>CM067313.1:15612969-15694446 GCA_034231615.1 Meghimatium bilineatum
CGCTTAGGAGGACTTGTGGATTATTAGCCTCTGAAAATGGCTTTTTTAAAAGTGATCTGTAGCAGTTCTTGTACATTAATCTGTTGTATCGTCTTTGTGCTGCTAGTTGTTCCTATCTGTTGGGGATGTCGATGTCTTCTCTGGTCGTCTTGGCAACAACTTGGTTGGCGTTCGTTGAGTTGTTTGATGTAACTGTTGAGAATTGATTTTTTTTCTCTTTATATTCTTTTTTATTTCTTGTTTTTTTATTTTTTTAAATTATTTAATTTTTTTAAACCTATATATATATATATATATATATATATATATATATATATATATATATATATATATATATATATGTATTAAAGTTAAGGATTATAATTATTATTAAATGTACAAATAAATGTAGAATATATATATATATATATATATATATATATATATATATATATATATATATATATATATATATATATATATATATATATATATATATATATATATATATAGTATTATTTATTTTCAATTTTATTTTATTTTAGTTTATTTACATATATACAGCTTTTTGTAGACTATTACTGTAGGGTTATATACCGATCTTTTGAGCATGTACTACATTGATTTTACAAGTCTCGGTAACAAATATATGTTATACAAGACTTCCTGATATATTTTTGTACAAAGTTCGCTGTCATTTATTGTGAACATGATTGTTGCATATTATTTATTTATGCATTCCCTAGTGTGTATTCTCTTCTTCCAAACATACCTTCCACACATCCATTCATATTATTCTCATCACATCTAGTACATTTTCAGGCCATTCTCGATCTTGAATATTTTCTGTGTCCCATTTTATATTCTCATTCGTACACACATATTCTCTCATAATGCAAAGCAGAACTAAAAATAAGGCTGGAGATGTCTTTTGCGTCCTTGTCAAGGCTAACTGTGATTTGGAAAAGCAACATCAGTGCTGGAGTGAAAATCAAACTGTATAAGTCGCTGGTGCTTTCTGTTGTGTTGTATGGTTGTGAGAGTTGGACACTCACTGCGGACATGGAGAGAATATTACAGGCTTTCGAATATAAATGCTACAGAAGAATTCTACGAATTTCCTATAGGGAAAATAAGACCCAATGTGTACGTAAGTAATAAAGTAGAGATGTGTGCAGGTGTCCAGGAGCCATTGCTTTCAATAATGAAACGACGAAAACTAGCATGGTTCGGACATGTATGCAGGCACGATTTCTTGTCAAAACAATACTGCAGGGAACTGTCGATGGTGGAAGAAGCAGGGGAGGTCAAATAAAGACATGGACAGACAACATCAAGGAATGGACAGGGCTAGATATTTCCACACTCATCCGCATCGCTGAGGATAGAATTAGCTGGAGGACTCTGTGTGCTGAAGCATCCAATGTGGTACCCCTACGACCCTGAAGGGTTATGGGTTTATTGATTGATTGATTCTCTCATACTTTTATCTACTTGCTCCTTTACATATGCAAATCTTATATCTATTTATCTCAATAGAGTCCCTATTCATATTCATATTCTACAATGTGGTTCTAACTCTTTCACTAAGTATCATTTAATATTCACATATTCAAATATTGTTATATTACTCGTTAAAATATTTCAAATAATTCACATATAATAGGGGTACATTTATTATTTTAATAGTTGAACTGTATGCAAATTCTTTACTTGTTGTGTGTTGAGTTAGTATATGTGTGATGATGTATGTGCTTACTTGTCTCTTTTGGGTAGCATGTATGTGTGTGGTATTTTTGTTTTAGTGGGCTGAAACTATGGACAAGCACAATTATGTCTTCTTTGTAATGGGTAGCCTGTATGAGTGTGATACTTTTGTTATAGTGGACCGAAGCTCGACACAAAATGGAAGCCGGTCTCTTTTGAGGAGGGCATTATATATAGCTGTGGTATGTGTCTTTGTGGGTAAAAGTGGAGTGTGATTTTATTTGGGACATTAACTCAGCATAAATGCAATGTTGTAATATTATTGAGGGAGTAGCGTGAGCCTGTGTGCTGAAGTAGGTGTTACTGCACACCCGAAAGGCTGTTTTCTATAATGGGGTTACGCATGTGGTTGCGTCTGTGGGTCTCACCAATGGCCCACTAGACATACCACCCATGCAACAGAAAATCTTAGTGGATGATATGTCGTTATATTGAGGTTATCTTCTTAGAGAAGTTTCATTGCACGTCATCTATACAATTATGTTTTTTATTTTGTTGTTGTTGAAATGTGTTTCATGTTTACCTGAATATATATGTATGCACCCTCTGTGGTTGGGAGGGAGCCAGAGATGTACAGTGCAGCACTGGGGAAGAGGAAACTGACAGCACTGTATTTTCCTATGGCTGAAACCCATCATAGAGGCACAGTGACTCAGGACGTGGCAATCCTGTTGATTTGAACATTTGGTTGCATGCCTGGAGCAATAGAGAAGTTCGGCATAACCAGTAGTCAATTGGTGGCGGGGAATGAGAACAGTGAACCCTATCTTGGCTACAGTGGCTAGGAGCAGTGCATAGGTTGAAACCAACCTTCCTGGAGGTGTGATAGTTATTCCCTGTCCCGCGGTGGGCCGAAAATCCACAGACTTCCGAGCAATATAATGCCATTTAATAGCATTAGGTCAAAGGACATGAGCCCATGGGCCGCTGGATCAGCAACCAACCAACCTATAATGGGTTTGTGTTTATTGTCTGTATGGGTGGCAGTATGTGGATTTGTGTGTTATAGAATTTTGTTCCATCATACTTTTATTTGTATCTACTCGTGTGGTGAGGGTGGTTTCTGTCTATGTATGGTGATTTTGGTGTACTTGATATTGTTTCTGTGGTGAAAATTTATGTTTCTATAAATTCTTATTATATTCCTGAAAATATTTATGTAGGCATAATTTAATTTGTGATATTCATAATTATCTTTATCTGGACTCGTACAGCACACTCACAGTTATACTCACTCATTCATTTTTTGTGTGTATATTCCAAGGTTAAATTTATATTCTCATTCCTACGCATTCACTTCATAAAATTGTATGTAGACCTACACACTCATGCCCTAGTATTATTTATGTAGGTCTACATTTACACATATGTAGATACATATCTTAAATAGCATCCTACTAATGTGTGCCTCAGTGCATATCCCACTGGGTTATACCTGGCTCTAGTTATATTGTGATGTTTTCTGCTAAGAAATTGTGTAACCAGGGCTTATACTTCTACAAGGACTTTATGTCCTAACATATTCTGTAGGTTGTATTATAGTTTCAGGTCGTGGAAGTGGTCTTTGAGGTCCTGTCTATGTTCTTGGAATTTAGTACAGTGTAGCAGGTAATGTTCTATAGTTTTGTCCTATTCGCAGTCTTCACATATCGGCTCTTTTATCTTGAAGATTGGAGAACCAAGTCTTAATCGCAAGTTTTTGATTGCATTTTCATTTTATCCGTGATTTGGTTTGGTCTGGATGGTACTTTTAGCATACTATGCGCATGGCTACCTTTTTTACTGTTGTTCCATGCTCATATCCACACTTTGTTTATTATTCTTATTTTCACTTTTGATTTCTCCCTTCCGAAGTCCTATTTTAATTGCTCTGCCTTTTGCCCTACCAATTAGTTCCTGCTTATCTGCTAGTTCGTTCAATGTTATGCCAACGTGAGCTGGTATCCTCATTATCTTCACCTCACTGTCCCTGTGGTGTAGTGCTGTGATGGTGTGTAGTACTTCTTCTATGATGTCTGGTCTTTGGTGATCATGTTTGTTCTGTAATGCGTGTACTGATGAGAGAGAGTCCGTGAGTATTGTTACTTGCTTCGGAGGGTTTTCTGATACTAATTCTAACGCTTTGATGATTGCTATTAATTCTGCCGTGTATATTGATGCATTTTTTGGAATAGTATATCTTTTGTTTTATCTGCCATTCGGGTATTGCTATTCCGGCTCCTATTGCTCATTTCGCTCCTTTGGATCCATCAGTGAAAACTTGTAAGTTATGTTCTGCATGCATATGAGATTCATGTCTAGGTTTCTACTTTCATGTTTGCACTACTTTGATTGTATCGTTAGCTAGTTTCGTAACTATTTCTGGTATTATTAGTTCCCAGGGAGGTATTACTGGTCTATGTTTTTTGGATAATGCTAATTCCCTTAGGTTTGGGCATTTGCTCATATCCTCTGAAGTTCTCCATTCTGTTGGGTGTCTGAATGCCTCCAGTGCAACTTTTCCCGGTATACGGTCGTAATGAAATGATTCGTGGGCAGGGTGGAGGTATCCGTTCCAATTTTGGAGCAGTAGTTTAATCTGAGCTCATTTCTCATTAGAGACAGTGGTAGTATCCCTAGTGCCACCTGCAGGGCTTCCGCAGACGTGGCTATAAACACCCCTGCTATAGTTGCCAGGGCTCTATGCTGAATAATTTGGGAGCCGCGTTAGCGCAGTGGTTAGCGCACTGGCTTCACATATGAGTGGTCCTGGGTTCATTCCCCAGCTGAGGCGGAAATGTTTTCAGATCGCAACGGCTCCCAGGTCGACCCAGCCTTAAATGGGTACCGGATTAATCCGGGAAGTAAAGACTGCGAGGGAGAGGAGATGGCTACTGCCCTCATTTGTAGAGCCTTTGAAATGTGAGATCGCTAACATCTCACACCCCTACGGCATTAATAAATGATATGGGTTACATTACATTACATTATGCTCAATAGTGTCCAGCTTTTTCATGTTTGACGGGGCGGAATCCTCGTATATCATGCTCGCATATTCAAACTTGCCCTCAGATAGGCTTTATTAGAATATGAACATAGCTTTAGTATCCGCTCCCACCCACTGCCTCTGATGTATCTGAGCGTATTGAGCCGACCCCTACATCTATTAACTATATTACTGATGTGTTTATTCCATCTTAGACTATGGTCGAGTGTCATTCATAGGAATCGTGTAGTTTTTGCAAAGATTACTTTTTCTTGGTTTATGGTAATTTCAACTTTCTTATGTGTCGTGTCCCTCTGTTGAAGACCACTCCGACTGACAAGCTTGCACTGATCTTGAAGCCCCACCTCTCCATCCACTGAGTTCAGCTGTCTTTGGACGGACATTTGCAAATAGTTTAGATTAGTTCAAGTACACCATATTGCTGCGTCGTCTGCAAATTTGATAGACTTGTTGTAATATCTACACATTCTACCCTAGATAATTTACCATGAGGGTAAATCTTGTAGGGGAATTTACAGATCGCTGAGGGAAAATATTGTCGGAGATATTACTAATCCCTGAAGAATTTTCTTGGATATGGGGTTCGGACATTTCATTATTTATGATGACTTGAAACTTTCTGTCTCTAAGGAAATTTTCTATATATTTGTATGCTCTGGCTTGAATGCCAGTTGCTCTATTTTATGCAGCGCTCCCTCTCTCCAACATTCATCGTAGGCACGTACCTACCTCTAGGAAGATTGTCACGGTTTTGGCATTGTTTTGAAATCCCTTCTTCACCTCGTGCTCACATTTTATGAGATGGTCGATGGTGCTTCTGTTTTTTTCTCTGAAACCAACGTGGATTTGGCTGTAAATGTTGTGTTTATTGAGATTAAAGATAAGTGTTTTGTTAACTATTGTTTCCAATATTTTGGCTAGGTGTGATGTCAGTGATATAGGTCTGTATGAGTTGACTTCCTTTGGGTTTTTGTCCGTCTTTAGTATCGCCATTATTATCGCTGTATTTCATGAAATTGAAATATTTCCAGTTTTCCACATGCCATTAAATAGTTGAGTGATTAATATTAGGATATTTATAGGTACATGTTTTAGAATGGCATAGCTTAGTATATCTGGGCCTGACATTGCATTTGATTTTTGGCTCAATTACGAAATTACTTCCTCGTACGTGATATATGCATTTATGTACTGTGCTTCGGCTATGGTCTTACTTTCCAAATCCAGTTTTTGGAGCAGTGTTTCTCTTCTGAATGTTTCTTGCTGGGATATGTTTGTACGTGCTTTTACTGAATAGAGATAGTATGTATCTGTTTTGAGTGAGTAATCATTTAGAGCGAATATGTTTCCTCTAGGTTTGTTATTTCCACTAATACAATTAAGCTTTCTCCATATCTCTGTTGTAGTTCTACAGCTTAACATCTGGCAAAAAAGATCTCCAGTGTGCTTCTTTTGTTTTGTATATGGTTTTATTTGTCTGTTTCCTAATACACTTGTAATTTAATATATTTTCTTAAGATTTTCTCTGTGTGACCTTTCTAAGTGCTCTATCTCTTAGTCTTACCATATCCTTGCAGGTTTGTGTCCACCAAGGGGCCTGATTTCTAATTTTATTTGCCTTCCTTTTACCTTTGGTGTCTGTTTCTGAGGTATGGAGGGACATGTTTGTGTTTGGTATTTTGACCTTGAGACATTCGTTGGTGAGGGATTTTGCAAAGACTTCCGTTGTATATGTCTTTATCTTATCCCTGTCCAGGTAGCATAATGTGTTCTTGAACTCTTCCCAGTCGGCTTTTCGCAGGTTAAAAGTGAGTCGTTTGTTCATGGAGTTTATTTCCATTTTACCTTTTAGAGTGATTTTAATTGGTGAATGATCTGATCCCGTATCCTCCAGAGTTTCCCATCTAGTTGTGCACAGTCTAGATTTGACTATAATCAAGTCTAGACATGTGTCTTGACCGTTCTCCGCTTGGAGAAATCTCTTTGATCTAGGATATCACTTCTATTTTGTTTAGGTAGCTAACACTTTTCCTATTACAACTGACTAGCACTTCTATCTTGACAATTTTATCTACAACTCCTATCTAATCTATATTATCTCTATCACTTTAATATAACACTGGCGTTACTATTTCACTCTTACACATATACATGCTACTGATCCCCAATATCTAATGCTTCTACTTGTAGCATGTCAATCTATTTCTAACATTTCCGCTTTACCCGAGTTGAACTAGTCTGACTTTTACTAGTTAGTTTCCGAATGGAGTTGCTGAGAGTCACCTCCCGCGACAAACCGTGGTTGAATGAATGCCACTTTGCTTTTGCTTTGTGGAATCGATGTTTGGATGATTTTGGTTAACTAATGGCTGGTGGATTACAGTCTTATACCACTGCTGAGCACGATCCCTGGTAGACCACACCTTTCTTGCATAATGTTCCTGTATGTTGTGGCTGCCCCATACACATAGGAAGCAACAGAATTTAATATATCCAGTCTGCATGCCCGTGTCAATTGCAATGACTTTTAGTTCTCCACAAATCCATCATTAGTAGCCATTGTAGTTTATTTTTGCAAAACGTATATCCTATTGCCATACGTTTCTTTCATATGAACAGACTAGGCAACTGTAATTGATGAAAATAATTTCCGTTATGCAATGGTAGACAACCCAACTGCTATGAACAAACGAAGGAGTGAAATGATGGAGGTAGCTTTTTTATCGGACAAAGATTGTTCTAATAGTAAAAATAATCTAGACTAGTGAACAATGGTCTGTGGTGGGAATATAGACATATAGAACTTGGTATCATAGCACTGTCCAGGGACATTAATTTGATGACGAGACACATTTTATCTCGGAGATCAGTAGAGACAGCAGTGGTCTAATGATTATAGCATTTCGGCGTCTTTCTGAGAGAACCCAGTCATTTGTAGAGGCAAGTGCATAGGGGTATAGGGGTCGTAAATGTTATATCAATGCAAGTGTTTTCCAATTTACACTCGATTGATGTTAAGTGGTTACAAAGATCATTTCAAGAAGGATTGATAAAGGAGAGGCTGAAAGCCGTTACATTTATTTTCGTGCCGAGACATGTGGGTCTTCATGGAAATGATTGCAAATCGAGTACTTGCGCATTCCATTCGTAGGATATCGGGGATGGGGGGTTATTTCTGACGATACATTATTGTTGTAACGATGTATTATTAATTATATCATCTTTTATCGATATTATATTTTGTACGAAAAATCCTTTTATTATAAACTAAACATACATCCCGACATAATGCTTAAAAGTTAAAAAGAATTAATTATAATTTAAAAGGCAATTTTCAACTTTTATAAAATTATATCGTCCGAGTACTTATAATCATTGAGAAACATTCAGGAAATCAAATTACGTCAATCTAGTATAGTAAATTACTCAATATTAAACACTCATATTAAACATAGTAAAATATCATTTACGATATATATATATATATATATATATATATATATATATATATATATATATATATATATCAATATTAATATTTAAATGATGTCAAATTGAAAAAAAAAACAATATTGTATATTTAATATATAAGAAAGTCGAATTAAAATTCCAATGGATTTCTGCGTATTATTAATGGAAAAAAATCATTTGTGACGATCGTTCGTTTATTTAAAAATGTGTTTGAGGGCCGCAAAATATCCAATGGCGGGCCGCATGCGGCCCACGGGCCGTAGTTTGCCCACCCCTACTTTACTTGCATATCCTACACGAGTAAAATATGTTACAGTTTACTGAAGTGAATCTTCGTTCTAAGTTGGTCTACACAAGTGTTGAAGTGAATCTTCGATTCTTAGTTGGCATACACAAGTGTTAAGGTGAATCTTCGATTCTTAGTTGGACTACACAAGTGATGATGTGAATCTTCGATTCTTAGTTGGCCTACACAAGCGTTGAAGTGAATCTTCATTCTTAGTTGGCCTACACAAGCGTTGAAGTGAATCTTCATTCTTAGTTGGCCTACACACGTGTTGAAGTGATGAAATATGACGATGATGTATTCAATTGGAATTAAGCAACTACATGTTTAAAAGATGATGGCAAGGATATTGATGATGGAGTTTATGATGATGGCATTGCTGATGCTAATGATGAAGAAATCCATTTGATCAACCATACCATGCATGTTTACTGTCTTTCTGACAATAACGTTCTTTGTTTCATAGGCATCGTTTTGCGTTTTAGTGGTTGACATATTCATGCTTGGTTCACAAATGGAGCCCTTTCAATGCAGCGATATTATATGAGCGTTACATCCTGTCAGAAGCATAGCATATGCTTCTAACTTGTTCACCATTCTTCTGTCAGATGTTATTTGATGTACATTGCTAGTGATGGTACATCGGACATTCTAGAACTCCTAGTATTTACCTACTCTTAGTAGGAGACATCTCAAGGAATTACATACTTCTGGGACTTAGCACTCTGGATATGAAATACAATTCTGAAGAAATCACTTCATTTCACACAGGAAGTAAGGTTTACTCGCTCATAATTGATGGAATCGAAACAACAAAAATACACAAATTAAATACACAAAGTAAATGTGACTGTGAAACATTTACAAAAACTGTAAAAAATTGTAATTATCAATTATCTGTGAGCATATTTTCTGCCAAAATGTGTGTGAATGTGCGTGTGATATCTGAGTGTGTTTGTGGGAGAGAAGAGGGTGGGGTATTGACATAAAATATATTTGGCATTACGCGTGGAGGGTCCCTGGAATATTGACTGTTGTTGACAAGGTGATGTGAGAGGGTCAAACATTGGCACAGAAAAGTTAACTTAATTTATGGACAGCCCCAAAAGAAAAGTTGATGAACCTTACTGTGAGGAAAATAATTATAAAATCACGTATCACTAGCTGTACCCAAATTTAAAATTAAATATCTTCACAGATATAATGTCACATATAATTAAAATAGTGTGTGTGTGTGATTCTGAAATGGTATAGACATGGTATTGTCTATGTAGTCAATGATTTCAATGTTTATTTGCGATAAGTATGTTAACAGTTCACTTGTCAACACACACACACACACACACACACACACACACACACACACACATAGTTGAGGGTTTTTACAGCTAATAATAATATGTCATTTACACATGCTTTATTTATCATACAATTTTTATGATTTAGGCTTGAAATTGCACTATTGTGTCACCTGGAAAACAAAATTCACCGCTTTTAAGATTGTGTGTCATGTGACGTATTCCTTCCAGAACGTTGTCTTCCTAATGAACTCTCTGAACCTCTCTCTGTCTTGGACGATGTGGCTTGCATTTTCTAGCGGTGTATTCATGTTATCTTTAATGTCGTCAGTCCATCTTCTTCTTGGTCTGCCCCTTCTCCTCTACCCAGGTACTCTTCCCTCCATTATTTGTCTTTCTAAACAGTTATGTCTCTTTATATGACCAAACAGGCGTAGTTTTCTTTTTGTTATTGTGTTTAGTAACCAACACTCTGGAATATTCAGTGTGTTCATAATATCTGAGTTTCTGATTTTATCCTTCCATGATATTCTAAGTATCTTCCTGTAGCATTTCAGCTCGAAGGCATTGATCCTCTTTGCTGCTGTTTTACTTAGAGTCCATGTTTCACAGCCGTATGTTGCAACCGGAAAAATAAAAGTTCGTAACATTAGCACTTTCGTTTCTATTTTGTTATTTTTCCATATGTTTTTCAGCCGTGTTATTTTGCAATATGCCATTGCCAATCTCTTCCTTATTTCTGTCATGCAGACTCCTGCACCGTTGATGTTTGCTCCTAAGTATTCAAATTTATCCACACATTCTATCTCGGTATTGTCTATTCTGATTTTTGGTTGTTGTGTTGTTATATCTGTTGACATGATTTTGGTTTTCTGCGTGTTTAAATACAAATTTTGTGTTTCGCTATATTTCTTTGTGTTCTTGATTAGTTGTTCCAATCCCTTTATATCGTTTGAAAGAAATACTGTGTCGTCTGCGTAGCGTAGTTCCGGGATTAGGAATCCACCTATGTGTAAAGCGTGGTAGGCAGTGTTGTGTATGTCTTCTCTCACGTTCCTCATTATACTTTCAGCGTAGATGTTGAACAGGTATGGGGAGAGTGTGCACCCTTGCCTTACTCCACTCTTTACCTCAAACCATTCTGAGAGATCGTCCTCTAACTTCACTGCAGCCTTTTGATCTTGGTAAAGTTCCTCTATTAGATGAATCAGATGTCTTGGGAAACCCATGCTGTTCATTATCTCCCATAGTTGCTGGTGTTGGACGCAGTCGAACGCTTTTGAGTAATCTATGAAACACATGTTCAGGTCAGTTGAAATTTCCCTACACTTTTCTATGATCAATCTCAATCTCATTTCAGATTGTATTTGGTGTAATTTGTGAAGTGGTAAAGTTTCTTTTCTCGATTCATTTTATTTGTATTCGGACAACGATCAGAGAATTTCGCTCGTGTGTAAAAACTTGACATGACGCACAAATATAAAGTATATTTGTATTTAGTCTAACTCAATATAACATCATATGCAAAATTGTGGCATTATCACTTTAAACGGTTAATCAGATAGTTAAATTTGTTTTAGGGCAAAGTTAGTGAAACGTTCTATAGATGCACACGTATGAGAAATGTGCAACTTGTGAAATAAATGTTGGAAGTCAATGCAGTAATGCGACGCTTGTAAATTCAAGATGAGCTTGGAACATTTAATATAATAATCACGATGAACAAATACAAGTTTGTGTATGCACATTTCACATTAAATATTAATGCTGCTGAACCTTCTAGCGGAAATATATAGTTATCGATTACTACAACATTTACATTTATTAAAACAATAACAATACACCGTTTTACGCTGTTACCATTGAGGTAAGATGGGCGCTTGTTTAGTGATTAAAGTTTGAGTATTCATGCAGTGAACAGTGTGTAATAAATATCCAACGTTTGAAGGCGTGCTTCTTTTTCTTTCAGAAATAATGTCTCATTATCTTGACCGGATTTGTGGCGACGTGATATAGTGCGCGCCAGTAACGGTTAAGGTACGAAATTCGAATCCTGCGAATGTTGACGCATACTGCATCGTGACAGTTCAAATAGCAAATGCAAACTACTGAACGCATGTATATTGCCTAGAAAATCACTACAGCCAAACAATTCTGGGTTATTGACTACATCCTGAGTAGGATATGCTGACAAGTGTGGCTTACCTTGTAATACCGCCAATTTTAAAACAAATCTGAAAAAAGAAGTATGCAAAATTAAACAATGAGTAAAATGTTTACTCTCTAGACATTGTACAGTTATGAAACATTCAAGTCTACTAAGTGAGAATTAAATCGATAGTGAACTATAAATCTTTACATAAAATAACAAAGGCATCATATTCAATTCTTGAACATATTCAATTCTTGGCCGTATCGCATGGCATATTTTCAAGAATAGTATATATATATATATATATATATCTAGTGATTTTATTATAAATGATTACAATTACGCCAACCTATTGTACATATTAACACAATAAACACTATTATGAATGTACTTTGAGATTTTTAACATTTAGATATTGTATTCATACTTACACGCATTAGAGAAACAATTGTACTTACGTAAAACACATGTGCATATAATCGTTTCAATCAGACACGACATACAATAAATAAATATAATGGGTAATGATGTGCACACAAGAAAACATACAAATTACAATACACAAATCATATTTAACGTTTCAACCAAAATGTCTTTATCAAGATACACAGAAAACATCAAAAGACGACGAATGGAATAATTATCACAACCAACAAAAGTATCCATTGGAAATGTGAAAATGAGATGCCAGAAGGTCCATATTTCCGTTGGACACGTTTGTTTGTTGTGATAAGTGTTCCATCCGTCGTCTGTCGATGTTTTGTCAGCGTTGTTTAAATTGGTGTATTTGTACGAAGGGTTTAATGTTGTATTATATTTCTGGAGCTACGCATGTGGTTGCGTCTGTGGGTCTCACCAATGGCCCACTAGACATACCATCCATGCAACAGAAAACCTTAGTGGATGACATGCCGTTATATTGAGGTTATCTTCTTATAGAAGCTTCATGGCACGTCATCTATACAATTATGATTTTGTTTTGTTGTTGAAATGTTTTACATGTTTGCCAAAATATATATGTATGCACCCTCTGTGGTTGGGAGGGAGCCAGAGATGTACTGTGCAGCACTGAAGAGGAGGAAACTGACATCACTGTTTTTCCTATGGCTGAGGCCCATCATAGAGGCACAGTGACTCAGGACGTGACAATCCTTTTGACTTGAACATTTGGTTGCATGCCTGGAGCAATAGAGAAGTTCGGCATAACCAGTAGTCAACTGGTGGCGGGGAATGAGCACAGTGAACCCTATCTTGGCTACAGTGGCTAGGAGCAGTGCATAGGTTTAAACCTACCTTCCTGGAGGTGTGATAGTTATTCTCTGGCTCTGTCCCGGGGTGGGCCGAAATTCCACATACTTCCCAGCAATATAATGCCATCTAATGGCATTAGGTCAAAGGGCATGAGCCCATGGACCGCTGGATCAGCAACCAACCAACCTACCATTTCTGGAGCCCTCTTTCAAACGCACAAGGCTGATCCAACAAATTAGGAATTTATACAAGAAGTACCATTTTACCTACTGACATGATTCTGCTTTAACTAAACTCCAAACATCTATCCATGGGTTGTGGATCTGACGTGTGCTTCTAACATTCGTAGGTGCCCCGCCACCTACAGTCTGCAACAGACGTGTGACATTTCTGCCAGGTGGGAAAATCATGTAGGATCGTCAAGTTCTGGATTGGATGGTTTCACCTCAGGTTTACCTAAGGGTTTCCAATGGGTTTCTGGTTGTCGGTTCAACATACATCATCAAACCCATTTGATCTTGATAGTCCGGATCACATGACCTATGTTCTATGACGGAGTTTAATGTCACAGTTGGACCGCTCTCTACCCCAGAGTGATTGACAACAGTACATTACGACATAAAAACATATAACTGTAAAGAAAGAATATGCTGGTGGAGTTTTCATTTAAAAAAAGCCACACTATACAATCATATCATCTATAAATATAATGTAACCTGATGGTTGGTCAGGTGGCCACTATTGTGTGCCACCCGAGCTTCAGTATGCTGTTAGGTGGGCCTTGACAATGTTAGTTTCCAGACTCTGGTGGCTGGGCTAAGCCCCCATCTCACCGACAATGAGCTGATTTCGATAGGAGCTTCTTCAATAAATCGGATATTAAAGTCTCATGCCAAAGTGCAACACTCCCAACCGAAGACTGGAGTGTTTGTTAGTTACATCAGACTGGTAATGAATCGCTGTAATTGTCACATATTTGGGCGTATCATTAATATACGCGCACAAAAGTCATTTTTGAAAATCATAACCTAGATATAGAATTATATATAGAATTAGCCATGCATACAGATAAATGATGTGACATTGGAGTTGATGAACAGATTCACATACCATGGCAGTACACTTTCACATAATGTCCTCATTGATGAAGAGGTGTAAACAACGATCTCCATGAAATGTTTCGGCAGATTCTATGCAAATGTATGTTGTAGAAATGATATTAAATTACTTAGAAAAATGAAGGTTTACAATTGTACATGCAGTGCTACTTTATGCTGGTGAAACGTGGACCACATGTTTACATCATGTTAATGAGGCTCAATCATTTCTACACAATTTGTCTCAGAAAAGTGATAAACATCAACTGACAAGATACGATTACGGATATCACCGTCATTAAAGTAGCCTATATACGTAGCACTGATGCTATACTGTTGCAGACAAATTCCGTGGACATGTAATGTAGTGCTAATATCAGGCAAAAATAAATGATTAGATAAAGATGGCATGCGCAAACAAGCTAGTCAAAAGAAGCGTTACAATGTCCAGATAATGACTTCACTGGCAACATTTAACACAAGAGAAGACGTTCCCTAAAAAGATCAAATTATGTGAAAATGAGAAACATACAGAAGCTAAACAACTAGGCTTCCTATAAAGTTAAGGGCTGACCAATCATCATGAAAATTTATCTCCCATTTCGATGCTGTTTATGAAGCATTGGGAGACCATATGACTTATCAGCCGCATACGTACTCCTCGAAAATAACACATCTGGAACATAATTCCATAAAGTAGATGTAACAAATGACCATCATAACATGTGATGGACACACTAAATTCCTACTTGCGGTAAATTAATTTTTTTACTATAGCGATGTCTACATTCAGAAGGTACGTCCTTATTCTTCTTCTTCTTCTTCTTCTTCTTCTTCTTCTTATTATTATTATTATTATTATTATTAAAATACCAAACATAACCTTACTAAAGAATCACTCTTCATTCAACCGTGGAAGTGAGTTAACTTTGGCTCTCTATATATCAAAGCTTCGAACATCAAACAAAGTGAATGTTACGGTTTAGGTAAACAACATTCTCCCAAAATATTATAAGCTAGAAGTCGTATATGACATTTTGTTAAACATTTCATCACTTTTCATTTAACTATTGTCCACGTCTCAATATCAATTATAATTGTGTATACTTCATTTCGTTTTCGTATATATATATATATAATAGATGCATACAATCGGGCAAGACAATTGACATTGTAAATACATTGTCTTGGAGGCATGTGAAGTCTTTAATAACAAGCACGGCAATTGAAGAAACCGTATTTTTATTCCAACTTTGAGTTACCAATGTTAAATATGGCCTGTGGCAAAGGCAACTAACAAAATATATAGAATCATGCGATATGTGATATTTTTGATAAGCGAAGATATTTCACCAGCAGAGACTTACGAAAAAAAAGAAGATTCCAGGAAATAAATAGTTTATCTAAAGTGAGGACTATATCGAGTGGCAGCAAAACCTGGCCAACAGGTGGAACCAGCCCTATCAGCTCTTGGTGCATAGAACAGCAGAAGTTCACTTTCACGAGAAATAAAAAGAACAAGATGAATGGAGAATATCAAAGAAACCTTAAAGCACCACTGGCTGACCATTGCCAAATGACCAAAGACAGACAACCATATATCTACCCCTCCTTCCTCACACGACATGTAACATCACGTTACAATGCACATGATATATATATATATATATGTATATATATACACACATTATTATGTTTGTCCTCGACACACGGGAGTGGGGGGAAACGAACGAGCCGACTAATTAGCTAGCCTCGCCACCACAATAAATTATCAGTCTATGAATCGAGCAGTCATACTCATTGCTCTTCGAGAGTCCTCATGATTTGAGATGAATGAGCATTAGTCAATATCTAGAATGCGGGAATTGGGAGTGAGGATGGGTGTGGCCCGTAGATAACCCATGACAAATATTTCAAAAAGAGCAGTGAATCAACATAGAACCGGAACCATCAGCCGTTATACACGGGGAGATTTACTGAAGCGGAGATCTGAGCAACAGTGAACGTGTCCGATGTGTGAAGAGGTTAACCAACAGACCTAATATCTAAAACATAATATATTTATACATATTTATATATGTATACTGAGGATCACGTCATCCATGATGATAATGTAAACTGTCAGCAGTGGTTATGTATTATAATATACTTGCCAACAAAGATAAACTAACTACACAAACATAGGATAGAGATGGCATTACAAATTCAAACAATCGCTATACGTTTAATTGTTTAGCTATCCTATTTTCTACATGCTTCTCGAAAATGTGCATTTGTGATATTAGTTTTTGCAAAGTCTCATCATAAAACTTCAATTCTTATCGTATAATATTCGTCTATGGTAATTGAACGCGCCATCAAATTATTAATATATTCTACTAAGTATTAGGCCTTATCCACTAAATGTACTTTGATATATGTTTATTGCATTTTACTCACATTATACCAATCAAAATACAATGATCATGACTGAATAACTGATATATGCACCACAGCCACACACTGTATACGATGTACATTCCATGTTCAACAACCAGTATCTGCGACCAATATATCATCTGATAGTAGCCGTACATATTATTTCTGTCTCAAATACTAGTGCACCTGTTTACTGGTGAAACAACGTTTGGATATACATTAAAGTATATGTATATGTATGTAGCCTTTTGGTCATTTAATTCATACTCTTTATGGTAAGATACGCTCAACCGTGGACCTGAATCCTGTTTGATTATGCCAGATCGTATTTTGATAATTGCCAAATGATAAAATGATAAAAGTAGATGTGATTTATTGAGAGACAAGCTTGTGATTATATTATTTGGTAGAAAACAGTTGGAGGTTTCGTCAAATTATATAATTGTATGTTATTGTCATATCTTCAAATGCTGATAATTCAATATAATGTTAGAGTATTTACACTGTGTCACATTGTTACAGCAAACAGAGCGATGCTTTAAAATAGCAAAATAATCCATAATTGTGCAAACACTTGAAAGGTGGTAACATCTCCAGTAAAATAATGGAAAATAACTATACTTTTCTAAATTTTGGTCACATATAAGGACATGCACTACTACCTTCAGGGCACAGATTTAGCTCCTTAAGTGGTACATTTATAGCATCGAGTAACAAATACTGTTTTCTGTGAAGGTATTTTTTAAAAAAAAGAATTAAATCTTAGATAGATAACAATACTAAATATGCATTGATTGATTTTCTGTGTGGAATATATGATAATATATAGGCATGTTTCGTTTGCTCAATAAAAACAGATATGTACATTGTCATTATAACTACACCATTGCAGTTGGTTATAATTCATTATCGTTAGAAATCTAGGTCACTTGTTATCACATCTCTCATTGAATCAGTAACTGTTATGTCTTGAAGTTTTAATATGTTTTGTGCATATATACATATCGGCCGCTACTCTGAAATATGTGTTCTCTAATAATTTTTGTACTCTCATTGTACAAAACAAAAGGAAATACTGATAAACATATAGAAATATGTCACATTTTATATGAAGAAAAATGATTACAACATATTCATTTCTTTGGTCAAGGCATCAGTTTTATATATTGACAGTGTGCACAAATTAGACGTATAAAATGATGAAAACATTAAACAGTTCTTCTATCGTAGAGTTTTGTGCAGATACTTCTGACACTCATCAAATGATGGATGTCTTGTTAAGTGACGAACTCACAGTTATATGTCAGTATATAATTTACACAGGCTTTTGTAAGATTCTTTCTAGCGTGGGTATTGTCAGCAACATTATCAACATAGTTTGTTTTGTAAAGCAAGGATTCAATGATACAGTCAATGTCAGTCTGCTAGGTAAGAAATTGTGTATTATATTGTCTGGTGCAATAATTCGTTAATGTATAAATGGATATATGTTAAAGCGTGACGTAATCTAGTATTATTAATTACACTGCGCAACACATAAAACATTACAGACATGAAAATAATCATTTCCTACTGAAAATGTGGTGAAAAAAACGAATATCACATTAAAAATTCTCAGTTTGCTCTTATTGTTGTGATATTCCGTGTTTATTGTGTCGAAAAAAGTGGAAAATTTTTCTGACGAAAAATTTATTCAGCGACGAATGCATGTTGACACCGTGCGACTTCTCTCAATGGCCACTATATTGTTTAAATCGTGTGTTGATGTAAAAAATAAACCACATATTTCAACATGTGTATATAATTAATATTTTCTAGTAGTATATATATATATATTTTATTTTCCAGTGCTATAAATGTCTTAATTTGTATAAAGATTGGATTCCATAATGTCACGAAAGTGCGTTAATAGGTTAATAGTGCTAACAATTTTTGCTATGTTTGTGGCGAGGGGACGTTGTCGTCTCAAAAACGGAAAATTACACCTTTAATTAAAACTGCATATCATCTTTACTTCGGCTGTAAGATAGGTGAACAAGACAAACCCTGGGCACCTCACATTTGCTGTATTACATGTACTGTGAAACTCTGTGGTTGGCTGAATGGCAAAGTGCGGTCAATGCCTTTCGCGATTCCTATGATATGGAGAGAGCCGAGAGATCATGTAAGTGACTGCTATTTTTGTATGGTGCCTCCTCTCCAACACGGAATATCTAAAAAGAAGAAGTGGACTTTGAATTACCCCAATATTCCATCAGCTATACGGCCATTACCACATGGAAAAGATCTGCCTGTTCTGTTCCTACCTCACCCAACCAGAAAGTTATAGAGCTTGATGCAGATTGTGGTCAAGAAATACAACCTGAGTTTGAACAGGAAGATACTCAATTCACACCAATAGGTTCTGTTGATATTCTACATAGAATTTCTCAAAATGAACTAAGTGACTTAATTCGAGATCTTGACTTATCTAAAACAAAAGCTGAACTTCTTGCATCAAGACTTCAGCAGTGGAATCTCCTGGATAAAAATGTTAAGGTGTCTATGTACAGAGAACGTCAGAAATCTCTAACTCCATTTTTACAATGAATAATAGCATTGTTGCTTGCCATGATGTTAATGGGCTTATGGAAAACTTTGAAAATAGAGCACATACAACAAGAGTGGAGGTTATTCATTGACTCAACAAAGTTAAGTTTGAAAGCATTTTTGCTACACAATGGCAATTCATTACCTTCTATCCCTATAGGCCATGCTGTCCACATGAAGGAGACTTATGAAAATATGAAATTACTTCTTAAAGCAATAAAATATGATGATCATCAGTGGCAGATTTGTGCAGACTTGAAAGTTATTGCAATTTTACTTGGCATGCAATTAGGTTACACAAAATATTGTTGCTTTCTGTGTGAATGGGACAGTCGACAGAGAACTTCCCATTACATTAGGAAAACTTGGCCTGATAGGAAGGTTATGGAGCCTGGTGAAAAGAATGTACAGCAAATTTCTTTGGTTGATAGAAATAAAATAATTCTACCTCCTCTTCATATTAAATTGGGGCTAATGAAGAACTTTATCAAGGGCATGAATAGGGAGGGAGAGGCATTTAAGTACTTGAGGAAAAAATTTCATTACCTTAGTGATGGTAAAATAAAGGAAGGATTATTTGTAGGCCCACAGATAAGTGAACTGTTGAAAATGAGCATTTTGATGCCATTATTCATGGGAATGAGAAAGGTGCATTGCAATCTTTCAAATGTGTTGTACAAAATTTCCTGGGCAATCACAGAATGAGAACTATCCTGTTGCTATTAATGAACTTCTGACAGCATATCAACAATTTGGTTGCAACATGTCACTTAAGATCCACTTCCTGGATTCTCATCTTGATTTCTTCCCTCCAAATTGTGGTGCAGTAAGTGATGAACATGGGGAGCGTTTCCACCAAGACATTGCATTGATGGAAAAAAGGTACCAGGGTAAGTGGAATACATCCATGCTTGCTGACTACTGCTGGAATGTCAAAAGAGAAGCTCCAGAAGTGGTATACAAGAGGAAAAGGAAACAATAAGAAATAGGATTTTTAATACAAATATTGAAATTACAATAACTCAAAAACTAGAGCTAATATTCATTTTCTGATGTCATATTCGTTTTTCTCAACCCATTTTCAGTACCCGTTTTTTAGTTAACGGGCAGCAAAAATCATGTACACTGTCCCGCGACCAGCACGAAATCTGCACTAATTTTCAGGCAATAGATATCTGTGAATGTCTATGTAAATTGGTTCAGCGAGTATTTTACCAGCTATGGATATCAACGATACTCCGCTGTGATTTTCACAAGACGTTTCTTTGTTTCTCTTGAATTTAATTTATATATGAACTTATTAGAGTTGTACATTTCTTCCATTGCAATTGTATACGTAGTGTCATGAGACGGTCGCTTAGTCCGCGGGAAAGACTTGGAAACCGTTGTACAAGTTCGGCTTTAACTGTAAATCCATCGTCTGATTCCTGTCACTCTGAACTTTTGATACCACTCAAAAACAATGTGTGCCCTGCTCCTCTTTCTTTAAGCTGACCTTCGTCCGGTAATATCGTCTCCGTCAGTGCTTCATTGTCGATCTTATATCTGGCCAGTTCGTGTGCAGCTAGCCATTTTCTTCTTTCTGGTCTGTTTGCAGATGGTCTGTGAACGTGCGGTATTGCCACGTTCCCACAAATAGTGGTTTTATAATCTTTATTTTGCTTCGGCCGTAGTGGTTAGACACCCTCCAGTCGCTGTATGATGTCCAGGTCATGTTAGGCAAGATATTTTTAGAATTCCTCTTCTAGCCCATTCCCCATTCTATAGGGGTGAGTAAAGCTATCCTGAATAGGGCTCCTCAGTTGATATGAGAGCCGCCGAATCCTAATTCTGCTTGTGTTTGAACAGGAAGCGAACATTTGCCAGATCCACCTCTGTGAAGGGTTCTGAATACAGCTTGAGTATTTCACACTCTCTGTGACGCAACTTCCCCATCGCTACAGGGCTTATTGTGTTTGTTGATGATGCTAGATAATGATTGTTGTTAATGACTATATCTGACTTTTGTCTAAACTGTGGAGTTTTCCTTTGCTGCTGTGGCTGTCATACTCCTTCGGATTTATTTTCACGTTCTTGGTTCCCACCAGACACTCATATTTTACCTATTAGTTAGTTAGTTTGTTCCTTTCGTGCCGCAAGCGACACATAGGACAGAGGTGTTGGTTCTCCATATGATGCGGTCCACTGACTGCAGCTTTAGATCCTGGATGGTCTTACAGCCTATTAATTCCCCTTTTTTTTAGAATGGTGTTTATAGAGGTTGTTTTAGGTCTTCCTCTTTTTCTTTTACTCTCAGGTGACCACATAAGGGCTTGTTGGTTTATTATGTTTACGTCTAGTCATAAAAAGTGACCAAGGCATTTCCATCTTCGTTTTCTTATGATGTTTGAAACATACTCCTGGTGTGTTTAATTTTACTTGTGTTTCCCACTAATTATCAGCATGCGGCATAGCTCACACCCTGGTAACGGCTTTGACAGGGTGTGAGGGAACAAGGGTCTCTGACCTAGAGGTAAACACAGGACGTGTCTGTCGAAGTATGCGAAGCGTGAATATGGCAGACAGTGCAGATGAAACATCTGATGATCAACGCGTTGGAAGGCGCATGCCAGCAGAACATTGTATAACGCATATTGCTTTGGGATACACGTCGATCACTGTGGTCATTCAATGCATCCTGTTACATTCTAGTCGTCTTGATTTATCTTCCCTTTGGAACACTGGTGGATCAGGAAGTGTTGTCAACGAATGGCACACTTTTATGTCGTGTTACGAAGTCTCCACACAATTTGATAATTCATATACTAAATGTCTCTGTTTCAATCCCGCCACAGGCAATTACGCATAGACAGCAAAGGCAAACTGCTGAACCTATGTATATTTCCTAGAAATAACACTACAGCCAAAAAGTTGATGACTACGTTCTGATTAGGATACACTACCATTCTGTTATATTTTATGAATAGAAGGAGCTGGTCATATGACTTCTAAGACTGTATGAAGGTATCATTGGAGCAGGCAGGCAAATTTACACAGGATAGAGTCGGGTTCAGGACATCAATTGCACAGACAACGTTCTTAAAAGAATATGTCACGTGATGATGATGAGAGAAATGTAAAGATATCACTCCGTCTATGTGGTAACTGCGTCCTTAACAGTACGATATCCTTACAGAAAAAAAATTTAGAGCGTTTCTTGTTTGTTTTGTTTTTATTTACTAGAACTGTTCCCTTTAGGTTTAATTTCTTGAATTCATTTTTATTTTCTTTAAATGACAGAACTATATTAAATTACATTTCCTTTTCATTGTGGGGAGTTAATCCTATATATTAATTTCTTTGCTGACTTCTATGTTGGATATACGCATATGAAATATTTATGCCCTTCTATAGCAATTAATTTGAAATGCTTATATTTTCATGGTTATATTTGGCTATTATCAGTACCCATGTTTTACATCAATTTATCTCTTTTGGGAGCATAAACATAGTTGTCTTTATCCATATTGTCATGTCTCCATGTTGCCATATTGTGTCTAGGTACACTCTTAGTCTCTTTCTGTCGATTCTCATTTACGATTATTTCTGAGTGGAACTATCATGATTTCACTTCAATAATTAACCACATACGCGACGATCTATATTTAATACAATGTGCATCAACAACAAGGCACAGATTCTTGTAGCACATGCGAAGGTCAGGGAAATATTTTTATTTCTCGTGGTAGTGTAATATATATAAGCAATTTTATCTAAGCATATTTCACCCCGGGATGCAATGCATTAAAGGAAAGATACCCAGTGTCAGGAACAAGACAAGTAGCTGGCAAAAAAGAGAAAAAGGAGAACAAATTTGAACAGCACTTCTGTGTTCTCTTATATATGTCGCAGAGACAAGTAAATACGCTGCAGGTGTTTTGACTGTATTATCCAATAAATCAGTGATAACAAACAATGACTGATGGTCTAGCATACTATTCATTAAAACTTCTTCATGTGTTGTTAGATGTCTGTGGTATGATATCATAATAACCTTTAGTTATGACTCTCCTCGTTCATGATTTCATTTTCTGACTGATGTAGGACTCTGGCGTCATATGTTTATATATGTATGCTAGCACGTGCAGCTATTTACCACCACACTTTACAGAGTACGCACAGTCCGATCATTCTACCGTCATTTAGATATGATTCAACTCGCTTGTGATGTCGTGTCCAACTTGTCCAGTCCACTGAGGTCCTTTGATATTATGTATGATAAAACCCACTTAATCATCATCTCTCACACCACCAGTGATATGACAGCATACTACTTTCATTATGTACTCGACACGCTAGGGTCACACCAACCTTCATGGTGCTGGTTGACGATATTGCATACGCGCGATTGGGCGTTCTTAAATAGGCTATGTAGTGTCGCCGTATCGACTGGATCCAGTACCGATGGGTCAATGGTCGGTGGTGAGCGCCCTCATGCGCTCTATTCCGATCCCTGCGGGTTGTAATTGATTGCACACGGTCTATCCAGACCGAGACCCTCGAGTGAAGCCCCCACGGGTAGATTGCGTGTTCCATAATGTTTGGATCTTTCGGTTTCGGCATCATAGTCGTCTGAACGCACGATCGATGAACGATCGGGTAGAACTTTTTCGTTCTTTGAGTCATTCAACGTACCATAGTTAGTTCTGCGCACTCCTAAGAAAAATATTATTGCGTCATGTCCCTAGAGGACCATCACATTGAGAGTCTTATATTTTTGAATGAAAGTTCAGGATATAAAGTTCAGGATACTGCCAAATGGAAACGTAAGCAATTTTGATCCTGCGGCTTCAGTGCGTTGATAATATTATACGCCATTCATAAATCTACAATATCTGATTCATTCGTGTTTACTTTGTTCCCGAAACATAACATATCAATATCATTCCATATTGTGTATCGGTTATTAACAGAGACAAGAGATGCTCATGTTTTCCAAGCCGATGTCGATGTATTTACTTGCTGATGTAGTTAATAATGTAAATATCATTAAGATTTATGTTTCGTTCGTTAAACAGGTTTGGCGGTTGCTGACATCGGCTGCCTTACATGCATTTTTGTGGGAGTCCTGTGGATTGGACCAGCTTTTGAGAACGTGGATTTACCATTCTTCATTGAAGACGTCATATATCTTTCAACTGCCGTGATGCATTTCACCTTTTCTCGTATATCCAGTTGGATCACCGCTCTTATTACACTGGAGAGATGTCTGTGCATTTGCATGCCCTTACAGGTTTGTGTAAAATATGTACAAGTGAACGAAAATGTTATTTTAATTTATATTAAACTCAGAACCAGGCAGCAGATATGTTTTTAGCAAAGATCAGAGATTTTTTTTTTAAATTAAAAAACACAAGGTTGGTGATCAATTTTCGTGAAACTAGTTTGTTTATGAGATTGTTATGTGACTTTTTACAAAATATTTGAATGATAGGTGTGGGTTACCTGCCCCTTCGTGCTAAATTCTTAGTAACTAAAACCATATTCTGATGTCTATCTCCCTATCACTAGTTAGTATTCAGCACTGCAGCTATCCTTTGCGACATGACAATCCGAATTCAGTAGTGTTATTTTACAAGAGTCATATGATTCATATTTAAAAGACGGTAGAATGATCAGGCTATACGTAATCTGTAAAGAGTGGTGGTGAATAGATGCGTGTGCTATATATCTATATATATATAAATATATATATATATAAACAGATAACGCCAGCGTCATACAACAGCTAGAACACGACCAACATCAGGATCGAGCTAAGTCGTAACTAAAGGTTAGTATGATATCATACCACAGACATCTAACAACAGATGAAGAAGTTTTAATGACTAGTATTCTAGACCATCGGTCCTTGCTTGTTTTCACTGATTTATTGGATAGTACAGGCACAACACCTGCAGCGTATTTACTTGTCTCTGCGACATCTATAAGAGAACACAGAAGTGCTGTTCAAATGTGTTCTCCTTTTTCCCTTTTTCGCCAGCTACTTGTCTTGTTCCTGACACTGGCTATCTTTCCTTTCATGCATTGCATCCCGGGGTGAAATATCCTTAGATAAAATTGCTTACAAATATTACACTACCACGAGAAATAACAATATATCCCTGACCTTCGCATGTGCTACAAGAATCTGTGCCTTGTTGTTGATACACATTGTATTAAATATATATCGTCACGTATGTGGTTAATTATTGAAGTGAAATCATGATAGTTCCAGACTCAGAAATAATCGTAAATGAGAATCGCCAGAAAGAGATTAAGAGTGTACCTAGACACAATATGGCAACAGGGAGGCATGACAATATGTCAAAACACATATCAATCCAACATTTTTCTTATGACTATTTTCGTATCAACATTTACGCTATGCTGTGTTCTTTCGGAATGATCTGGGTGTATAATTACCTGCGGTGGGATTTTAACTTAATACCTTGTCCCATTCGCTGGAAATGATACATATACAATATGACAATTATGTGTCTGCGTTCATCAGCACGATGTCTCGTACCACTTGAACCTCCGAGATCGAATACATTGTATTACCTTTTCATCGTTGGTTTTCTTATTTCGTTCATTTGAAACATGTCTATATATGAAGTTCTGTCTCCTTAATAAAACTCAAAGTCGTTTTTTAGTTCCTACAGCTGTGACAGTAAGGGAAGGTCTGCACATCTCTATGACAAATGAATATCTTGTGTGACCTTCAGAGCGAACTCTGACACTATGATGCTGTCGACCAGTTTAGTTCCTAGGGTTACCTTTATAGTGTGACGGAACTAGAGATGTGAGAAAAGTAGTGTCACAATAAAGTGTGATGGAAGTAAGTTGTGAGTAATTCTACTTTATAAGAATAGGTACAGTGATAATCCACCATAACAATGATGGTCCATTCTCTGCAGAAGGCTGCAAGGTTATTGCAGAACGCTGAGTCTGTACGACAGACAAGTAAGGAACGTGCATCTCCAGGTAGAGGATGATGATGAATCTGTTTCTATAAGCTACTTCGTAAATTGAACTATCTCAATGCCAACTCCAAAAATTATATAATACATAATACTTTATTAACTGGTTCTACAGTTCACAACATATAGTTACAACTGCAAGGCATATGGCATTTAATATTTGCCATCACATAAATCAACTGGCAAGTTGACTTGGTATCTCCGACGTCAACTATCTCTCTAAGACTATGCTAACTAGCGAACACTGTATTCTAGCTAGCTTATCTTGCATCTGACTTTCGACTAGATACGCAAACCTTGTGGGTTGCTTCTTTGGTTTCCTGGATTCTTAACTGAGTCCTAGAAACTGACTCCTAAAACTGACTGCCTATCTAGTCCTCCTGGGGACTCGAAACTGGAACTTCTATCTGACTAGTCCTCCTGGGGACATAAAACTGCCTCGAATCGTTGGTGAAGTCTAATCATGTCGAGTGCCTCTCTCGAGTAGTCCATCTACCGAGTGAGTTCCTCTACCGAGTGAGTCCGAGTGCGTGAAGTCCGAGTGAGTGAAGTCTGAGTGAAGTGCTGTATCATACAAATGTATCATATTTTATCTGGGAAATATGGCTCCTCCCAGTTTCCATCATAGATAGATAGCTCGCCACTATCTACTTGAAACACAGGCTCAAATTCGTCTGATTGAAATCTATCAGCTAAAATCCTCAATACAAAAATTGCCAAACTGTCAACTACGCCCTTGGATGTATCGAAAGATATCTAGGTTCATACTGACACACCATTTCAAATTCGTCAACTACCATTTTATATGACCGTTCACTGAGCATCAAAGGTCAGGCTTGACCACTGTTTCTTTTCAATTTCATTCTTCTGTCTAGACCCTTCAATTATCTTCACTTGACTCAGAGATTCATTCGTTTTCCAATTGCTCCTTTTCTAAATCCTGGCCATCACTTTCAGGATCCATTAAGTCTCGATTTTGGACACTTAATAGTCCTCAGGCTCTCTCTTCCGTGGGAGCGACGCTTCGAACAGTCACCTGCTTCCTGTTTAGGGTTATTACCCAACACTGGAACATTTATCCCTTCGAACAATCGGAGCGTTACGTACCGTGTAACTTTAGTCTGGCTTTCAGACTGGTCGGCCATTCACGTGATGAAATGCCTTATCAGTAATACCTTTCTACTTGACATAGTTCCCATTTCATCCCATGTATAGATAAACGAGAAGAAATTGAATTTTAATAACATCAATGTAATAGAGCACATATTAAAACAACGCAATCAATCTGAGATAAATAAAACTGAAAGGTTTCTGATAAGAGGTAAAAAACGTAAAGTCTGTAATGACAATATTAAATATTGGAAAAGTATAATTGTCTCTGAATTGTAGAATGCACTTAGGAAATGGTTCATCGGAGATTCCTGAAAAACTACATTAGTACTGAGATAGATCATCATCATAATCAAGTGCCGTCTACGCAACGAAGGTTGGCTGCAACGTATCTCCAACATCTCCTGTGTCTTGTCTTGGTGGTGCACTCTGCTAGACTGTAACCTGTCCATCGTGTAATGTTACTCTCCCACTTGTATCTCTGCCTACCTCTTGCTCGCTTCCCTTTGACTTTACCCTATATTGAGATAGATCATACTAGGACAAATATGATGATGACGACGGTAAGTACATTGTTCGTTGTCGTTTATTTTAAATTCACAATTTCGTAAATAATAATACAATTTCATAAACGTTTCACTATTAACTATATATCTCGTTGCATATATTCTCAATGCAACGAAATAAAAATAGTATTCTCGAAATATCTCATTTTTACCCACGCTATGAAAGATGTACAATACATTCAATTCCTGTAAAGTTTATTTTCCACATGCAATAAAATCGTTACTACCTAAAAAACGGCATTCGTACGGACTGATGCGATAAATCCGCTCAATATAGATGATAAAGAACCATAAATATATAACGTGATTATGAAATGATGCACTCATGAAAAATGTGAAGTCTATACGCTCAGTAATTACAGAGAAAAATGTAAATATCGGTGGGCAACTATTTGAGAGCGCACTACAATCTTCCTATACTTGTTAAATTATGTTATCTATTTCTTACTCAAACAACTCCGTAGTACTATAACTTATATAGCATCTATGTTCAAAGAGAACTTTTCCTCCGTAGTCTATTTCTTTCCGATACTTTTAGTTTTACCCTGAAGCTTAAGTTAATTCTTTAAAATTTTCCACAAAACATCGTGCTCTTAGTGGTAACCCTGAAGAATGTCCTTACTGTATTCTCTTCGTGTTTTGATTACATCGAATTGTAACATCACTAATTTCCTTGCTAATATCTCCTAACTAGGTCACTTCGTAAAGGCTATCCAGTCTGACATTTAACTTTTACCCTATCATATTCACAAGTTATTTACACTGTTCAAAGCATACGAGTGTCCCTGAGTTCATTCCCCCGTTGAGGCGGAATTACTTATCTGATCGCAACGGCTCCCAATTCTACACATTCGTTATTTGGTACCGGTTTATTCCGAAAAAATAAAAACTGCAAAGGAGAGGAGATGACCATCTACCTCATTTAGCATAGACACGGAAATGTGAGGTTGCTAACGTTTCACACTCCTACGCCATTAATTCATACCATAGGCTAGCTTTAAGTATTCTTACTACAAAACATAGCGAAAACAGATGTGCTGGGCATTAAGACACAAAATAGCAGCAGCATGTGTAACTAGCAGCACGACGTACTTCACTCTCCAGGCGTTTAATCACTCGAACTTTACTGTTAGTTATGAGAAAACGTTACTTTTAGTTATGAGACAACGTTAGTTTTAGTTATGAGAAAACTTTAGTATTAGTTATGAGAAAACTTTAGTGTCAGTTATGAGAAAACTTTAGTGTTAGTTATCAGAGAACTTTAGAGTGTTAGTTATGAGAAAACATTAGTGTTAGGAGAGAACGAAAGTGTTAGTTATGAGAAAACATTAGTGTTAGTTATGAGAGAACGATAGTATTACTTATGAGAAAACTTTAGTGTCAGTTATGAGAAAACTTTAGTGTTATTTATCAGAGAAATTAGAGTGTTAGTTATGAGAAAACATTAGTGTTAGTTATGAGAGAACGATAGTATTTGTTATGAGAAAACGATAGTGTTCCTTAACAGAGAACTTTAGAGTGTTAGTTATGAGAAAACAATAGTGTTATTTATCAGAGAAATTAGAGTGTTAGTTATGAGAAAACATTAGTGTTAGTTATGAGAGAACGATAGTGTTAGTTAACAGAGAACATTAAAGTGTTAGTTGTCAGAGAAATTTAGTGTTTCATCTCAGAGAACGAACTCAGGAGAAGTGGTACTTTGAATTTAACACATATGTGGCTTCTTCTTCTTCTTTAGCGTTCATTCTCAAACTCTTGCTGGATCTCCTTTGTAGCAGGACCATGGTCCACTAGATTTCCAGCAGAATGTAGTCCAGAGAACGACAATGCGTTGTGTCGCCATTTTATTTGCATGAATGGCCCGATATATCCGTCTACGGCTGGAAATATTTGGCTAAATACACACCCTACTTCCCCCACCCGACTTTATGATTTTTCACAGCAAATAAGAGAGTTCAGAAGATGAGAAAATTAATATATTTTTGTCAAACCTCCCACTGCAGACGAAATTACTATCCTGACTACATATTTATAGTTTCAAGCTAAATAATATATATACAATAGGTGAAGCCACTTGATGCACTTCCAAAAAATACTATATATACAATAGGTGAAGACACTTGAAGCACTTCAAATAAATACTATATATATACAATAGGTGAAGACACTTGAAGCACTTCAAATAAATACTATATATGCAATAGGTGAAGACACTTGGTGCACTTCAAATAAATACTATATATATATATATATATATATATATATATATATATATATATATATATATATATATATATATACAATAGGTGAAGACACTTTCTGCCATAAAATTACATGCTATATATAAAATAGGTGAAGACACTTGACACACACAAAATACATCAATCAATCAATCAATCAATAAGCCCGTAACCCTTCCGGGTCGTAGGGGTACCACGATAGATGCCTCATCACACAGAGTCCTCCAGCGAATTATATCCTCAGCGATGCATATGAGTGTGGAAATATCGTGCCCTGTCGATTTCTTGATGTTGTCTGTCCATGCCTTTATTTACCCTCATCTGCTTCTTTCACCATCGACAGTTCCCTGCAGTATTGTTTTTGACAAGGAATCGTGCCTGAATACATGTCCGAACCATGCTAGTTTTACCAAATACATACTATATATTCAGTAGGTGAAGACACTTGCTACACTTAAAATCAATAATGTATATGCAATAGGTGTAGATACTTGCCGCACACAAATTACGTACTATATACGAAATAGGTAAAGACACTTGCCAGAAATAAAATAAATATTATATATTCAATAAGTCAAGATTTCCTCATACACAAACTAAATTATATATATATATATATATATATATAGATATATATTAGGGACCACACCCTGAAATAAAGGAATGACGAAAACGGATGTGCTGGACCTCGGATGTCCACAAGTGACCACAAGTGGCCAACAGGGGTGTAAATAATCACAGATCTACTGTGGAACTTGCAGCACAACGTACCTCACGCTCACCGGCGGAAATCACAGGAAATGATCGCTGAGTTAAATGAGAGCGAACGCTGAAGAGGAAGAAGAAGAATATATATATATATATATATATATATATATATATATATATATATATATATATATATATATATATATATATATATATATATATATATATATATATGAGTTGAAGAATCTTGTCCAACACAAACTAAATGCTATGTATTCAATAAGTAAAGAATCTTTCTTCTTTTCATAAAAAAAATAAATGCTATCTATTCAGTAAGTTATGACACTTGTCACATACAAACTAAATACTTTATATTCTATAGGTGAAGACACTTGTCACACACAACCGAGTCAATGTTATCCTCATCAGCGTATACGTTCTTTTCATAAGCAGTGCAGCTCCGATGTACGTTGTCAACAGACTCGGAATCAAATACTTTCCATCAAGAAACAAGTCACTAATTGGTATTGTCCACACTGGGGATCGTGAGAACGTTGAAAAGGTGGCTTTTTCTATCAACCATGTATTCACTCCTTTTTCAGCATTTCTGGTCACCATTATTTGTACTGTGATACTTGTAATTAAACTCAACAAAGCAACGAAATGGCGTAAGAACTCCACAGTAACCGCACAGTCTGACAATATTTCTTATCGTAATAAAAAGATTGCCAAAATGGTTGTTATAATTTCTACACTTTTCATTGCCTGTTTTATTCCTGTTAGCATGCTTTTCATTGCTATGATATTGGTACCTGAGCTATCCATAGATGGAAAACATAGAAACATTATTAAAATAATAGGAGGATGTGTAATGGTCTTAGAATCCATTAATTCTTCAGGAAATATTGTTGTGTATTATTATATGAGCAGTAAATACCGAGAAATATTACAAGAGATCTTCTTACGTTGCACCCCTGGAATATTTATAATTAAGAAAAGTATATCTGAAAATTAGATCAATACCACTGACCAACAATTACACACACAAAAAATGTATCTAACATGCATATGTTTTTTTATCACTTTTCACGCGTTGTTTTTAAATCTGATAACCATTTTTCTCTATCAGGTCAATTCTGGAAATATGGAACTGAAGTTTTGTTTTTTAACAATTCCTACAGTACTGCATCATTCGTAATAGAAGAGAAACAGTTATGTAGGCTTGAATTTCTTTGCAGTCGACTTTCGTCAGAAAATGGAATGTGGTACTTCGCGATGAAGCATCCAACAGTAATAGGTAAGCATGATGACACTCCACTGTCCTTGATAACATGACTCCATCAAGGAGATATCTTGATATAAACGTTCTCCATGTTCATCGCTGTCTTCGCCAAGTAATCAAGGAAAGCGTAAAGATGCGAATCGAGCATATGAACTTTCAGGGGCATGTTACAATCTATAATTCTGAATGCATCTATACACTGCTTAACATATATATATATATATTCACAAATATCGTAATAACCTGAAGTGTTATAAATGGTTTTCAAATATGAAATCAGCGCTAGAAACTGACCTAAGAACGCTTATTTTTATATTAGAAAATACAATTTTGTTGGACAGTGTAGTTAATGAAGTTGAAATGAAGTCTCAGTTTTCATACGTAGTTACCTTTATTAATATTATTAAATATTAATAAATGCATTGTTTAAAATTAAAATAAAAACTATATGCCAGACATTTTACATGTAGTTTAATGTTGTGATACAAGAATCGTCCAGGTGTTGGATAGGGCCAGAATGAGAAATAAACAATAACGACCGTGTTTCCTGCCAAGTATGTCGTAAGAGAAAGAAAAAAAAACTTAGTTAATTTCAGGATGGACTTGGCTGTTTCATACGTGAATGGTTAATGTACTCGTAATTCATACTGATGTTGGACATGACCAGCCGAAAGTTGTACAATTCGCTACTGATCTGTAACCAATGACAAACAGCATTTCGTTCTCTGGTTTAAATCACGTTGATCTGTAGTAGTTTTAAAGCGAACTCAGGAGAAGGAAAAACATATTTACGATGTACCATATGCTAGGAATTGAAAGCGTTAAATTATCTACAAAAAACAGAAATTACAAAACTTCTCGAACAGAAACTCTGATCTCATTAGAGATGCAGTTGTTGGCTTCCATCTATCTAAACAATGTTGTAGGTGTTGTCATCCTTAACAATAATATAATTGTTGGCTTCCGTTGAAGACGGGGCTGGGGTCATCGTGATAGAGAGACCAACTGCCTTGAACAAACAAAGGAGTGAAATGGTGGAGGTACCTATGTTTTCGGTAAAATATTGTCCATAATATGGTAAACATAATCCACACAGTGAGCAATAGCCTGTGTTGGGAATATAAACAAGTATGGTTAGGTATCATAGCACTGGCCATGGACATTAACTCGATGACGACACACGTTTCTTCTCGGATGGTCTGCAGATGAAGCAGTGTTCGAATGATACTTGCATTTTGTCGACTTTCTGAGGAACCTAGACATTTGTAGAGACCAGTACATAGGGGCATATGAGTCTCAGACGTCATGGCAGTGCATGTTTGTCTCCCATTGGCACTTGGTAGATGAGAAGTTCGAATGATGTCAAATAATTATATATATATATGTATATATAATTTCGATGCGAAGGTAACGAGGGCTGGAGTGAACATTGACAGATAGACGTAATACCTAGTGTACAACTTGTCCTAGAAGAACTGAAGTCATTCTAGAGATTGAGACCCCAGCTGTTGTCCGAAGGCATTTAATGGTATCTTGTTATATAATATCTTTAGGTGGTAATATCTTTGGAGTATCAGACAGACAACAAGAAGTAGTTAGTCTTTGAGAGAAGAAGTTACCACCAATCGATCTGTCTGTTAGTGAACGTGAGCTCTTTATAGATTCGAGTAGCAACGAGGCATCTTGTTGCAAGACTAGATTTTAAAAGGACAATACTGGATAAATGTTAAAATAAAAGAACAGGACACAATATTTCCTTAACTGGTTCTCTTCTGAACGACACCTCTCTAGAAGTGGTCACACCTACCCAGGAAGAGACAAGAGAGAGCGACACAGAATAAGCAAATGTCTAGAATATGTCATTTTAGTGAACACCATTCAACAGAATGACATGCTTGACTGATCGTCCCAGAACATGCACGGACACAGAACTGGTTAAATAAGTCAACACCGTATGCAAAGACTTTTTCTTAGAACTACGCCCTACCACTCCTCCCTCAAAACACAATTGTGATTATCCTCATTTGGACAAAACCCCATGTCAAGCCATCAGCCAACACAGGTCATTATGTGACACAATAACCGTCGGTATAGAAAAATGGAGTACAATTCGATGTTGACTGGCGTCTCTTGGAATAGCAAAACAAATGCACCCGCTAACAAAGAAACAAGCGACAATAATAATTTTTTCTTTAAGAAAAAGGAAAATTAATTTCGTGCTTATGTCATCTATATTACAGAGTACTGAAATGTGATAAATATGAACCACGTCCATTCTTAGCGGCACCAAATCGCTTTTCAATTCAATTAACAGGTTTTCCGTACTCGATCAAACCATCCCACCAAAAAGGATGTGATCTCGACAAGACATTCCATCTGTGTACTCAAGGTAACTGAGATCTGATCAAGCGAGTCAAGGGCTATTACAACAGCAAGAATAGTACTTACGTAGAAAGCAGGTTTTTGAAAGTATCACTTGAACAAGACGGACTGTCGCTAAGGGGTTATTTAGTGTAAAAATGAAAACATACAAATTACAATACACATGACATGTTCAACGTTTCGAACAGTTAGGTCTTTCTTAAGAATATACAAAACAAACAGTGCAAAATAATGGAAAACAATAGAAACTTATGTTACCACAAACAATGCACAAGATACACTAAATTTCAAGAGTCGGTGGTGCACCAGGCTTGGGAGTCCATGGAAATATTTTCTTCTCATATCCAGCGAACAAATTGTCAGTATCAGATGACTCTTTGCCAAAGAAATGATAACGGAGGCGAAAACGACGATAATAATTTTGGTAGTCTAGAAGAAGTGAGTAGTGATCATATCCCGGGCGGAGAGGGACGACCTTAAGACTCTTGCTAAGGACAGAAACTTCACTATCGGAAAAACTAAGGTCATAAGTAATACAAGCGATCTATGTGTCATGGCCATTTGTGGCATTATATATGTCGGTAGTCTGGAAGTGTAGTCAAACGAGACACCACGAGAATAGACAAACCAAGAATACATAACAGACATTATTAGGGAAATGTGTTGGGCATGCATAGGTCACGCACTCAGAATGAATGAATACAGAATACCATGTCAAGTCTTTAAATCGCCACCGAGTGGAAAGAGAAAAAGGGGAAGAACAAAAACAACACTCAAATGAATTATCGAAAAATAAATCGCAACAGCTGCTATGAAAATGAACGATCTGAAATAACTTACTGTTAATCGACAAGCGCGGAGAGCTTTGACATCTGTCCTATGAGTAGTATATCATGGAAACCTCTTGTTTTATCAGTTTTCTAAATTACCAGTTTTTTATGTGAGGCTCTTCGTCAGTTATCACTTTCACAACTAGACAATCTGCTTTTAACGCAGGGTTAAGCTGGTATTCTTGCCCTGGGATAAACGTGTTAATCTGTTAATAACATTGGGTCTCTGTAGTTTACAGAAGCGGTCTTTGTAACAAGACAAAAACATATAGCACAAGGAAACAGACAAGACACATATGCAACGCTTAAACGAGAACAAGAAAATACGTAACAGAAATATTCACACGCATGAGACTAGTGAAACTTGTAAAACTCACATACGAAGTGAATGCAGTAATGCGACGCATGTAAAGTCAAGATGAGCTTGGAATAGTTATTATAATAATCGTCGCGAAGTAAATACAAGTCTGTGTATACACATATCACATTAAATATTAATGTCGCTAAACATTCCAGCGGAAATATACTGTTATTGATTATCATCATCATATAGTGCCATCTCCGCAACGAAGGTTGGCTGCAACGGATCTCCAACATCCATGTCTCTTGTCTTGGTGGTGACCTCAGTCCATCGTGTGATGTTACTCTCCCACTTGTATCTCTGCCTACCTCTTGCTCGCTACCATTTGACTTTACCATCAAGTAAGGTCTTCATAAGGTGTCATATCTTTTAATGTGTCCAAAATATTTTGTTTGGCTGATCTTTATTTCTCTTAGTTATTTCTTCATATTAAGTGTTTTAGGACCTCTTTATTTGTTCTCTTTCCATGATGTTCCACCTCTTATATACATTCTCCTATACATCCACCTCATTCTCCTATATACCCACATCTCAAATGCATCAATTCTGTCTTCTAAATATTTATTTAGTGTCCATGTTTCTGACCACACTACCAGTCTCTTGAATGGATAACTACAGGCAAAAGAGCAATGGGTAGACCAAAAGGAACACTCAGAAGAGCAATACTTAAAGAAAGTAAAACAACCAATATTCATACTATTCAAGAACTGCACAGAATAGCTTTGAACAGACATAATTGGAGAGATCTGACCGCTGCCCTATGCGCTAACTTCATCGCAAATGGAAAATGAATAAATGAATGTTTCTGAACCATATATTAATATAGAATAGATGTATCATTTTATAATTCTCATTTTTAAGGTGTTTGTAATTTGTTTAGATGTTAATATTTTATTCATATCGTTGAAGGTACTTTTAGCCACTCCTATTATCTTTCTGTTTCACATATGCCATCATTTGTGACTTTGTCTCTAAGATATTGATAATGTTTAATTGTAGTTTCTCCCCATGTATGTTTATGTTAAGCTCTTGTTATTCTGTGTCTTTGCAGATTAGCATGTTTTGTTTTTTTTGTTTTTCGGATATTTAAATCCAGTCCATATTTATTATTTGATTTATTACTTGATTTATATGATTAATTAATTGAATATGTATGTTGCAAATTTCATCTTCCACGCAAAGAATAACGTGATGAAATTTGCTATTGAACATATATTGCCATTTGCATGCAACGTATATCATGAATTGTTTATGATACTATTGATTTAAACAATGTTATTATAATTGAATGTTATTAAAAGCTCTACAATCTGTAAATCTAACAGTTTTAAAAAAACTACTTAGCGAATTGTCTTACCAGTATAGGGTAACCATGCAATGGATACCCTCTCACTATGGAATACCAGGAAATGAAAAAGCAGATCAACTGGCTACGGAAGGTGCTGCCGAAGACCAACCAGATATACCAATCACCTACCGTCAGAAAAAAACTTATGATCAAGTCAATAAGAAAGCCACAAACACCAAAACAAGATGACTATCATATTATGAACAGACCAGAACAAGTTATAATTCTACGTCTCAGAACAGGACACAACGTACTCCGCAGTCACATGTATACAAAGTTCAAGATTGGCAACACGGCCATGTGTACAGGCAGCACAGAGTGCCAAACATATACTTCAAGAGTGTTCTGAGCATGAAACGCTGAGGCAGATATATTGGCCAGAGGAAACAGCAATGGAATCAAAACTCTATGGGACACTGTATGGACTAAAAAAAGACAGTGATTTTGTATTGAGGAGACAGAATTACAGATATAGACATGTTTCAAGTGAACGAAAGAAGAAGAAGCATGTGTTATAATCAATAATAATTATGCATATATAAACCAAAACGATTTCGCCGATGAAAAATAAGAAAGTAATAGGAAATAGTGATGGAAGACATAGAGTGGTAGAAAGCGAAAATAAAGAAGACAGAAAGATTATAATCATTACATAAATATAATTGCAGGTTTATTCTTCTCTTGAAAGTTATCTGTCCTTGACGCTAAAACATTATGGCGTAGATTTCCATTACTAGCTGTAAATTTCATGGCAGCTGAAGGCCTGGCTGGCGTTTGGTTCTTCATTAGCGATGTAATTGTTCGTCCATATTCTTGCTTCAAAGCAGTGAAACGTTTAGAAATAATATACATGGCGTGCATTTATCAGAAATGAAAACGGAAACTATCTATCTGTTACAATATTGTATCTATACATATTTGATAAGCTATTCGTTTGTGTGTATGTGTTATTAATGGTATACAATTATGAACATTCCAAAAAAATTAAGAAATTCCACTAACAACAAGTGCCAGTCATGTTTGAATTCCTTGATGATTGAGAAGAAACAATTAAGCGCCTTGTGATCAGAATAATCATCGATTGAGAGGTCGCTGAACATTGTCGCAATGAATAGAATAGAAGACTGTATCTGCATTAGAAGATTATATGAGGAATTGAATTATTGAAACTAAATACTGATTTATATATGGCCGTAAATACGTGTTTCTGGTGGGGAAAAGACGTGTGGGTGGGGCTATCTGCCTACTAAAAATGTGCACTCTACGGTACTACTCTAAAAATTAACGATACACCAGAACGTATTAGGTATGCTCTGTCGCCATTGATATTTTGACCAACCCATATACTGGTTATCCTTAAATTATATCAGTAAATGGTTTTTAATACATTTTTTTACGGGGGGGGGGGGAGGAATCTGAAAGACTTTGGTAGCTGCTGAAAGTGAAGGTTATTGACCGAAGTAGTGGTTACCAATATTGTTTTAATAAACCAATAAACATGTTTTAATGTCAATCATTATTTCCAAAGCAAAGAAAGAAAACATCTATGTCTTCATACATGTTTCTGTAAAATTTTTCATAGGGCTGGGGGAGGGGGATAAAATATGTTCCAGTTCTTACACTAGATTTTCGTCCCGTGATGTGATTATTAATTCTGATTATCCCCCCAGGCATTGTTTGTAAATTGATATGTATCAAGTGATTAATGTAACTATTACTTTTTTAAGAAGTTCTGCTTAGGGTGTCGGTTATCAGTGGTTTTGTTTTACATAAAACCCTAACTCTGTATAAAAGTATACTAACATTAATAAATGATAGAGATAAACTGACACACATTGCCAAGGGAAATAATTACAATGAGGAACATCAGTTCCAAACAAGAACCTGTTTTGTTCTTTACATAATTGAGCAGGGGGTATTTCCCTGAAATCTTGAAAGTTGTTTACAAAGGAGGTGATGATGTGACATATTTGGGTAGGCACATCTCACCAAGAAGGGAGAACCCTTCACAAGCTAAGGGCATCTCAGTAGATAGCGAGAACCCTTCAGAGACAGCGGGAGACTGACGGTGTGAAATATCAGGATAAGTTGCGTTACATCCGATATGACTCCTGTGCAATAATATTGTCACCACAAGGGCTAAAATAGCCGTTGCAGATGATGTAGCCGCCCAAACGTAAAAACAGACTCGCGAGTCAATAAGCATTGTTCTTCGGACCTCGTCGTATCAACAAAGGACCACGTAGGCATACATACAATTTATGAATGTACACATATGTATGTATTTAACGACTTACCACATGTTTGTGTATTTGATAAACATTTTTTACTAATTTGGAGATAATTTGACAATTTGAGATTGCGGAGGAGATTCTATTGTGGGGATTCCAGTAGTTAGATCAACGAATTAAGTCGCAGGCTGCGGGCAATAAATTAACAAGAATTCCCGCAAAACTAGGAGTTCAGTTATATTTTTTTAGAAGTTGTGATAAGTTTTTAGATAGGAGTTGTTAGAGTGATAGCTTGAATATCTCTAAGTTGGGGATAGTATATGTCTTCAAGTAAGTCAAGCTTCTCGTTGGATAGCGGATAATCGGAACAGGCAGTTTCAAAAAGTTGAACTGACATTGAGAACCTAAAATGTCAAATTCCAGGACTTCATAGTAGCATCACACAAGTCGCGGAACTTGAAGATAGAATTTGCGCAACCTCTACAGGAAGATATGATCCAACATCGCGACATGGCCTTATAGAATAGGCAAACATTATGCTATATGGACCTCGGGTTGTAAATTTTAGACGCTTCCCATCACGGGCGGGGAGTCCGAAGATTAGGTAGAAAAAGAATCTTAGCTTGCTGTACAGGACGAATGAATGTATTAGCGGCAAAACAGTGAATGAAGAAATAAAGTGTGATAATCTTAAGATACTGTACATTCGAATTATACTCAAGAATTGTAAATTTATACTCTGGTTTCATTCTTGAATTTACATTCGAATTATACTCAAGAATTGTAAATTTATCCTCTGGTTTTCTTCTTGAATTTACATTCGAATTATACTCAAGAATTGTAAATTTATCCTCTGGTTTCATTCTTGAATTTACATTCGAATTATACTCAAGAATTTTAAATTTATCCTCTGGTTTTTTTCTTGAATTAACATTCGAATTATTCTCAAGAATTGTAAATTTATCCTCTGGTTTCCTTCTTGAATTTACATTCGAATTATTCTCAAGAATTGTAAATTTATCCTCTGGTTTCCTTTTTGAATTTACATTCGAATTATAGATGTTGTAAGACAGAACGTTGTAATCTTGATGCTGTAAACCAGGTCTTTGTAACAAAAAATAAACTTATTTTATATATTCTAAAAGAATCTGGTTCCTCCCTTATATGTCACATACTGATATTTGATACAAATTTACTGATATTTGATACAAATATTTGATACTGATATTTGATACAAATATACTGATATTTGCATAGAATCAATAGACCTGATAAATAGCACACTGTCACAGTATTAGCCACTTACCATCGCGCACAAAGGTATCATATCAAAACAACACATTCTCACGTGCGAAAAAAAATTTGCCACACAGTTGTTGATATATGGTTTATTGACAGATTCCAAGTTTATTATCAACAGAAATAATTGAATACAAGCTGATGTTTACTTGTAACCGCTTGTTAAGTGCACATTTCTTTAACTTCCCTTTAATACCAATGTGACTGTCGATGTCATTACTGTTCGTTTTATGTTATATGTTTTAATGTTGTTTCAATCGTTGTCTTGATAATGGTCTGTTGGTCGAAACATCGATTTGTGTGTTTTGATGCTTTATTAAATCGGATATTAAAGCCTCTTGCCAAGGTGCGACACTTTCAAACAAAGACCGGAGTGTATGTTAGTTATATCAGACTGGTAATGGATCGCTTTACTTGTAACATGTATGAAGGTCCTATTATTATCAATCTTCTTCTTCTTTCTTTCATCATGTACCGTTCGGTGTTGAGGGGAGAGTGAGTGTACGGTCTTTTGCTCTTCTATTTGCCTCTTCCGCTGTTATATTTCTGAGTGTCTCTAATACACTATATATCCACCTTTTACATGGGCGTCCAATATGTCGACTGTTTTCGTATCGTTTGTTAAGTGGTTTTTTTTGGGATAATACTTTGCTCTTTCTGTCTGGTTATGTGGCCGTACCATTTAACTTGTTTCTGGATGTATTCTATTGTTACCATGATCCCTAATTGTTTCCTTATTGCTGCATTCCTAATTTTGTCTCTCAAGCTAACTCCAATCATACGTCTCACACATTTCATTTCAGTGGTGTTAATCTTATGTATTGTTCAAATTATTATTATCAATAAAAAACACAATTCATGATCCAAGCAGACAATGCATGAATATATAATGGACCATGCATACAAATACATAATGTGGCAATGGGCATAATGAACAGATTAGCATACCGTGGCAATGTAACAGTAATAGTTACAAGCTCAGTGACAAGTCGTCTATCAAGGATACCATAGATAAAGGATCTGCACTTCGTTGACAGAGTAACAAGTGACAATGCTAGTGTCGTCACTTTAGTGTGACAATAGAACAATCCGGATCAGCGTCACAAATAAGTGTTACAATGAAACTAGATACTTGTCAAGCGTCTTAGATAAGATCCTTTCTGGAACCTCTGGTGCTGTAGCCAGGTCTATACATGTGGAAGTCTCCTTGACATCAAATAATCACAAAGGCACTTATTGTCTCAACAAAAGAGCGACTTTTAATATGTACATCAATTACTGGAGTAATTGCTATCTCCGAGACGGACATTAGATCAAGACTATGAAATGTGCAAGGTCACAGTATTAATAAAACAATTCTTAACACTTCCAAATGAATAAGCACATGATACGGTATAAACTTAATGAGAATAATAAAACATCTCATTATTCCACTCTAATCTCACTTTTTCAATACTAGTTCTAGACAGCCATATGCCTGTAGGCGTGAGTTCCACGACAACCGCCGGTGCGGTTTATGAACTGTTTCCTCAGTTTGGAGACCCGACTGCCTCCTCCGGTAGTCGACAATCAAATCCTACAATTTCTCAAATCCCAAGTTCCTCCAAACTTCGCGAAACTCCCCACCAAAGACTTTTATTTCCACAGAAGAAACCTCTGAAAAATAAGGATTTACAAATCTGGTCATAAAACCCAAGTTGGCTCCTAACAACTTCAGACCAATAAGAACTCTTCCGTCTGATCATTCCCGTCTGTCTATTATCTGACACGATCGTAGATAAACACACCTTTGCATTGCGTGTCGGCAGTATCCGTAGTGACTCAAATTCCAGCTATCTGTAAAAAGCTCTCTTCTTACAGTGAAATTACCTGCTTGTGAAGTGTTCCGAAACTAGATACTATCACAGCCGTATACTTTCACATAATATCGCTGTTGATGTTTGTTTGTGTGTTTGTTTTTCGTTCGCTCCATTGTAACCATCACAAATATCCGTGCGATTTCCGCCGGGAGCGTGATTACGTTGTGCCACCGTTATGCGCCTTGTAGGCCAACAACATCCGATTTCGGCATGCCTGGACAATTCGGGTGGTCTACCCTTAGCCTGTGACAGCCTTTATATCTGTCTCCAGGCACGCGTAGTGGAGACTCTTCGCCCAGACGATTTTTTGCTCTCGTCTGACTCGAACGAGGTGTTCCACTGTCTATGAACTTGCCTCGTGTAATTGGACGTGCTGTGCCTGTGCCCATTGGGTACTGAACCGTTTCTCATCCGTGAGCCTGGTCCTTAAGGGGAAGAACTCAACAGAGGAGTTGGACCCTGGTTCTTTCGCCCTTTTAGCCGAGGTGTCATTCACCGACATCGTGTACCCCTTGTCCAAGTTCGAGTTTCACACCACGCGTTTGGGAGCAAGTCGTTCTCGAGCTGAGCGTCCGTGTCAAAATAGCGCCTGAGCCCATCAGGTACTGAACCCTTTCTCTCTTCAAGTGTATTTCCGGTGTAGGAAAACCTGACAGTAGAGTTGGGCCAGGGCTAAATCGTTGTCCCTTTTGTGCCTGAGCGCATCGAGTACGGAACCCTTTCTCTTCGCGAGCATATTTCCGGTTTAGGAAGGCTCGACATTAGAGTTGGATTAGGTCTTCTTGCTTTACCAATGAATGAGTCTGGGTCTCTGCCTGTAGAAATGACATTAAGTTGCATTCAGAACTGAAGGTTTACAATGGTACATGCAGCCCAGAGCTACTATATGCTTGTGAAACATGGATCTCGTGTAGACATCACATTAGAAAGCTCAATCACATCTGCACAAATTGTCTGAGAAAAGTGATGAACATCAACTGACAAGGTACGATTACGGATATCACCGTCATTAAAGTAGCTGATGTCCGTAGCACTGATGATATGGTCTTGTAGACACATATTCTTTGGGCAAGTGATGTAGTATATCAGTACGTAGATCAGGCCAAATTGTATACTTAGATGAATATGGCATGCGCTAACAAGTTGGTCACAATAAGTTTTACAATGTCCAGATAACGACCTCACTGGCAACCTTTAACACATGAGAAGACGTTCCCCTAAACAAGATCAACAAATATATAAAAATAAGAAAAAATGTACAAGCAAAACAGCTGATACTGGCTATATATGTTAAGGTCTGATTATTTCTAGCCTGGGTATTGTCAACATCGTTTGCTTTGTAAAGCAAGGGTTCAATGAAACAGTCAATGTCAGTTTGCTGGGTAAGAAACTTGTGTATCATTCTAATTTATTTGTGTAATAGGTGATTGATGTATACATTGATATTCGTTAACGTGTGAACAATTATTAATATAGTATTGATTATAACTAAAGTTTAACTGTTCGTGTGTAGCTAAACCTTAACTTTGGCTTTGTGTTATCTCTAATATCCTATGTTAGTGCGTCCTGATAGAACTTAACTGAGCTTTGTTGTCCACTGGTAGAAAGTGACGTGCTCTACAAAAGAGAGGTAAACACATTTTGATTCTTGATTAGGAACACGCGTCACAGCACTGGGGGCATTCCCATATATGCTTTGCTTGATGTTCCGTCAGCCATCTAAAAATGTATAAGCTCAGTGTCCCAGTCAGTTGCTAATTACGCATTCTTCTGATTTTCCGGAGAGGGAGCACTTTCTCCCATCACCTCTAATCACTCTCATTTCTACCATTCTCTGAATATGTACATTGTCACGTTCAACTTCCTCCTCGTCTTCTCGTATGGTATCCATGGCTGCTCTAATCAATTCAATCATGTCTCTACCTAGCTACGTGTGAACAATTGCTAATACAACATATTAACAACGAAACACATGTGAAGGTAACGCTTCCAATATAAACAATTTGTTTTGACGCACAACAAACAACGGACCTACATATAAATACACCTATATTATGCTAAACATAGAAGGAAGAGAAGAGGTCTAGAATTAGACTAGAGGAACTAGCAGTGGTAGGTAAAGTATTTTATAAGTAGACGTTAGAGCATGATGTGCAACATGTAATATATACTATGTTGTAGAAAACAGGAGGGGGGGGGGGACTCATCTCCAAATACAGGAAGCCAGAGAAACGAAAACAATAATTGACATATTCATTAATTTATTCATTCATTCACTCATTCATTCATTCATTAGGTATCATATCCTGAACAGAATGTAGCAGCCATCACAGACTTTCAAAACTTACGATCTTGAGCCATCCGTCGTTCATCTGTTACTGTCATGGGAAGGTAACCATGAATGTCTTGCTTTCATCTTCTTCTTAGTCTGCCGCGTGTTCGTTTCACGGGCATGAGCCCGTTCATTATAGTCTTCTCTAGTATGTCATGTCGTTTATATTGCCCAAATAATGACTTTTTCTTGAAAGACCCATGCTATTTAGCCAGTTTTCTTTTAAACTCATTTCTCTGACGATGGCTATTTTGGTGATATTTTTTGCCCATGGTATTCTGATGATTTATATGAAAAATGCTACTATTTAATTTTTTAATTTTTTTTTTTGGTGAATGTCCAAGATTCACACTCATATATTGCCACCGAGAATATGCAAGCTCTTAGGAATATTAGTTTTGTTGTTTTGCAGTGTCATTAAGCGTCGTGGAGATGGGAAGGGGGGGGGGGATTCAGAGTTTTTTTTCTGTTTTTAGACATTTAAGTTGTACTGGCCATGGTAAGCCTGTTTCTATTTAATGTTTCTTTGATTATCTCTGCTCATTTAGTTCTTAGTCTGCCTCGTGTTTTGTAGCCCGGACTTCTTCTGATGCATACACGAAGAACTAGCTGCGCAGATTCCGTTCTCATGACGTGACCAAAGCATCTTGTTTGCTACCACTCGAAGTATTCTTGACTTGTGATAGTCTTTACTTCTTTCCTGATATTTTCATTTCTCCGACAGTATCTTCTCGTGACATTTATAGCGTTCCTCAAACATCTCATTTCGCAAACTGTAATCTTTTATGTTGTTGTTGTAAATGTGTTTGTCAAGGGTCATGCTTGACATTGGTAACACAGAGATCGTACAGACATATTGTTTATCAATTGTCTTTTGTTATAATTATGTGATATATATATATATATATATATATTCGAATCACGATGTGCTTCAACGTCTTTATTCGATACCGAGAGTTTAGTCGAAAGGAAACATACAACTGTATTTGTGGTGTGTGAAAAGTCTTTTAGTACTTCTCACCCACTAGTGTACATGTTTACTGAATATCTGCTTGTTATCATATCTAACTTACTCATTGTATGTATTGTTGTTGATAATCGTCCGTCGGAGTCGACGATGTTCATTCAGCTCAACTGGGATGCTGATGACGATGATGATGTCTGCAGTGTTTTCGATTATGAATAATGAGTCATATGCGTGCTTGAAATTGTCTACAACACTCTGAGCATGTGTGGGAAGAGTATGTGGGACATTGAGCAGTTCTTGCCTTTCTTCTGGCGAGATTTTGTTTCGAAGCATGATGTCTGAGGTTCTCTGCAGCTGCTGCACCACTCTTGATTTTGCGTAATTGTTCCCATGAATTTGTGTATATTTTGAAGTGGGTTATTGATGTCTCAATAGTGTCTAAAAACGCTTCTTCTGTTCTCCGGTCTTGGGGGACCTAGGTTGGAATATTCCATAGAACATTTTTGGCAGACGTTGATCTTTCATGCTGATCATGTGTCCTGCTCAGCGTTCCTGCGCCTTCATTAATAGTGCGCATATGCTTACAAACTTATATTTCATCAATATTTCACTGTCTGATATTTTATCCTACCAATAAACACACGTATAGCAGTGGCAGATAGCACATTTGCTAAATTAACTAATATCTGGAAATCAAAAGATTTAGGGACAAACACCAAACTAAAGCTATTTAAATCATGTATTGTATCAGTGCTAACGTATGATAGTGAAAGATGAAAATCAACTCAAGCAACAGACAACAAACTAAACAGCTTCGAAAACAAATGTCTTCGCAAACTGATGAACATAAAATAGAGCGACTTCGTCACAAATAGTGATCTAAGAGACAAAACACACCAAGAGTATGTTTCAAACATCATAAGAAAACGAAGATGGAAATACATTGGTCACATTTTACTACTAGATGTAAACAGAATAAAACAACAATCCCTTATGTGGTCACCTGAGGGTAAAAGAAAAAGAGGAAGACCTAAAACAACCCTTAAAACACCATTCTTAGAGAAGGGGAATTAATAGGCTGTAAGACCATCCAGGAACTAAAGCTGCAAGCAGCGGACCGCATGATATTGAGAATTAAAACCTCTGCTCTATGTGTCGCTTGCGGCACCAAAGGAGCGAACTAACTAATGAACATTGAGTATCTTACAAAGGCTGCATAGTTGGAAGTGGTTGTGTCTTCTAGCATGTCTGGCAAATACTGTTCATGTGTCACAAGCATGAAGGAGTGTGTGATGATACTACTGCTGCTTGGTGAACTATGAGTTTGGCAATATTAGTTATTTCTCTTCTTGTCATACCCTTTTTCGCAGAATTATTTACTGTGTGAAACTCTTCTTTCATTAGTATGTGTAGATGTAATAGTGTTCTATTTGTTGTGTGTTGTAATGGCCTCTATTTTCTTTATAATAGTAAGGACAACGATTTTGTTGCAGGTTTCAGTAAATTGTTTAGGGTGACATGCATACTGTTTGCAGAATCAGTATACAGTGCGAAGTTATCTGCATAGTGGAGTTCCCTGAGTATTGTGTCTCGCACCTTAGTTTTAGCTTGCCAATGTCGAAGTTTGAAATGTTTACCGCTTGATGTGTATCTTATAGGTATTCCTATTACGTGAATTTCTCCAAACCATTTCAAAATTCATATTTAATATATACCTCTATGTTTCAATCCTGCAACTGGGAATATGCATAGAAGACAATGGCAAACTGTTGAACGCATTCTAGAAAAATCTCTAAAGAAAAAAATCCTGGAAAGAGACACTAGATACACTATTGACATGTAAACAGTGCCAAGTTCAAGGTGACAATGATGTATATTGAATCATGTAGTCGTGGAGACGAGTTTTCTTTTTGTTGAAAATTGGGCGTGATATAATACATTATTACCCAGTACAATATGGATAGTAATACAATACGGACCACACCAACACATATTTATGCAGATGAATGTTCGGAGTTAAGTCCAAAAGGATTGAGGGTCATTATCAGGTGCAATGGAGACTGGAGTATGCGATAATAGCTCTCCACAGATCTTTGTATCCAGTATTATGTATCAAGATCGTTGCTGATTCCCTGGCGTGCCATATTGTTAAACTATCGAATATTTTAGTTACCTTGATATCGATGGCACAATGATGACCATCACAATTGACATGAATATCATCACATTAATGTAACAGTAGTAAGAGGATGCTCCTGACAGTGTACTATATTGATTTGTGTACTATAGTCAAAAACGCTTGTAATAACTATCAACCACACATTCAGATACACACATTTGCATCGTTTATTGTGTATATGTATGTTTAAATATGCACTAATATGTCTCTAATGTTCCTGTACAGATAACCATACTCATGTATAAAACACATCACTGTATATGTATTTAATTAGTACTCAAGTAAGTTCCGATGTGCTAAACAATCAGTCAACGAAATGGTTGTTTGTGTTCATGTTAATGTATGACTGTATACAAATAGTGGAACATGCCCATCTACATATATAAATGCAACCCAGTTTTTAAAAAAGGCCTAAAAATATTGCATACAATTATGAGTCTTATATTTTTGAAAGAACGTAGAGGATAGACAAGTAATGTTGTTCATCTGGCTTCAGTATGTTAGTAATTATACTGTATTCATAAGATCTATATTATTTGATAAATTCTGCTTTGTGTTTTCCGTTAAATAGCGTATCTATATCAGCCCATATTGTTTTAGTGTTTATGTGTTACTAACATAAACCATTCTTCTCTGTAAAGAACCATATATGCTCATGTTTTCTCAACAGGTGTCTATGTATTGACTTGCTGATGTAATCAATAATGTATATATTATTATGATTTATGTTTCTTTACACAGGACTGACGGTTGCTGACCTCGGCTGCCTTGCGTCAATTTTTGTGGGATCTGTGTGGATGACACCAGCTCTTGATAACGTGAATTTACCATTCTTTATTTCAGACGTCCTGTATTTTACAACTGTCATGTTGCATTTCACCTTTTCTCGTATCTCCAGTTGGATCACCGCTCTTATTACACTGGAGAGATGTCTCTGCATTTGTCTGCAATTAAAGGTTTGTGTAAAATATATACAAGTGAACGAAGATGTTCTTACTTAAATTTATATTTAATTAACAACGGGTAGATATGTTTTCAGAAGATCTCAGATTTAAAAAACAAAAAAAATTGTTAGTCAATTTGTCAATTATTGTGAATATCTTTGTTGATGAGATTTTTCTGTGACAATTTTTGAAAAATATTGAAATGTTGGCTGTCCGTTAACAAACTGGTATCATATCATATTCAAGACTTGGATATCAACCCATCATTCTTTGGCTGTAGTGATTGAGTTACCAGCCTCTTATTGCTAAATTCCTTGCACAGAAAAAAATAAAAAATAATGATTTCAATCTCTTTATAACTGCAGCTATGATTATGCAAATAAAACACACAGAGTTCAGTAGACCTGGTTACAAAGATTGATGATGGATTATACCACCAATATTTCAAACATATATAAATTTAACATTGTTTGCTGTGGACACTTTCTTAGCAGCATTTCAGATGTGTAATGTTCCATTGCTTCCTGAAAGATATAACTATATAATTACCTTCGGCGGGATATGAAATATACCTAGGCGGCAAGACATGATACATATACAATATGACAATTATTTTTCTGCGTTCAACATCACGATAACTAGTACCACTTGAACTTCCGAGATTCAATACACTGTATACATATTTCATTATCAGTCATACTAGTTCCCATAAACCTTCAGTCACAGTGGCTCCACATTTGCGAAAGACACATATAAATTCCCCCTCACCCCATTCCACAATGTCTTATATAGTGTGTGTATGAATATTACATATTTTAATTCTGACCAGTCTTTCATATTATCACTCATTATTAAATATTGTATGTAACTTTTTATTATTGTCTCAAACTATTTCTTGAAGCAGGCAGTCTTCCACAAGTATGCATGTTTCACAACATGTCCAAATCACACACGCTATTTATGTTGTAATTGAACCATAAAGGCATAATATATCTGGTTTCGACATGACATTGATTCGTATTGGTTTTCCTAGATGCATCAGAGTAGTTTATCTGTTGTACTATACAATGGAGGTGTATCACCTATTGTAGTCTTAGACTCTGGGTGTCAAAACGTCCCAGACCGACAGTTTACGGGGTGGAACTGGTAGCTGAGAGGTGGACATGGATATCGACTACGCAGCTGGAAGCATCGATGGATATGTGTCGAATCGACTCGACGGTTTCCACCCACTGTGCCATTGAACTTTACAGGTCCAAACATATCCCTGAGTGGCAAACACCTTGGATACGGTAGCGAGGGATGTAGGCTTGTGTCCACTACGCCATACTCGTAAGATGTGTAGTCGTCCCATGTAATTAGATGTTTTGTGTCTGTGGCCACCGGGTAGAGAACCTTTTCTCTCCGGATCATGATTCATGTATAGCAAAACAACGACGGAAGAGTTAGGATGCTCATTTACCGATATCATGAAACCTCGCAGTGATTGCCACAGGGATCGACAATATCATCTATACTCGTTAACGTATACACATACGAAATATCGCATCTTCAAGATGCAGGGCACGGCAGGATACTAACATATGCGGACGACATCTTGATGTACAAGCACGGCAGAAACAGACGAGACACGATTTATTACATCCAGAGTAATCTGGAACGTGTGTCGCTCTGGTGTACTATTTATAAGTCAGGCATCAATCCCAATAAGGCAAATATCGTCTGTTTCTCGCTGAACAACGACATAGTCACAGACACATTACCAGCAGCTACCTGCATAGGCATCACCATTGACAGGGAACAGACTATGAAATATCTAGGAATCAGTTTATCATTAAATCATTGCATCTGCATAGATGCCGCAAGGAACCCTTTTCAAGATGATGCAGGTAGTGGCATTATCTGTGTTGGACTATTGTTTAATTGTTTCAGTTTATTGACAGTGTCGCAAACACTGGTGGAAAGATTGGAGAGAGCTCACAACGAGGGTATGAGCGCTCTCCTAGGATGCACAAGATTTATATATATATATATGAACAGACACACAAACAAAATACATACTTCAATCAATCACGTGCCTTACCAAATGCAGTGGGTGATCATGTTTCTCCACGACTTTGTGTCTCTTGTGTTGTCAATACATTCAGTTGGTTCTACCGTGCCATAGTACCAGTCCATAAAGCAATTTTCCCTGTGTTCTCTTTTATATCTTCTCCCCTTTATCTTCCCAGTGGTTATTAAGTTTCAAACTGTGTTCTTCTCAGCACATGCCTAGAAGTTTTGACTGTCTACCCCTAATGTTTGATAATGATTGATCATTTTACGTCAGAATCAATCAGAATCTCTGCATTATTTTTCTTAGATGTCCATGGTATTTTCATCATTCTTCTCAGAAACCAAATTTCTGTAGCCTCTAATTCGCTGTGAATTGTTTTTGTTTACAGTCCATGCTTCATATCCATACAAATGAATTGGTTCTATATTACATCCTAGCACTTAAAATGGGTTTTCATTGATAGTGTTCTTTTGCACAAAATGGTTCTCATTTTTTGTAATACAGATTTGGCTTGTGATGTTCGACTCTCTATCCTACTTGAGCATCTATCTTCTGATATTAACATGGTGCCACGCTATTTCACTTTTTCAACTTCTGTTAATTTTGTGACAGTAATTACTATGTTGCATCTTGGTAATGTATGTCTCTGCGAGACAACCATTATTTCTGTCTTCTTCTTGTCTAAACTGAAGCCTTTGTTTTCACTTTCTTTCACTACTTTATCTAACATGACTTGTAGTTCCTGTTCACATCCTGCGATCAGAACTGTGTCGTCAGCATATTTAAAGTTATTTCTTCTTCTTCTTCAGCGTTCGCTCTCATGTAACCACAACGAATTTATCGTGTGATGTCCGCCGGGGAGCGTGAAGTAGGTTGTGCTGCAAGTTCCACAGCAGAACTGTGTTATTTACACCTCGGTTGGCCACTCAGTGGCCTGGACGTCCGAGGTCCAGCACATCCGTTTTTTCAAGTTATTTATATTGCATCCACTCACTGCTATCCCTAACATATCTTCTATATTTCGCATAATGTATTCTGTATACAGGGATAATTTTTTTGCACTGCGCAGGGACATAAACGCAATGAAGACATACGTCACGTCTCGGTAATCACCAGAGAAAGTAGTAGTTGAATGAATATTGAAATTTCGGCTCCTTTCTGAGAGAATCTAGACATTTGTAGGGGCTCATGTATAGGGATCATGGCAACGCAGGTGTGTTTCTCATTGGCACTTGGGAGGCGATAAGTTCGATGAATGTTAATTGTTTACAGAGTTCGTTTCGATGAGAATTAGAAGAGGGCTGAAGTTAACTTTGAGATGCAGACTTAATACTTAGTGTGCAATTTGACAAAATGGTTTTTGTGAGTAGATAACTACTCACTCAGGCAGTAATCTGAAATGCGAGAACAAAACTGCAGTCTGGGACAGACGTGTAGCGTTTAGTCTAGGGGAATCTATATGACCTAAAGTTATTCTTGAGATTTATATCCGAGCTGTTGTCCGAGAAGAACGTAGTAGATTTGGAGTATCGGACAGACAACAAGAAGTAGATAGTCGTGGAGAGAAGACGTTACCGCCAAGCGATATGGCTGTTAGAAAATTTTAGAGCTTTATAGAATCGAATAGCAAGGGGACATCATGTTGCAAGACTAGATTTTACAGGGGAAAATATAATAACATTAAAATATGGATAAAGCGTAATAGAAAACATACGGACAAAACAGTTCCTTCACAGGTTCTCCTTTAGACCAGACGCCTCTCGAAAGTAGTCATAGTTACCCAGGAAGAGACAGTAGAGAGCGACACAGAACAAGTAAAGAACCAAAATCGGTCAATTCAGTGGACATCATGCAAGAGGAGGCTGGACAGAACAAGCAATTATCCAGAATTCGTTAAGTAAGTCAATAACGTATGTAAAGAGTCCTTCTTAGTTTACATCACCACACTCCTCCCTCACAACAAAATTATGATTATCCTTATTCGGACACACAGAGTAGACCCCATGTCAAGCTATCAGTCCTCCATAGAACAACCAATATCATTCGGCGACACAATACGCGCACATATAGCAAACGGGAGTATCATACAATGTTGATGTGCATGTCTTGGAATATCTAGACAAAAGCACCCACTAAAAAAGAAACAAGCTTCAATAATCAAAAACGTAGCGAATGAAATCCTCATCCTGTGAGAGGGTCAAACATTAGCAGACAAGGTAACTTAATTTATGGAGAGCCCCAAAAGAAAATTTGAAAAACCTTACTGTGAGGAAAATAATTATAAAATCACGTATCACTAGCTGTACCCAAATTTAAAATTAAATATCTTCACAGATGTAATGTCACATATAATTGAAATAGTGTGTGTGTGTGATTCTGAAATGGTATAGACATGGTATTGTCTATGTAGCTAATAATGTCAATGTTTATTTGCGATATGTATGTTGACAGTCTACCTGTCAACACACATCTTGCACACACACATACACACATAGTTGAGGGTTTTTACAGCTAATAATAATATGTCATTTACACATGCTTTATTTATCATACAATTGTTATGATTTAGGCCTGAAATTGCACTATTGTGTCAACTCGATAACAAAATTGACCGCTTTTAAGGTTGTATTTGGTGTAATGTGTGAAGTTGTAAAATATCTTTTCTCGATACATTTTATTTGTTTTCGGACAACGATTAGAGAACCTCGTTCATGTATAAAAACCTGACATGACGCCCAACTATAATGTACATTTTTTATCGGACCTAAATCAATATAACATCATATGCAAAATTTTGGCATTATCACTTTAAACGGTTAATCAGATAGTCAAATTTGTTTGAGGGCAAAGTTAGTGAAACGTGCTATAGCTGTACAGGTATGAGAAATGTGCAACTTGTGAAATAAATCTTTGGAAGTCAATGCAGTAATGCGACGCTTGTAAATTCAAGATGAGCTTGGAACATATATTACAATAACCATGGTGAAACAAATACAAGTTTGTGTATGCACATTTCACATTAAATATTAATGCTGCTGAACCTTCTAGCGGAAATGTATAGTTATCGAATACTACAAAATTTACATTTATTAAAACAATAACAATACACCGTTTTACGCTGTTACAATTGAGGTTAGATGAGCGCTTGTTTAGCTATTAGTGTTTGAGTATTCATGCAGTGAACAGTGTGTAATCAATATACAATGTTTGAAGGCGTGCTTCTTTTTCTTTCAGAAATAATGTCTCATTATCTTGACCGGATTTGTGGCGACGTGATATAGTGCGCGCCAGTAACGGTTAAGGTACGAAATTCGAATCCTGCGAATGTTGACGCCTACTGCATCGTGACAGTTCAAATAGCACATGCAAACTACTGAACGCATGCATCTTGCCTAGAAAATCACTACAGCCAAACAATACTGGGTTGTTGACTACATCCTGAGTAGGATATGCTGACAAGTGTGGCTTACCTTGTAATACCGCCAATTTTAAAACAAATCTGAAAAAATAAGTATGCAAAATTAAACGAATGAGTAAAATGTTTACTCTCTAGACATTGTACAGTTATGAAACATTCGAGTCTGCTATGTGAGAATGACATCTATAATGAACTATGAATCTTTACATAAAATAACAAAGGCATCATATTCAATTCTTGAACATATGCAATTATTGGCCATATCGCATGGCATATTTTCAAGAATAGTATATATATATATATATATATCTAATGATGTTAATATAAATGATTACAATTACGCCAACCTTTTGTACATATTAACACAATAAACATTATTATTAATGTACTTTGATATTTGTAACATTCAGATATTGCATTCATACTTACACGCATTACAGAAACAATTGTACTTACGTAAAACACATTTGCATATAATCGTTTCAATCAGACACGACATACAATAACTAAATCTAATGGGTAATGATGTGCACACAAGAAAACATACAAATTACAATACACAAATCATATTTAACGTTTCAACCAAAATGTCTTTATCAAGATACACAGAAAACATCAAAAGACGACGAATGGAAAAAATTATCACAACCAACAAAAGTATCCATTGGAAATATGAAAATGAAATGCCAGATGGTCCATATTTCCGTTGGACACGTTTGTTTGTTGTGATAATTGTTCCATCCGTCGTCTTTCGATGTTTTGTCAGCGTTGTTTCAATTGGTGTATTTGTACGAAGGGTTTAATGTTGTATTATATTTCTGGAGCCCTCTTTCAAACGCACAATAAACAACAAATTAGGACCTTGTACAAGAAGTACCATTTTACCTACTGACATGATTCTGCTTTAACTAAACTCCAAACATCTATCCATGGGTTGTGGATCTGACGTATGCTTCTAACATTCAATCCCCCGCCACCTAGTCTGCAACAGACGTGTGACATTTCTGCCAGGTGGGAAAATCATGTAGGATCGTCAAGTTCTGGATTGGATGGTTTCACCTCAGGTTTACCTGATGGTTTCCAATGGGTTTCTGGTTGTCGGTTCGACATACATCATCAAACCCATTTGATCTTGACAGTCCGGATCACAGGACCTATGTTCTATGACGGAGTTTAATGTCACAGTTGGACCGCTCTCTACCCCAGAGTGATTGACAACAGTACATTACAACATAAAAACATATAACTGTAAAGAAAGAATATGCTGGTGGAGTTTTCATTTAAAAAAGCCACACTATACAATCGTATAATCTATAAATATAATGTAACCTGGTGGTTTGTCAGGTGGACACTATTGTGTGCCACCCGATATTCAGTATGCTGTAAGGTGGGCCTTGACAATGTTAGTTTCCAGACTCTGGTGGCTGGGCTAAGCCCCCATCTCAACGACAATGAGCTGATTTCGATAGGGGCTTCTTCAATAATTCGGATATTAAAGTCTCATGCCAAAGTGCGACATTCCCAACCGAAGACCGGAGTGTTTGTTAGTTACATCAGACTGGTAATGAATCGCTGTAATTGTCACATATTTGGGCGTATCATTAATACAACGTACACAAAAGTCATTTTTGAAAACTATAACTTAGATATAGAATTATATATAGAATTAGCCATGCATACAGATAAATGATGTGACATTAGAGTTGATGAACAGATTCACATACCATGGCAGTACACTTTCACATAATGTCCTCATTGATGAAGAGGTGTATACCACGATCTCCATGAAATGTTTCGGCAGATTCTATGCAAATGTATGTTGTAGAAATGATATTAAATTACTTTGAAAAATGAAGGTTTACAATTGTACATCCAGTGCTACTTTATGCTGGTGAAACGTGGACCACATGTTTACATCATGTTAATGAGGCTCAATCATTTCTACAAAATTTGTCTCAGAAAAGTGATAAACATCAACTGACAAGATACGATTACGGATATCACCGTCATTAAAGTAGTATATATACGTAGCACTGATGCTATACTGTTGCAGACAAAATTCCTTGGACATGTAATGTAGTGCTAATATCAGGCAAAAATAAATGGTTAGATAAAAATAGCATGCGCTAACAAGCTAGTCAAAAGAAGCGTTACGATGTCCAGATAATGACTTCACTGGCAACATTTAACACAAGAGAAGACGTTCTCTAAAAAGATCAATATATGTGAAAATGAGAAACATACAGAAGCTAAACAACTAGGCTTCCTATAAAGTTAAGGGCTGACCAATCATCATGAAAATCGATCTCTAATGTCGATGCTGTTTGAGAAGCATTGGGAGACCATATGACTTATCAGCCGCATACGTACTCCTCGAAAATAACACATCTGGAACATAATTCCATAAAGTAGATGTAACAAATAACCATCATAACATGTGATGGACAAACTATATTCCTACTTGCGGTAAATTAATTTTTTTACTATAGCGATGTCCACATTCAGAAGGTACGTCCTCATTCTTCTTCTTCTTCTTCTTCTTATTATTATTATTATTAAAATACCAAACATAACCTTACTAAAGAAGCACTCTTCATTCAACCGTGGAAGTGAGTTAACTTTGGCTCTCTAAATATCAAAGCTTCGAACATCAAACAAAGTGAATGTTACGGTTTAGGTAAACAACATTCTCCCAAAATATTATAAGCTAGAAGTCGTATATGACATTTTGTTAAACATTTCATCACTCTTCATTTAACTATTGTCCACGTCTGAATATCAATTATAATTGTGTATACTTCATTTCGTTTTCACTCTAATACACCATTATGTAACGAGCATTAAATATGTTAAATACCTACACTGGGACACTGATTGATGTCATATATATATATATATATCATAGATGCATACAATCGGTCAAGACAATTGACATTGTAAATACATTGTCTTGGAGGCATGTGATATTTAATAACAACCACGGCAATTGAAGAAACCGTATTTTTATACCAACTTTGCGTTACCAATGTTAAACATGGCCTGTGGCAAAGGCAAATAACAAAATATATAAAATCATGTGACATGTGATATTTTTGATAAGCTAAGATATTTCACCAGCAGAGATTTACGTTAAAAAATGAAGATTCCAGGAAATAAATAGTTTATCTAAAGTGATGACTATATCGAGTGGCAGCAAAACCTGGCCAACAGGTGGAACCAGCCCTATCAGCTCTTGGTGCATAGAACAGCAGAAGTTCACTTTCACGAGAAAGAAAAAGAACAAGATGAATGGAGAATATCAAAGAAACCTTAAAGCACCACTGGCTGACCATTGCCAAATGACCAAAGACAGACAACCATATCTCTACCCCTCCTTCCTCACACGACATGTAACATCACGTTACAATGCAAATGATATATATATATATATATATATATATATATATATATATATATATATATATATATATATATATATATATATATATATATATATATATACACATTATTATGTTTTTCATCGACACACGGGAGTGGGGGGAAACGAACGAGCCGACTAATTAGCTAGCCTCGCCACCACAATAAATATTCAGTCTATGATTCGAGCAGACATACTCATTGCTCTTCGAGAGTCCTCATGATTTGAGATGAATGAGCATTAGTCAATATCTAGAATGCGGGAATTGGGAGTGAGGATGGGTGTGGCCCGTAGATAACCCATGACAAATATTTCAAAAAGAGCAGTGAATCAACATAGAACCGGAACCATCAGCCGTTATACACGGGGAGATTTACTGAAGCGGAGATCTGAGCACCAGTGAACGTGTCCGATGTGTAAAGAATTAACCAACAGACCTAATATCTAAAACATGATATATATATATATATATATATATATATATATATATATATATATATATATATATATATATATATATATATACATATATACATATTTATATATGTATACTGAGGATAACGTCATCCTTGATGATAATGTAAACTGTCAGCAGTGGTTATGTATTCTAATATACTTGCCAACAATGATAAACTAACTACACAAACATAGGACAGAGATGGCATTACAAATTCAAACAATCGCTATACGTTTAATTGTTTAGCTATCCTATTTTCTACATGCTTCTCGAAAATGTGCATTTGTGATATTAGTTTTTGCAAAGTCTCATAAAAAAACTTCAATTCTTATCGTATAATTTTCGTCTATGGTAATTGAACGCGCCATCAAATTATTAATATATTCTACTAAGTAGCGCACTGGCTTCGCATATGAGTGGTCCTGGGTTCATTCCCCAATTGAGGCGGAAATGTTTTCAGATCGCAACGGCTCCCAGGTAGACCCAGCCTTAAATGGGTACCGGATTAATCCGGGAAGTAAAGACTGCGAGGGAGAGGAGATGGCTACCGACCTCATTTGCAGAGCCTCTGAAATGTGAGATCGCTAACATCTCACACCCCTACGACATTAATAAATGCTATGGGTTACTTTACTTTACTAAGTATTAGGCCTTATCCACTAAATGTACTTTGCTATATGTTTATTGCATTTTACTCACATTATCCCAATCAAAATACAATGATCATGACTGAATAACTGATATCTGCACCACAGCCACACACTGTATACGATGTACATTCCATGTTCAACAACCAGTATCTGCGACCAATATATCATCTGATAGTAGCCGTACATATTATTTCTGTCTCAAATACTAGTGCACCTGTTTACTGGTGAAACAACGTTTGGATATACATTAAAGTATATGTATATGTATGTAGCCTTTTGGTCATTTAATTCATACTCTTTATGGTAAGATACGCTCAACCGTGGACCTGAATCCTGTTTGATTATGCCAGATCGTATTTTGATAATTGCCAAATGATAAAATGATAAAAGTAGATGTGATTTATTGAGAGACAAGCTTGTGATTATATTATTTGGTAGAAAACAGTTGGAGGTTTCGTCAAATTATATAATTGTTTGTTATTGTTATATCTTCAAATGCTGATAATTCAATATAATGTTTAAGTATTTACACTGTGTCACATTGTTACAGCAAACAGCGCGATGCTTTAATATAGCAAAATAAGCCATAATTGTGCAAACACTTGAAAGGTGGTAACATCTCCAGTAAAATAATGGAAAATAACTATACTTTTCTAAATTTTGGTCACATATAAGGACATGCACTACTACCTTCAGGGCACAGATTTAGCTCCTTAAGTGGTACATTTATAGCATCGAGTAACAAATACTGTTTTCTGTGAAGATATTTAAAAAAAAAAGAATTAAATCTTAGATAGATAACAATACTAAATATGCATTGATTGATTTTCTGTGTGGAATATATGATAATATGTAGGCATGTTTCGTTTGCTCAATAAAAACAGATATGTGCATTGTAATTATAACTACACCATTCCAGTTTGTTATAATTCATTATCGTTAGAAATCTAGGTCACTTGTTATCACATCTCTCATTGAATCAGTAACTGTTATGTCTTGAAGTTTTAATATGTTTTGTGCATATATACATATCGGCCGCTACTCTGAAATATGTGTTCTCTAATAATTTTTGTACTCTCATTGTACAAAACAAAATGAAATACTGATACACATATAGAAATATGTCACATTTTATATGAAGAAAAATGATTACAACATATTCATTTCTTTGATCAAGGCATCAGTTTTATATATTGACAGTGTACACGAATTAGACGTATAAAATGATGAAAACATTAAATAGTTCTTCTATCGTAGAGATTTTTGTAGATACTTCTGACACTCATCAAATGATGGATGTCTTGTTAAGTGACGAACTCACAGTTATATTTCAGTATATATTTTACTCAGGCTTGTGTAAGGTTCTTTCTATCGTGGGTATTGCCAGCAACATTATCAACATAGTTTGCTTTGTAAAGCAAGGATTCAATGATACAGTCAATGTCAGTCTGTTGGGTAAGAAATTGTGTATTATTCTATTGACTGGTGCAATAATTCGTTAATGTATAAATGGATATATGTTAAAGCGTGACGTCATCTAGTGTTATTAATTATTAATATAACATTGACTCTAACTAAAGGTTTATTCTTATTTTATAGGTAAAACGTAACTTGTGTTCGTTGTTGCCCCTAACATTTTACGCTAGCGCGTTATGCTATAACCTAATTGTCCGCTGGTTGAACGAGACGTTCTACACATTTGGTTGCGTCTGTGGGTCTCACCAATGGCCCACTAGACAAATCATCCAGGCAACATAAAACCTTAGTGGATGACATGTCGTTATATTGAGGTTATCTTCTTATAGAAGCTTCATGGCATGTCATCTATACAATTGTGCGTTTATTTTGTTGTTCAAATGTGTTTCATGTTTGCCTAAATAAATACGTATGCACCCTCTGTAGTTGGGAGGGAGCCAGAGATATACTGTGCAGCACTAGGGAGGAGTAAAACTGACATCAATGTTTTTTTCCTATGGCATAGACCCATCATAGAGGCACAGTGACTCAGGACGTGACAATCCTTTTGACTTAAACATTTGGTTGCATGCCTGGAGCAATAGAGAAGTTCGGCATAACCAGTAGTCAATTGGTGGCGGGGAATGAGCACAGTGAACCCTGTCATGCTACAATGACTAGGAGCAGTGCACAGGTTGAAACCTACCTTCCTTGAGGTGTGATAGTTTTTCTCTGTCTCTGACCCGGGGTGGGCCGAAAATCCACAGACTTCCCAGCAATATAATGTCATTTAATGGCATTAGGTCAAATGTCATGAGCCCATGGAGCACTGGATCAGCAACCAACCAACCAACCAACCAACCAACGAGACTTGCTCTACAAATGAGAGGTAAACACATTACTACTTAGATATCTGTGAACAATTGAGAACACATTATATTAACAAGGAAATACATATGAAGGTAACGATTCCACTAGAGTGTATTTATTTAGACGCAAGACAACTGACGCACAACATAGTACCTACATATAAATTCACCTATAGTGTGCTGAAAATAGAAGGGAGAGACAATTACTGTAATGGGCGTAATTGGTTGGAGAATTATGCAGATAGGTAGACGTTAGAGCATGACGTGTAACATGTGATATATACTACGTTGTAGAAAACAGTTAATTGAAGGAGGTCAGGAGACATCATCAAATAGTGGAAGCCACTGAGACGACCAGAATAATTGACAGTTTCATTCATTCATCAGGTAACATATTTTAAAACGCTTTAGAAGTTATCATTGACTTTCAAAACGTGTGTCGATTGTGAGCCAGTCTTTCTTCTTCTGTTACTTTCATGTTCATGTGGTTTTTGATATATTGTGCCTATCTTATTCTTGGTCTGTCTCCTGTTCGTCTCCTTGTCATCATCCAATCAATTATAGTCCTCTTTAGTCTGTCATGACGATTGATATGACCAAAATATTGTCGATTTCTGAAAATAATCACGAGGTATAGCCGCCAATTTTCTGTTATGTTCATTTCTTTCAGGATATCTATATTGGTAATCTTTTTGGTCCATTGAATTATGATGATTTGTATGCAACATTTTGTTTTAAATGGTTCAATTTTATTTTTCGTTTTGTTGGTGATTGTCCAGAATTCACACCAATATATTGCTACTTGAAATATGCACGCTCTTAGGAATGCCAGTTTTTTTTTGTTTTGCAGAAATTCAGCTATATGTTTTTCATTTGCATGTTACGCACTATAGTACATCAAAAAACTTTAGGACATGAACTCCTCAAATATATGCAAGTCTGACATTTTTACCTGTGGGAATCAATCAGTCAAGTGTAATATTTCTTGTTGGTTTGTCCAGAAAATATATAGTCAGGTATAATATATATTTACACCACACATCTTCATTTCATATGTTTACGTACGTCAGTGGGAGATGCCATCGGTATACCAGTGATATTCACGTCACAGCACAACATCGATCTTGGAACTATGATTTTGATTTTTGTTATATCGCTAGGTGTGTCGCCTTGTGATACATTTATGGCGTGGTATATTACATTAATATACGCAGTGTCTGTAAAGTCTCTGTGCACTGGACTTGAAGTGAAATGCATTTGATACTATGGTGATATTTAAATATGTGTATCTCCATGGTTCAGTATACACCGCGGCTCAGCAGATTTCTGTTACCTGCAATTAACTGTTATTCCCTGATCAGGAAATTATCAACCGTTTTGAGCTTCGAGTCACTATACCCAGTACACAGTTGACATGCGAATTTGTGTTTGATGTGTACTTAATGCTCACAATTCTTGAAACGTAGTCTCACCAGCGAAGTAAAATGAGTGCATATCGACCGTATAGACACACCATACATATACATATTCTGTTTGACATTACTTCTTCTCAAACATGTTACTTGTTTTGTCTCAATCATTTACTAAACATTTTAATCAAAATGCAACATACATCTGTACTTGTGCTCTGTAAAACGTCTCTTGGTGTTTCTTCACCCATTAGTGTACATGTTTACTGAACATCTGTTTGTTGTCATATCTGGAGTATTAATGTTTTTGTGTTGTGTTGTTGTTCGTTTGTCGGAGTCGACGATGACCAGTCAGCTCAACTAAGATGATGATGATGATGATATACACGGTGTGCTCTACTGTGACTAATGAGTCTTATGCGTGCTTGGAATTGTATACAGCACTCTGAGAATGTGTGGGAGAAGTATGTGGGACATTGAGCATTTCTTGCATTTGTTCTAGCGCGTTTCTGTTTCGAAGCTTGATAATTGAGGTTCTCTGCAGATGATTCACCACATTTGATTATGTGACGCCAATCGGATTTGTCGTGTGCAAGATTCTCCCATGAATTTGTGTGTATGTCGAAGTGGGTCAGTGATGTTTCAAGAGTGTCTTTAAAATGGTCCTTCTGTCCTTGGACGTTGGAGCCAGTCTGGAGTTCTCCATATAACAACGTATTTGAAAGACGATGATCTTCCATGCAGACCATGTGCTTTGCCCAGCGTATCTGTGACTTCATCAATATTGCATGTATCATTACGTACTTAGATTTTATCAGTACATCACTGTCTGATAGTATATCCCAGCAAAGGATTTGAGTAATTACGAAGATAGCTAAGTTGGAAGCGGTTGAGCCTTCTAGTATGCTTGACATAAGCTGTTCATGTTTCACAAGCATAATGGGTAATACTATTACTGTTGCGTGGTAAACTATGAGTTCAGTGCTACTTGTTACTCCTATTTTTCCAATACGTTCTTTTCGCAGACTTCCAAATGCGGCAATAGCTTTCGCTTATTCTATTGTTTACCTCAGTGTCAATGTTTACATGTTATGAGAGCTTTCTGACCAGGTAGGTGAAATTATTTACTGGTTGAAGCTTTTCTTCTTTGATTCCTTAATGGTGGTTTAAGCGTGGTTTAATTGTTGTGGGTTGAAACATGACCCCTGGTTTATTTGTGTTGACGATGGCTTCAGTATACTGTTTTATGGATTACATGCATACTGTCTGCAGAATCAGTATACATTATACTCATCTGCATAGTGGAGATCCCTCATGATTATGTCCCGTACTTTAGTTTTTACTAGCAAACGTCGAAGATTGAAAAGCTTACCATCTGTTCAGTATCTTATTTGAATTCCTGTTACGTCGCTTGATCTAGATGTGTCTGTCAGAAAGGCAGAAAACATCACGATGAGCAGTGTTGGTACTGGAACGCATACTTTTTTGTTCCCGCTTTGTACAGAAAAGTCTGGTAATGACACTGATAACAACGGTTACCATGCCGTCATGAAACTGTAATACTATGTTGATAATTTTTTTTGGTACAGCCACGTTTATCGAGCACTTTCCACAGCTCACCTATGTTCACAGTGTCAAATGCCATTGTGCGGTCTATAAATGTTGTGAAAAACTCCCTTTTTATTTAGTTATTTTTTTTTGAGTTAACGGGCAGCAAAAATCATCTACACTGTCCTGCGACCAGCACGAAATCCGCACTAATTTTCAGGCAATAAATTATCTGTGAATGTCTATGTACGTTGGATGAGCGAGTATTTTACCAGCTATGGATAGCAACGATACCCCGCTGTGATTTTCACAAGACGTTTCTTTGTTTCTCTTGAATTTAATTTATATAGGTGGACTATTGACGCATCCTTCCGGGTTGTGCGGCAGATTTGCTGAGCTCCAGCACGTAAAAAAGATCATGGTAAGCTTCTGGACACGCACCTCTCCTCCTATCTTGTAAATGTCTACTGGGATGGCTTCCATACTAGTAGCTTTTCCGAGTGACATAGAGCTGACTGGCCCATCTACGTTAAGCAACGCCGATGATCCTGTAGAACGGGGGCCGTATATTGTTCACATAGCATCGTAGAATCGCTTGTGCTTGCTCATGCCCGTGAAATGCTTGAGGTCCATATCTTTTCTATTGCAACTATCATGCATCTCCTTTAGTTTCCGTTGGCATATGCTGAGGGCTCTTATCTAATGTATGTTTCTCTTTTTAAAAAGATGAAGCGTGGTCACGTTGACATTTTGTGAAAATACTGTTATTTTTGATATTTTCCTATAGCAGAGTGGTTTTTTTTCTACGTCATGGATTTTGTGTATCTTTAAAAATTAATGTTCCTTAATTGTAGTATAAAGTATGTGTGAGAAGGACTTCCATCCATCCTCAACATACATATCTTCCAGTTTCAAGTATCTTAAATTTGTTTCCATGTCCAGTGAGAGACTCGTTGCTGTAATGATGTTTATTTTTATTTTATTTTATTTTTTCCAGTATCCATGTGTTTTATTACTATATATGCTTGTGGATGTCTCTGTCACATGATTTGAAAGTTTAATATTGAAACTATCAGTATGTAGTTATTCCAGCATTCTGCATAACACATGTATATAGCTATAAGTAGGTCTCTCATGTTCTACCTCCTGGTGATGACATAGTCTATCAGATGCACTGGTTAGAGCATGATCATGTCTTCTTGCGCGTTGGCATTCGAAAGATTGAGTTGGTAATAGTTATATCACAAGTGGAGAGCCGCCTGAATAGGCATAACCCATTTCTTATTTATTTGTCGTTCTCACGCTGTCAAATGACGTCATACACATTTATCATTTCCAACAATTGTGTTGAAGTCACCCAGAATGATTAATTCGTCGGATTTTGTGGTAGATGGTATTATTACATAAGATTCCTCATAGAACTTTTTGTTACCCTCATCTTGTTTTGTTATTGTCGTAGCATATGAGCTTATTAGAGTTGTACATTTCTTCCATTCCAATTGTATACGTAGTGTCATGAGACGGTCGCTTAGTCCGCGGGAAAGACTTGGGAACCGTTGTACAAGTTCGGCTTTAACTTTAAATCCATCGTCTGATTCATGTCACTCTGAACTTTTTTTACCACTCGTAAAAAATGTGTGCCCTGCTCCTCTTTCTTTAAGCTGACCTTCGTCCGGTAATATCGTCTCCGTCAGTGCTTCATTGTCGATCTTATATCTGGCCAGTTCGTGTGCAGCTAGCGATTTTCTTCTTTCTGGTCTGTTTGCAGATGGTCTGTGAACGTGCGGTATTGTCACATTCCCACTAATAGTGGTTTTACAATCTTTATTTTGCTTCGGCCGTAGTGGTTAGACACCCTCCAGTCGCTGTATGATGTCCAGGTCAAGCCAGGCAAGCTATTTTTAGAACCCCTCTTCTAGCCCATTCCCCATTCTATAGGGGTGAGTAAAGCTATCCTGAATAGGGCTGCTCAATTGACGTGAGAGCTGCCGAATCCTAATTCTGTCTTGTGTTTAAACAGGAAGCAAACATTTGCCAGATCCATCTCTGTGAAGGGTTGAGACTACAGCTCGAGTATTTCACACTCTCTGGAACGCCACTTCCCTATCGCTACAGTTCTTGTTGTGTAAGTTGATGATGATCATGATTGTTGAATAATGACTATATCTGACTTTTGTCTAAACTGTGGAGTTTTTGCTCTGCTGCTGAGGCTGTCATACTCCTTCGGATTTATTTTTACGTTCTTGGTTCCCACCAGACACTCATATTTTACCTATTAGTTAGTTAGTTTGTTCCTTTTGTGCCGCAAGCGACACATAGGACAGATGTTTTGGTTCTCCATATGATGCGGTCCGCTGCCTGCAGCTTTAGATCCTGGATGGTCTTACAGCCTATTAATTCCCCTTTTTTTAGAATGGTGGTTTGGTCTTCCTCTTTTTCGTTTACTCTCAGGTGACCACATAAGGGCTTGTTTGTTTATTATGTTTACGTCTAGTCGTAAAAAGTGACCAAGGCATTTCCATCTTCGTTTTCTTATGATGTTTGAAACATACTCCTTGTGTCTTTAATTTTACCTGTGTTTCCCAATAAATTATCAGCATGAGGCAGAGCTCACACCCTGGTAACGGCTTTGGCAGGCTGGCCAAAGCAGGTGAGGGAACCAGGGTCTCTGACCTAGAGGTAAACACAGGACGTATCTGTCGAAGTATGCGAAGCGTGAATATGGCAGACAGTGCAGATGAAACATCTGATGATCAACGCGTTGGAAGGCGCATGCCAGCAGAACATTGTATAACGCATATTGCTTTGGGATACACGTAGATCACTGTGGTCATTCAATGCATCCTGTTACATTCTAGTTCGTCTTGATTTAGCTTCCCTTTGGAACACTAGTAGATCAGGAAGTGTTGTCAACGAATGGCACACTTTTATGTCGTGTGACGAAGTCTCCACAAAATTTGATAATTCATATACTAAATGTTTCTGTTTCAATCCTGCCACAGGCAATTACGCATAGACAGCAAAGGCAAACTGCTGAACCTATGTATATTTCCTATAAATAACACTACAGCCAAAAAGTTGATGACTACATCCTGATTAGGATACGCTACCATTTTGTTATATTTTATGAATAGAAGGAGATAGTCATATGACTTCTAAGACTGTATGAAGGTATCATTGGAGCAGGCAGGCAAATTTACACAGGATAGAGTCGGGTTCAGGACATCAATTGCAAAGACAACGTTCTTGAAAGAATATGTCACGTGATGATGATGAGAGAAATGTAAAGATATCACTCTGTCTATGTGGTAACTGCGTCCTTAACAGAACGATATCCTTACAAAAATAATTAAGAGCGTTTCTTGTTTGTTTTGTTTTTATTTACTAGAACTGTTCCCTTTAGGTTTAATTTCTTGAATTCATTTTTATTTTCTTTAAATGACAGAAGTATATTAAATTACATTTCCTTTTCATTGTGGGGAGTTAATCCTATATATTAACTTCTTTGCTGACTTCTATGTTGGATATACGAATATGAAATGTTTATGCCCTTCTATAGCAATTCATTTGAAATGCTTATATTTTCATGATTATTTTTGGCTATTATCATTACCCATGTTTTACAGCCATTTATCTCTTTTGGGAGCATAACCGTAGTTGTCTGTATCCATATTGTCATGTCTCCCTGTTGCCATATTGTGTCTAGGTACACACTTAATCTCTTTCTGGCGATTCTCATTTACGATTATTTCTGAGTGTTGAACTATCATGATTTCACTTCAATAATTAACCACATACGCGACGATCTATATTTAATACAATGTGTATCAACAACAAGGCACAGATTCTTTTAGCACATGCGAAGGTCAGGGATATATTGCTATTTCTCGTTTTAGTGTAATATGTGTAAGCAATTTTATCGAAGGATATTTCACCCCGGGATGCAATGCATGAAAAGAAAGATAGCCAGCGTCAGAAACAAGACAATTAGCTGGTAATAAAGGGAAAAAGTAGAACACATTTGAACAACACCTCTGTGTTCTCTTATAGATGTCGCAGCGACAAGTAAATACGCTGCAGGTGCTGTGCCTGTACTATCCAATAAATCAGTGAAAACAAGCAAGGACCGATGGTCTAGAATACTAGTCATTAAAACTTCTTCATCTGTTGTTAGATGTCTGTGGTATGATATCATAATAACCTTTAGTTATGACTCTCCTTGATATTGATTTCATTTTCTGACTGATGTAGGACTCTGGCGTCATTTGTTTATATATATATATGCTAGCACGTGCACCTATTTACCAACACACTTTACAGATTACGTACAGCCCGGTCATTCTACCGTCATTTATATATGAGTCAACTCGCTTCTGATGTCGTGTCCAACTTGTCCAGTCCACTGAGGTCCTTTGATTTTATGTATGATAAAACCCACTCAGTCATCATCCCTCACACCACCAGTGATAGGACAGCGTAATTCATTTCTTTATATACTCGACACGCTAGGGTAACACCAACCTACATGGTACTGGCCGACGATATTGTATACGCGCGATTGGGCGTTCCTAAATAGGCGATGTAGTGTCGCCGCATCGACTGGATCCAGTACCGATGGGTCAATGGTCGGTGGTGAGCGCCCTCATGCGCTCTATCACGATCACTGCGGGTTGTGATTGATTGCACACGGTCTATCCAGACCGTGAACCCTCGAGTGAAGCCCCCACGGGTAGATTGCGTGTTCCATAATGTTTGGATCTTGCGGTTTCGGCATCATAGTTGTCTGAACGCACAATCGATGAACGATCGGGTAAAACTTTTTCGTTCTTTGAGTCATTCAACGTACCATTGTTAGTTCTCCGCCCTTCTAAGAAAAATAATATTGCGTCATGTCCCTAGTAGACCATCACATTGAGAGTCTTATATTTTTTAATGAAAGTTCATGATACAAAGTTCAGGATACTGCCAAATGGAAACATAAGCAATTTTGGTCCTGCGGCTCAGTGCGTTGATAATATTATACTCCATTCATAAATCTACAATATCTGATTCATTCGTGTTTACTTTGTTCCCGAAACATAACATATCACTATCATTCCATATTGTGTATCGGTTATTAACAGAGACAAGAGATGATCATGTTTTCCAAGCCGATGTCGATGTATTTACTTACTGATGTATTTAATAATGTAAATATCATTACGATTTATGTTTCGTTCGTTAAACAGGTTTGACGGTTGCTGACATCGGCTGCCTTACATGCATTTTTGTGGGAGTCCTGTGGAATGCACCAGCTCTTGAGAACGTGGATTTACCATTCTTCATTGAAGACGTCATATATCTTTCAACTGTCGTGATGCATTTCACCTTTTCTCGTATATCCAGTTGGATCACCGCTCTTATTACACTGGAGAGATGTCTCTGCATTTGCATGCCCTTACAGGTTTGTGTAAAAGATATACAAGTGAACAAAAATGTTATTTTAATTTATATTAAACTTAGAACCAGGCAGCAGATATGTTTTCAGCAAAGATCAGATATTTTTTTTTAATATTTAAAAAACACAAGGTTGTTGATCAATTTTCGTGAAACTAGTTTGTTTATGAGATTGTTATGTGACTTTTTTGCAAAATATTTGAATGATAGGTGTGGGTTACCTGCCCCTTCGTGCTAAATTCTTAGTAACTAAAATCATATTCTGATGTCTATCTCCCTATCACTAGTTAGTATTCAGCACTGCAGCTTTCCTTTGCGACATGACAATCCGAATTCAGTAGTGTTATTTTACAGGATTCATATGATTCATATCTAAATATCTAAAAGACGGTAGAATTATCAGGCTAAAAGTAATCTGTAAAGAGTGATGGTGAATAGATGCGTGTGCTCCCATATATATATATATATATATATATATATATATATAAACAGATAACGCCAGCGTCCTACAACAGCTAGAACACGACCGACATCAGGATCGAGGTGAGTCATAACTAAAGGTTATTATGATATCATACCACAGACATCTAACTTCTTCTTCTTCTTTCGTTCACTTGAAACATGTCTATATCTGTAATTCTGTCTCCTTAATAAAACTCACTGTCGTTTGTAGTTCATACAGTGTCCCATACAGCTTTGATTACAGTGTTGTTTCCTCTGGTCAATATGTCTGCCTCAGCGTTTCATGCTCAGAACACTCTTGAAGCATATCTTTGGCACTCTGTGCTGCCTGTCCACATGTACACATGGCCGTGTTGCCAATCTTGAACTTTGTATACATCTGACTGCGGAGTCGGTTGTGTCCTGTTCTGAGACGTAGAAATATAACTTGTTCTGGTCTGTTCATAATATGATAGTCATCTTGTATTGGTGTTTGTGGCTTTCTTATTGACTTGATCATCTGTTTTTTCTGATGGTAGGTGATTGGTATATCTGGTTGGTCTTCGGCAGCACCTTCCGCAGTCAGTTGGTTTACTTTTTCATTTCCTGGTATTCCACAGTGAGAGGGTATCCACTGCATGGTTACCCTATACTGGTAAGAACATTCGTTAAGTAGTTTTTTCAAGTCTGTTAGTTTTACAGATTGTAGAGCTTGAAGCACTGACCTTGCATCTGTCAGGAATACAACAGGCTGTAGGTCAGCGTTGGAGTTTGGCACTTTTTTAGCTGCCACACTAATTGCCTGGATTTCTGCATCATAATTATTGCAGAATTTTGCTGTCGGTTTTCTGAATGTATCTCTAGGCTTGTGTGGATATTCTATATACACCTGCACCTCCATTCCTCACAGAATTCTGTGCTGACCCATCTGTGTATACTCTGACCCATATATATTGTGGATATTCCTCATCCAGGAAACTGATGGTCACTGTCCTTCGCTGCACACTGTTCTGTTCGTCCTCCCTTAGTATTCCTTTCACATGGGTCTGAATGTATATTAGCATTCCATGCCTTTCATTCCACGGGGTTTGTTCTGGTACAGGCCTTAAGGGGTTGTCAACTTCAGGTAGGTCTGTAAGAGTTCTGAGGAGTCGTTTAGCTTGATGGAAAAAACTGCTTCTTTTCAGTCGTCCCCATTGCTAGATTTTGGAATCTTTCCTTCATTGGATGACTTGGCATACACTGAAACTTTTCTGCTTGAATTAGTACTTTTGTGTCTCTGCGTTCGCCAAGTGTTTGCATTCTTCCCATTTTCTGCATCTCTGCTATGGGTGTTGATTTCATTGCTACCAACATTATTCTAAGTGCCTGGTTTTGCACTTTATCTAGATCTTGTAATGTGGTATTTGAAGCAGGACACCACGCAGCTGAACCATATTCCAGGTGTGGTCTTATGCCTTGCTGGCAAACTTTACTAAGTATATTTCCACTGGCTCCCCATGTGATTCCACTTAGTTTTCTCAGGATAGCTAACTTCCTCCTGGCTTTTGTTGTTGCTTTGTTTATGTGCTGCTTCCATGTCAGCTTATCATCAAAAGTAACTCCGAGGTATGTGGGTTGTTTGTATTCTTTCAAAAGCTCTAAATCTATTTTCATATGACCAGCTTTTTGTTTTGGTGAAAGGGTAAAGAGTGTAGTGCTGCACTTGTCTGTGTTAATGCTGACGCACTATCTATAAGCCCATAAGGTTAGGGCATCGAAAGATCTTTGTATTTGTTTAGTGGCCAGTGTCGCATGTTCTTCCGTGCACTAGATCACCAGGTCGTCAGCATACATTGCCACTTTGATCCCATGTGACTTCTGAAGCGAGTTGACTCATATCTAAATGACGGTAGAATGATCGGGTTGTACGTAATCTGTAAAGTGTGGTGGTAAATAGGTGCACGTGCTAGCATATATATATATATAAACATATGACGCCAGAGTCCTACATCAGTCAGAAAATGAAATCATGATCGAGGAGAGTCATAACTAAAGGTTATTATGATATCATACCACAGACATCTAACAACAGATGAAGAAGTTTTAATGACTAGTATTCTAGACCATCGGTCATTGCTTGTTTTCACTGATTTATTGGATAGTACAGTCACAACACCTGCAGCGTATTTACTTGTCTCTGCGACATCTATAAGAGAACACATAGGTGTTGTTCAAATGTGTTCTACTTTTTCCCTTTTTTACCAGCTAATTGTCTTGTTTCTGACGCTGGCTATCTTTCCTTTCATGCATTGCATCCCTGGGTGAAATATCCTTAGATAAAATTGCTTACACATATTACAATAAAACGAGAAATAACAATATATCCCTGACCTTCGCATGTGCTAAAAGAATATGTGCCTTGTTGTTGATACACATTGTATTAAATATAGATCGTCGCGTATGTGGTTAATTATTGAAGTGAAATCATGATAGTTCAACACTCAGAAATAATCGTAAATGAGAATCGCCAGAAAGGGATTAAGAGTGTACCTAGACACAATATGGCAAAACACATATTAATCCAACATTTTTTAATGACTATTTTCTTATCAACATTTACGCTAAGCTGTGTCGCAGTGAAAGATCTGGGTTTATAATTACCTGCGGTGGGATTTTAACTTAATACCTTGTCCCATTCGCTGGAAATGATACATATACAATATGACAATTATGTGTCTGCGTTCATCAGCACGATGTCTCGTACCACTTGAACTTCCAAGATTGACTACATTGTATTACCTTTTCATTTTTTGTTTTCGTATTTCGTTCACTTGAAACATGTCTATATATGAAGTTCCGTCTCCTTAATAAAACTCAAAGTCGTTTCTTAGTTCCTACAGCTGTGACAGTAAGGGAAGGTCTGCACATCTCTATGACAAATGAATATCTTGTGTGACCTTCAGAGTGAACTCTGACACTATGGTGCTGTCGACCAGTTTAGTTCCTACGGTTACCTTTATAGTATGACGGAACTAGAGATGTGAGAAATGTAGTGTCACAATAAAGTGTGATGGAAGTAAGTTGTGAGGAATTCTACTTTATCAGAATAGGTACAGTGATAATCCACCATAACAATGATGTTCCGTTCTCTGCAGAAGGCTGCAAGGTTATTGCAGAACGCTGAGTCTGTACGACAGACAAGTAAGGAACGTGTATCTCCAGGTAAAAGGATGATGATGAATCTGTTTCTATAAGCTACTTCGTAAATTGAACTATCTCAATGCCAACTCCAAATATTATATAATACATAATACTTTATTAACTGGTTCTACAGTTCACAACATATAGTTACAACTACAGCATTTTCTCTTTTACTAGATGCGTTTCCATCCCTGCGCTATGTAGACTGGGCTTGATGAAATATAGTCATCTATTTTGTTTTTTATTTTGTCGTTTTCTGTTGTTTGTCTCTTGAAAAAGGTTCAATTTGAGCCGATACGTGGAGAATTGTCCTGTTTAGTTTTATTGTATGTTTTTTTATATATACTTTTTTAAAATATATTTTTATTAATAGGCAAGGTAAGTGTTTTAGTAACCTGTTTAACTCATTTTGCTTTCCTATTTGTTCATTAGGTTACTGCGACACCATCCACTTTGTCGGACGCCCTCTGACCATTTGGTTATTTATATATATCTCTAAGACTATGCTAACTAGCGAACACTGTATTCTAGCTAGTGTATTATAGCTAGCTTATCGTGCATCTGACTTGCGACTAGATACACAAACCCTGTGGTTTGTTTCTTTGGTTTCCTGGATTCTTAACTGAGTCCTAGTAACTGACTCCTAAAACTGACTGCCTATCTAGTCCTCCTGGGGACTCGAAACTGGAACTTCTATCTGACTAGTCCTCCTGGGGACTCAAAACTGCCTCGAATCGTTGGTAAAGTCTAATCATGTCGAGTGCTTCTCTCGATTGAGTCCATCTACCGAGTGAGTTCCTCTACCGAGTAAGTCCGAGTGAATGAAGTCCGAGTGAGTGAAGTCTGAGTGAAGTGCTGTATCATACAAATGCATCATATTTTATCTGGGAAATATGGCTCCTCCCACTTTCCACCATAGATAGATAGCTCGCCACTATCTACTTGATACACAGGCTCTCATTCGTCTGTTTGAAATATATCAGCTAAAATCCTCAATACAAAAATTACCAAACTATCAACTACACCCCTGGTTGTGTCGTGAGATATCTAGATTCACACTGACACACAATTTAAAATTCGTCAACTACAATTTTATATGACCGTTAACATCAAAGGTCAGGCTTGACCACTGTTTCTTTTTAATTTCATTCTTCTGTCTAGACCCTTCAGTTAGCTTCACTTGACTCAGAGATATCCTATTCATTCGTTTTTCAATTCCTCCCTTTCTAAATCCTGGCCTTCGCTTTCAGGCTCTCTTAAGTCTCTATTTCATCACTTGATAGTCCTCCGGCGTTCTCTTCCGTGGGAGCGCCGCTTCGAACAATCGGAGCGTTACGTACCGTGTGACTTTAGTCTGGATTGCTGACTGGTCGGCCATTCAGGTGATGAAACACCGTGTCAGTAACACCTTTCTACTTGACATAGTTCCCATTTCATCCCATGTATAGACATATATGTTACTGGTTGTTAAACATTCCTCTGGGGAGTATTTCAACGAGAAGCTTAGACGCTTGATTGCTTTCTTTCAGGAGTGTACTAGCGAAACACAGTAGGTTACACTGCAGCCGTCATTCTTGCTCACATATCTTCACAAACGGTATGCTCTCATGGAATAACAGTGCTCACACTGTTACACAGTGGCCCACAGTGTTTTGTTTCCAGGTTTCTTTGACTAATATGTCTGATTCAGTGTTTCATACGCAGAATGCTCTTGATGTATAGTTTTGGAACCCTGTGCTGCATGTCCACATGTACACAATGCCGTGAAGCCAATCTTGAAATGTGTGTACATATTATCCCGTTGTGTGCCGTTCTGAGGCGTTGAAATACAACTTGTTCTGATCTGTTGATAATGTGATAATCATCTTGCGTTGGTGTTTTTTTTGGCTTTCTTATTGACTCGATCATCTGTTTCTTCTGATGGTAGGTGATCGGTTCATCTGGTTGGTCTTTGGCAACACCTTCCATAGTCAGTTGTTCTGCATTTTCCTTTCCTGAAATTGTACAGTGCAAGGGTATCCACTGCATGTTTACCCTCTACTGGTAAGACAGTCCATTAAGTAATTTGTGTGAATCTGTTTGTGTGAATCTGAATGGAGAGCTTGAAGCACTGACATTGCGTCTGTCAGGGATATAACGGGCTGTGGAGCAGGCTTGGTGTTTAGCAGTTTTTACAGTTGCCAACCTAATCGTCTGGATGCCTGCATTATAATTATTGCAGAATTCCCCTGTTGGTGTTCTGATCGTACCTTTATTTTGTGTGGATATTATATATCACGCGACATATTCTTTCCAGAACTTTGTCTTCGTCGTGTCTTCGTTCGTCTGAACGCCTCTCTGTTCCTTGCAAGATGGTCTGCATTGGCCAAAGACATGTGCATACATTCTTCGATGTCGCTGGTCCATCGCCTTCTTGGTTTTCCTCTTCTTCTCTACCAGACACTCTGCCCTCTTGCATCAGCCTTTCGATCCCATCGTGTCTCGTTAAGTGTCCAAAATACTGTAGCTTCCTTCTTATGACGGTAATTAGAAGTCACCCTTCGTTTAGTTTCAGTAATTTCAATACCACAATGTTCTTATTTTTCTCTATCCATGATATTCGTAGGATCTTTCTGTAGCACTTCATTTCCAATGAATTTATTCTCTTGGATATTGTCTTGTTTAAAGTCCATGTCTTGCATCCCTATGTTTCCCACTGGAAAAAACACACGATCTTAAAATGATTAATTTAGTGTCATTATCACTATTTTGCCATATCTTTCTCATTTGTGTCAATTTGAGTGTTGCAATTGCGAGTCCTCTTCTAATCTCGACTGAACAATCTCCGGAACTGTTTATATTTGCTCCCAGAGAAAAAGGGAAATTTGCTGTTATATTATCTCATAGAATATCTCATATCAGAAATATATCATGTTTGTGTACATTATAAAAGCGTTTTATGAAGCAGCATTTACAACTTACGATATTCACATTTCGTAAACTAGATTATGGAGATCTGTAAGGGGTTCAGGATTTACATTTCGCAAATATACAGGTGGCAGAAGCGTCCTTTGTGATAAACAACATTTAGTAACTATAAGAAGTAAATATTTGTTACCAATTAGGGAGATAGGATATAAAATTATGATATAGTATATTATTGATGAAACATGGATAATCGCTCACCACACTAATGAAAAGGAATGGTAATCTACAAATGGAACTAGTAAGAGATACGTACCAAGCAGCAAAGGGTCAAAGATTAATATTGACACATGCATGTAGCAGAGAAAATGGTCTTGAAAAATTGTGAACTCATGTTCATTTCCAAACCTACCGATAATCGAGACTAACATGCTGAAATGAATGGTCATATATTTAGAGAGTGGATATATAATAGACTGTACTTCCATCGTTAGATATACCCTCCTGCCTGGTTGTGGACAACGCTTCTTGCCATGATGTAGTTGCATGTGAAGATAAGATCCCTATAAACCTCGTCTGCCAAGAAAGCCATTAAAATAGGTTTAGAAAAGAAAATATTTCACTTTCCGAACTGCAATTGAAACCTGAGTTGATGATTTTGGTAAAGAATGCACACAGAGCGAAGACTTTTCACATTGATAAAATTATAGAGGAGCATGGGCCATAGATGTATAAGACTACCACCGTATCATTCACATTTAAATCCAATAGAATTTGTTTGGGCTAAAATTAGAGGAGCCGTGGCAATTGAAAATAAATACTTCAAACTTAATGATGTTAAGAACATGGCACATTCCATGCTCTCCGACATTAACAAAGAATTTTGAATTAAATATGAGGACCATATATTGAAAGTGAAGAAAAAATATTGGCAGGAAGATGGTTTATGCTTCACTCAACCCATTACCATTATCGATCATTACTTTCATTCGAATTCTGAAAGAAGTGGATACATTTTTGATTTAAAAAATTATATTATAAACAACATAATATTATTCGCATTACAAAATTCCACGAACAATTGGAACCAGAAAGAAATGAAATAGAAAAATAATGTGGATAGCTCGTATATGAAATAAACAAGAAACATGCAAGAACCACAGAATAATTAAAATGTGTATTCAGAAAAACGTATTTAAATAAACACATTCGTCAAGCACATAGATACCCAAGTGTATGCCAATACAAGTATTATTATTTAAACTGCAGAAGCCGAATACTATTTATATTAACAAGAGAACTAACAGAACAAAAGTAATATAATATACTCAAGTGCCATACCAAACATGTGTGGCAGACAACGTAAATAAAACAGTAAAAATAGTTGTAAAATCACATTTAAAAAGAAAATAAAAGTCATATGAATTCGGTGGCAGACCATGAAAAAACAATGACAGACATGAAGCTCACAAGCAGCACATAATAAGGCATTATGCAGAGAACACTTCTACTTGTAGCAATGAAAGTTAAACAAGGGTCATAACATATAGATAGATATATATATAGATAGACAATAAAAATTATTATAAACGAATACTAGGGATAAACGAGAAGAAATTGAATTTTGATAACATCAATGTAATAGAACACATATTAAAACAACGCAATCAATCTGAGATAAATAAAACTGAAAGGTTTCTGATAAGAGGTGAAAAACGAAAAAGATCTGTAATGACAATATTAATATATTGGGAAAAGTATAATTGTCTCTGAATTGTAGAATGCACTTAGGAAATGGTTCGTAGGAGATTCTTGAAAAAACAACATTATTACTGAGATAGATCATACTAGGACAAATATGATGATGACGACGTAAGTACAGTGTTCGTTTGTCGTTTATTTTAAATTCACTAGTTCTTAAATAATAATACAATTTCATAAACATTTCACTATTAACTATGATGATGATGTTCGTCCGTCGTGATCGACGATGACCAAAAACTCAACCATAATAATAATAACAATAAATATAAAATAATAAAGTTAATAGTGCGATTTTAAATGACTAGCAAGTCCAATGCGCCGCACAAAAATGTTCTTTTACAGAATTGACAACAATAGAAGGTATCTGTATTAACTATATATATCTATATATATATTATATATATCTAATATATATACTATTAACTATATATATCTCGTTGCATATATTCTTAACGCAGCAAACGAAACATATGATTCTCGAAATATCTCATTTTTACCCACGCTATGACAGATGTACAATACTCCTATATATGCACTTATTGTAAAATGTATGTTCCACATACAATAAAATCGTTACTACCTAAAAACGACATTTGTAGCAAATACTGCGATAAATCCGCTCAATATAGATTATACATAATCATAAATCTGTAACGTGGTTATGAAATGATGCACTCATGCAAAATGTGAAGTCTATACGCTCAGTAATTACAGAGAAAAATGTAAATATCGGTGGGCAACTATTTGAGAGCGCACTACAATCTTCCTATACTTGTTAAATTATGTTATCTATTTCTTACTAAAACAACTCCGTACTACTATACTTCTATAGCTTCTATAGCATCTATGTTCAAAGAGAACTTGTCCTCCGTAGTCTATTTCTTTCCGATACTTTTAGTTTTACCCTGAAGCTTAAGTTAATTCTTTAAAATTTTTCTCAACACATCGTGCTCTTAGTGGTAACCCTGAAGAATGTCCTTACTGTATTCTCTTCGTGTTTTGATTACATCGAATTGTAACATCACTAATTTCCTTGCTAATATTTCCTAACTAGGTCACTTCGTAAAGGCTATCCAGTCTGACATTTAACTTTTACCCTATCATATTCACAAGTTATTTACACTGTTCAAAGCATACGAGTGTCCCTGAGTTCATTCCCCAGTGAGGCGGAATTACTTATCTGATCGCAACGGCTCCCAATTCTACACATGCGTTATTTGGTACCGGTTTATTCCGAAAAATAAAAACTGCAAAGGAGAGGAGATGGCCATCTACCCTCATTTAGCATAGACAGGGAAATGTGAGGTTGCTAACGTTTCACACTCCTACGCCATTAATTCATACCATAAACTAGCTTTAAGTTTTCTTACTGCAAAACATGGCGATAACAGAGTGCTGGGCATTAAGACACAAAATAACAGCAGCATGTGTAACTAGCAGCACGACGTACTTCACTCTCCACGGCGTGAAATCACTCGAACTTTACTGTTAGTTATGAGAAAACGTTAGTGTTAGTTATGAAAAAAACTTTAGTATTTATTAGTTATGAGAAAATGATAGTGTTAGTTATGAGATAACTTTAGTATTAGTTATGAAACAACGTTAGTGTTAGTTATGAGAAAACTTTAGTTTTAGGTATGAGAAAACTGTAGTGTTATGAGAAAAACTTTAGTGTCAGTTATGAGAAAACGTTAGTGTTAGTTATGAGAGAACGATAGTGTTAGGTAACAGAGGACATTAGAGTGTTAGTTATCAGAGAATTTTAGTGTTACATCTCAGAAAACGAACTCAGGAGAAGTGGTACTTTGAATTTAACAAATATGTGGCTTCTTCTTCTTCTTAGCGTTCATTCTCAAACTCTTGCTGGATCTCCTTTGTAGCAGGACCATGGTCCTACTAGATTTCAGCAGAATGTAGTCCAGAGAACGAAAATGCGTTGTGTCGCCGTTTTATTTGTACAAATGGCCCGATATATCTGTCAAGGCTGGAAATATGTGGCTAAATCCACACCTTACCTCCCCCGACCCGACTTTATGATTTTTCACAGAAATATCATCACATTTTTCTTGAAAAGAAGAGAGTTCAGAAGGTGACACAATTTATTTATTTTAGGCAAACCTCCCACTGCAGACGAAATTACGTTGCTGGATACATATTTATAGTTTCAAGCTAAATAATATATATACAATAGGTCAAGCCAATTGATGCACTTCAAAAAAATACTATATATACAATAGGTGAAGACACTTTCTGCCAAAATATAACATACTATATATAAAATAGGTGATGACACATGCCACACACAAAATACATCAATCAATCAATAAACCCGTAACCCTTCAGGATCGTAGGGGTACCACGATGGATGCCTCCTCACACAGAGTCCTTCAGCGAATTATATCCTCAGCGATGCGGATGAGTGTGGAAATATCTTGCCCTGTCGATTCCTTGATGTTGAATGTACATGCATTTAATTTACCCTCATCTAATTCTATCACCATCGACAGTTCCCTGCAAGTATTGTTTTTGACAAGGAATCGTGCCTGAATACATGTTCCGAACCATGCTAGTTTTACCAAATACATACTATATATTCAGTAGGTGAAGACACTTGCTACACTTAAAATCAATAATGTATATGCAATAGGTGTAGATACTTGCCGCACACAAATTACATACTATATACGAAATAGGTAAACACACTTGTCAGAAATAACACAAATATTATATATTCAATAAGTGAAGATTTCCTCAAACACAAACTAAATTATATATATATATATATATATATATTATATATATATATATATATATATATATATACATATATATATAATATATATATATATATATATATATATATATATATATATATTATATATATATATATATACATATATATAATATATATATATATATATATATATATATACCTGTTAGGGACCAAACCCGAAATAAAGGAATGACGAAATGGATGTGCTGAACCTCGGACGTCCTGGCCACAAGTGGCCAACCGGTGTGTAAATAATCACAGTTCTACTGTGGAACTTTGCAGCACAACGTACCTCACGCTCACCGGCGGAAACCAAATGAATCGCTGAGTTATATGAGAGCGAACGCTGAAGAAGAAGAAGAAGAATTTATATATATTTATGAGTTGAAGAATCTTGTCAAACACAAACTAAATGATATGTATACACTAAGTAAAGAATCTTTCTTCTTTTCAGAAACAAAATAAATGCTATCTATTCAGTAAGTATAACACTTGCCACATACAAAACAAAATACTTTATATTCTATAGGTGAAGACCCTAGTCACACACAATCGGGTCAATGCTATCCTCATCAGCGTCTACGTTCTTTTCATAAGCAGTGCAGCTCCGATGTACTTTGTCAACAGACTCGGAATCAAATACTTTTCCATCAAGAAACAAGTCACTACTTGGTATTGTCCACACTGGGGATCGTGAGAACGTTGAGAAGGTGTCCTTTTCTATCAACCATGTGTTTACTCCTGTTTCTGCATTTCTGGTCAC
>CM067313.1:15694546-15765200 GCA_034231615.1 Meghimatium bilineatum
AAGACGAAAGTATTCCCTGGGTTTGGACGTAATTCATTTTAGGCTAACTTTTTGGACCGCAACATGATTCAGGCGCAAGCTTCCTGAAGACATATTATTAGCTATGGAAGGTCATATAAGGTATCAAAAGAAAGATAATTGAATGTGGAATACATATAAATTATAAAAATATAAGAACTGTAAGAACAACATACATAAATTGCACCACACACAAGAATGTTAGTTGGACAGACAATGTTTTTACATATATTTTCTTCAACTCTCCCCAATTTTATTTGTCTTGAAAAGTTTATATCCAATCTTACTAAAGTAGACTTATTGACTGTCCATTTCCTAATCATAATCTGTTTATTTAAAGTAAATTGTGCAACTGTCTAATAGTTTATGCCATTTTGTGTGTGCCATGCTCAATTTCAGAACTGAACAAAATATTGTGAAAATTTAGGAAATATTCCCAAGTATCCATTCATCATATTGGATTTCTCAAGTTCAACTGTATTCCATCCAAAATTTTCATTAGATCTATCTCTTTGTTTTTTCTGTATAACGTAGTAGAATATTATCATTGCTGTCACTAGGTTTAACTAATTCTTCATAAACAATAGCATGGGGAACAAATTTATATTTATTTTGCTCTACCTATTTTTTTTTCTACGACTATTTATTTTCCGATTTTTAACAACTCGGCTTAGTAATCTCCAGTCAAAATCGAAAACAGTTTCTTACCGACACATCACTTGAAAAAACATCTTTAATTATAAAACTCAAAGAATAATAAAGCCCAATGTTTGCTAAATGTTTGAACTCTGTTGCTAGTGGAAGATGAAGCCATTTTGGTATTTTCTGATAAGATGAATCCACCGTGTTCGAATTTAAATTTGAAATAAATATGTCACTCGTCTTACCATGTTGTAAAATGAAGATTTCAGTTCGTTAGCCAGATTTATAAATGTTAAACGGCTAAATACGTTAGTACTTGTCATTTACGAAACAAACAAGTCCAATATGGAGGGTATATATGCAGTCCCGTTTAAAATTAATGGGGGGGGGGGATACGTTGTTCCCTTTTAACTGGCTTACGAATGCGTTGAGTTAATGCATTTAAGATCTCTTTAGTGATCCCAAAGAAAGCTGTCCTATGAAATGTCTGAGGTTCAATGGTGTATTTTTTCAATACTCTACCTAAATGTAGACATACTGGACCAGAACTTTCAAACAGCCCTAAAAATTCTAGTCGTGATTAACAATCTTCTTCTTCTATAATTTTATTATCTAAATGAAGTTTCTCTTCTTCATTATCACAATATGAAGACTTCTTATGTTATGAATTTATTATTAAATTTAACATATCTGCCTGCTGCCAATGCAATTTGCTCCGTATTGTTTCAAACTATGTGTGATACTGGAGCTTTCTTGTTCCGTTAGTATGTTTTTCATTATATTTGTATCTATTCTGTCAGCTGCTTCTTCTAGTAGTTGTATAGTGTTTCTGGATAATGCCTAATAAAATGTGTAGACAAGGATGTGCAACGTTATCTATTTCAATATTCGTTATCTATTTAGCACTAGCGGCAGAAGAATTCAGATAAGAAACTGCAAGACAGAAGCGGACACGTAGAAAAGAAAAAACATCTCAACCTCACACAGATACCTTATATTGTTGTCAATTCTGTAAAATAATATTTTGTGCGCGCATTGGACTTGCTAGTCATTTAAAAACGCACTATTAACTTTATTATTTTATTATGTATTGTTATTATTATTATGGTTGAGTTTTTGGTCATTGTCGATCACGACGGACGAACATCATCATCATTTCAATATTCAAAATCGGAGAATGCAAACAATTATAATACAAAGAAGCACGTTTTATATCACCATTACAATATGTAATGAAATTATCGTGTCATTCTTGCATAAATGATAGACATTTGGGTTGTGCACTTTCACACGGTACATGCATGTCTGAATATGATTGAAGGAACTAAAGGCATGGGTATGTTCCCCTTCCACCCGACAAACCATAAACCTTTCTTAAGAAATCGTAATCACCAAAAAACAAAACTACAACTATCTTACCCTCCCATTCTAAATGTTTTAGTACTTCTATTCTATATTTCATGTGATGCAATAATGTATGTGCATTATTGTATGTGTCTTTGAATTTTGCTATTGTTATTAGTTGTGTGCTATGTTTTGAATTAGGCTTTGCTAGGTTTCCAATCTGCATTGTTATTTTGAAACGTCCCATTTGCCATGATCACCACCAACTTTAACCCAAATATGCTTTTCTGGAATGTATCCATTATGCCAAGGCAATCCCTACTATAATCACACAGAAAAACACTAACAAATAAATTTAATGATTAAAGTAAGCCAATAGTGCATCTTTTGTGAGACCCTTATCACTCTCAAATTCTTTATTTCAGCATTCACCCAGTCGCTTGTAATATCGTTTTTGCACATTGCCTTTGTGATCGTTTATTTTGTATCTCAACACCATATTGTTTTGAAAACGATCTATGTTTTCTTTCCTGTCTCCAGGAAGGTCGTAGTGATTCTTTCATTGAGAAAGCTGATTTTGTGGGTATACTTACTTTTAAATGGGCAGCTTTACTAATGTTAACACGATAATTTGTGGGTAGTCGTTTCAGTTCATGTGCCTGTTGAATTTCTAAAGAATCAGTGGATGTGCCTGATATACGTTATGTAACTCATTGAATACATTTTGATCGCTTTCGTCTCATTGGAGATTTTATTTCATGTGATTCTTTTCTGTGATTTATAATTTTCAGTAATGTAATAGGTTTCCCAGCAGTTTTTTTTAGTGTGAGCTGTGTTCAGTTTGTGTTCAGTTTTCTATTAACAAAATTTGTAAGCATCTTTTCTTAAAATAAATAAAGTGGTAGTTTAAGTGACCTAAAATGCATATTTTGAAGTTTGTTGATGTTTTGCATTGGAGATGTTGATGTACTTGTCAAGTTTGCATTTGAACTTACTTTGTTTGAATGTTGGTCATCAGACACATCAACCTCAACTTGTAAGGAAATGTTAGATTGATTGGGATGCTTTCAAAGATCACAAATGTCAGTATTCATTTCATTTGTGGTCCTAGTACTCAAATGTTTCATTCTACCAAGACATTTCACTGAATAATGCACACACACGACAATCATTAATAGAAACATCATGATTAAAATCACACCAAACATTTCTAGATATATCTCCAATTTGTTGTGTTATCTTTAGTGATTGCTCTGAATGTGTATGATTAATATGTTTAATTGTATATAAACATTTCATGCACATACTTGTTGAATATTTATTGGACATATCATCATTCAAACCACCAATAAAGAAAAAAATCATGAAAATCCTGGTAACATGTTGTTTTTTTCGTTCGCAAATTCTCCCCACATGTCCTGTATCAGTCTTGGATGTTTGAAATGTGCTTCTCCAAAGTGTGTGCCTGTCATGTGACGTATTCCTTCCAGAACGTTGTCTTCCCAATGAACTCTCTGAACCTCTCTCTGTCTTGGGCGATGTGGCTTGCATTTTCTAGCGATGTATTCATTTTATCTTTAATGTCGTCAGTCCATCGTCTTCTTGGTCTGCCCCTTCTCCTCTGCCCAGGTACTCTTCCCTCCATTATTTGTCTTTCTAAACAGTTATGTCTCTTTATATGACCAAACAGGCGTAGTTTTCTTTTTGTTATTGTGTTTAGTAACCAACACTCTGGAATATTCAGTGTGTTTATAATATCTGAGTTTCTGATTTTATCCTTCCATGATATTCTAAGTATCTTTCTGTAGCATTTCAGCTCGAATGCGTTGATCTTCTTTGCCGCTGTTTTACTTAGAGTCCATGTTTCACAGCCGTATGTTGCAACCGGAAAAATAAAAGTTCGTAACATTAGCACTTTCGTTTCTATTTTGTTGTTTTTCCATATGTTTTTCAGCCGTGTTATTTTGCAATATGCCATTGCCAATCTCTTCCTTATTTCTGTCATGCAGTCTCCTGCACCGTTGATGTTTGCTCCTAAGTATTCAAATTTATCCACACATTCTATCTCGGTATTGTCTATTCTGATTTTTGGTTGTTGTGTTGTTATATCATTATGTTATATCATCAAGTGTGTGCCATCATTATGTATTTAGGTATGTGGTGAAGGTAATAAATATGGGCTTGAAAAAAAATAGTACTTTCACACTAACAGCAGGAAATGAGTCATATATTGAAGAACCTGCAATAGAAACAAATGAATCATTTGTTAGTACTAGACTACACATATACTTCACGTTTTATGTCAGTGGTGGTTGTTTCATTCCCTATACGCTATAAATGATTTGTTAATCAACTTCATTTTTATGATGTGGAATAGTTCATCCAGAAATTTATGCATATAGAACTTTCAAAAGTATGCAATGCTGTTAGCAGCTCTCCACTGAGATGTAATACACCTTAAAGTGTTCTGTGCATTACATATTTCCACAATATGCAAAGTGTGAATCACAAGCTTCTACAATCCTGACATGCATCCTTTCATGTCTCATATGTCCATGGAAGGCAATATGTTGGGATCATTAGCGGTGATGGTTGGGTCAGCCATGTTCACAATTATCACCATCCAAGGACATCTTCCAGTTATGGAAGCTTAAATGTGATGTTTCCTATATTCTGGATTCTTTCATTAATGTGTCTCATCATAATTGATTTACAGCAGATCACATGTTATACCAGCTTATATTGGGGCACCAGGACAGACTGTTTGGGCTGAATTGGCATGGATGTAGGTAAATTGCAAAGTCATCTAAAGTTAACTGTTACATAATTACTGTTCCGATAAGTTGATAGTGAAAAAAAATTAAGACATGCATGCATATGATGTGGGTACATAAATTCAATATGTATACCAAAGTGTGTGAAATAATTACGTACTAACTTTAGGCCTACCACCATTAATCTAGGAAGAATTCCTATAGCTACTCCATACCTATATGCTTGTGCATATGTGGTCTCATATTCCTGAATTTACAACAGTATACATAAGTAAATGATAGTTATTACCCATGTCATAGTATATACGAATGCAATCATCAATAAAACATAAATAGCTCACTTACTGTGTTACATTCAAGACGCAATGAATATTCAATATTTCAAGTTGTCTAATATTTTATGATATAGGACTATTGATGTTGCATTAGTATATATATATATATATATCAGGGGTAAGATGGTGTACTTTTCACTTTTTAGCATATTCTGAAAACTAGACGTAATTATGAGAGACCAAACTGGTATCAGTGTATATCTTATCCATTTATTCTACATGTGTGATGTTATTGACAACATACAACTATGTGTAGACAACAGAATGATAATTTTCTAACATATGTAATAAAACCTTCTTGCCCCATTTTTGGGGGCAAGATGGCGCAGGAAAAGATGTAATACAAACCATTATAAAAATGAAGGCAATCACATCTGCAAAAGGTCTAAAACACAGGCAGTGTGTAAATGTGCGTTAAGAATAGATAGAATAAATAGATATACCTAGTTTTGAAACTTTACTCTGAAAACAAAATTTCTAAAACAAAATATTACGTAAGTTCCGTTTTATAGCTAATAATGCTTTTGTAAGGTTGGTTGATTACTATAACCATATATATCATTCCCAGCCTTTGATCAGCATCCATGACATCTGCATTTTCCATAACATTTTGAATTCGACATCTTACCCCACTAACTGTGCGCCATCTTTCCCCAAATTATATGGTTAGCAACTTTAATAAAATGCAAAAAAAAGTATTTTGACAATGTAATTTGCTTAATAACTTAACAATACCCTGTATGTCTCAGTTAAAACATGTAAAATAATATGACAGTAATGATAACAGTAGGCAAGAACTAAAAATTTGGAAAAAATAATTCAAGACCCATGAAAAAAATAAATTACCTCATGGTTGGAAAACGACCTGTCCTTGAACAGTCAAATTTCGGTGTGTCATAGAATGGACGTTTCCGGCCAGACCTAGTCACGTGTCCTACCGGAAAAATACATAGACTCTGGAAAAAACCAAAATCCTTCTTGCCCCTCTCGCCATCTTACCACCGGCTACCCTATATATATATATATATATATATATATCCTATCTTCTCGGAAAAGTACATAATAGACATATTTCAAAATTAAATGCAGTATTAAATGTATACTTACTAAAAGCAAAAAGAATGAATATTCCAATATTTGTTTGCATGAGCCTGATACAGGTTGTAGAACAATGTACGTCGAGAGTAGAACTGAAAAAGAGTATCGGGAATTATGGAAATTAATTATGTATTTCCATATCATCTTAAGCTATGAAAATAATTATTGTAGGTTTAATATCATTTTAATGTTAAAAAACGTACGAAATAAGTGCTTCTGTGGTGATTCTTTAAACACACTGTATTTTTATTTACACCCACCTCGTCTTGCAAGCAGAAATTATATGCAATGTCACAAAAATTGATAATGGTTATTTTAAAGTATCTCGTTACCAATAACATAAGTCCCACACATCCAATGCAGTAGCCAAATACTATTATGATATGTTAATGAGTATATAAATAATAATTTATGAATATAAACATAAATTTTTAGGCAGTTTAAATACAATTTACTTACCCAGTTCTGTTGATTCAAGCATTGAAACATATGGCGGGATGAAAAGAAGGCAGGATGCATAAATTATACCGGATTCCGCATGCGTGCATTTCGTGACTGAGAGATAACGGTAAATACAAATAAGGTAAATAGGCTACTAGAAAACTGTCAATATAAAATATAGACGATAACAATAAAACCAAGAACAAATACAATTGTCAGCGTGTCGGTCCAATTGGGTCCTTTATCAAGACAACAAAAAGAGTTAAGAACACAAAACCATAACGAATTTAACCAAATTTGCTGTGAGAATGATTTTTCTCAATAGAAAATCATCACCCAGTGACAAATCGAACGCAACACAATATTTATAAGAAGTACATATTGATGCGTTCCTTATGTATAAATTATGAAATACTAAAATTTGAAAGATGCAAAACGAAAGAAAAGGGACACCTAATAGCATTGCCAAGTACGGTGTGGGGGTTAGTGGGGAACGGGCGATAAATAAGGAAAGGATAGAAGAAAGATAGTGCACACAGGAGCGGGGGGGGGGGGTTTCAAATAAATACAGGGAAAATATAAATGTATAAAGAATATCATTTGACAGTATAGGATAGATAACGAAATATATACACATCCAAATACAATCACAAACTAAACAAATATGTATACATTCTATGTGATAATCATAGATACCTATTAATATAAGCACATATACATACACATTTCTAGACATATATAAAAGTATATACTGATATCACAGTACACATTTGAATACAGACAAATACATGTATATAGGTAACTTCACACACAACAACCATATATATAAATATATACACTTTCATAAGCATAACACTATATATACAAACATATATACAAATACAAGTATACTAGGAACTCACACAAGTATATATCTAACATGATCAATACATAGATATAAGAAAGATACGCACAAAACATTCACAAGCATGTAATTGTATAGTCATTTACACACTATATATATAATGTGCACCACGTTATCCATAATGATATTGGATACTGTCCACATTGATAAACTAACTACGCAAACATAGATTGAGATTTCAATACGAATTCCAACAATCGCTATACATCTAACATTTAGCAATTGTATTTTCTATATTCCTCTTTAAGAGATGTAATTTATTTTCAAGCTCTCATCAGTAAACTTAAATTCGTATCATTATGTTGGAGCGCGTATTGTGGAGCGCATGGCCGTACGACTAGAACGATGGCCTTAGATTCCTGGGGTCTTGTGTTCAATCCGCGGTTGGGACAAGGATTTTTATCTTTCGGAGGTGCAATAAAATATTCTTCCTGTACACGTCGCGGCGACAGCTGTGGCAAAGCGGCCTTTACTCCCACATCCTTAACAGCCTCCCTGCAGTAATGAAGTATCATTATAATAAATACTATTTTGGTAATTCATCGCACCAGTAAATTATTGCACTAAGTATTAGGAAATATCCGAAATATGTATTTTGATATATTTTTATTGCATTTTACTCACATCATTCCAATCAAAATAAAAAAAATCATGACTGAATTACTGATATCTGCAACACACCCAAACACTGTATATGATGTACATTCCATGTTCAACAACCAGTATCTGAAACCAATATATCATCTGATAGTAGGCGTACATATTATGTCTGTCTCAATTACTTGTGCCCCTGTTTACTAACAATAAAAAGCAACCGTGTGGATATGTGTACATATACGCATAGACATATACAAGTATATGCATATGTATGTAGTCATTTCTTTATTTATTTCGTACCCATTTTGGAAAGATACGCTGAAACGCGAATCCGAATCCTATTTGGTTATGTCAGTGCTTGTTATGACAATCGAACATAATAGTATTTGCGATTTAGTGAGAGACAGCCTTGTCATTATATTATTTTGTAGAATATACTTATCTGGAGGAGGATGCACCAAATTATATAATTGTATATATTATCGTCATTGCTTCAAATGGTGACAATTGAATATTATAAAAGATAATTTAGATTTTATCAGTTACAGCAAACATCACGAAGCTTTAACATTTCGATATCATCCATACTTGTGAAAACAATTGGATGGTGGTAACATTTCGACACAAATACTGGAAAATATCTATAATTTTATAAATTAAAGTCGCACATAAGGAAATGCACTAATTTCTTCAGCGCACATGTTTATCTCACTGCATGGTAAATGTATAGTATCAAGTAATAACTATTGTTGTCGGTGACAATATAAATTTATTTGTCCTTAAATCGTAGCGAGAAATCAATACTAAATTGTCTTTTAGATTTTCTGTGAGGAATACGTTATGTATGTGTCGGTGTCTCCATAGAAATATATACATGCCGTTATAACTACACCGTTCCAGGTGTTATAATTAATTCTCGTTAGATCTCTAAGTCATTTGTTTTCATATATCTCATTGAGCTAGTAACTTTTATGTCTTCATTCTGTAGTATGTTTTGTGCATATATATATATATATATATATATATATACATGCCGGTTTGGTGGTAGCCAGATCATTGGTTTTATACAACATTTTAGAAGCAACCGTCTAAAATATTAGTTGGACTTCCACCATGGTTTTTCATAGGCCACTTTATATATATATATATATATAAAGGGAGATTTAATACGCACCTGTGTGCAAATAGATAAGGAATAAAGGAATATAAAGGACCTTTCGGAGACTCAAGGAACAAGGTTAACGACAACGGCTACAAACTACTAGATGCATGCATCCAGCATAACCTCTTTATAACGAAAACCGTCTTTAAACGTAGACAATCACAAGTGTACACATGGTATAAATGGAACAGGTTACAATGCAAGAGTCAGAAATAATTCATACTTACTAGAAGAAACAGTTGACAAAAAATAATAGACAGACGAGTAATACCTAATATATGTGCATATACTGATAATAAGGTAGTAATAATAACAGTCAAAACAAAAAGACTGAAACTTAGCAAGCAAAAAAAAAAAAAAAAAAAAAAGAAAAACCACACACAAAGCAACACTGGCAACTAGATATACAGAAATTGGAAGAACTAAACATGTGCGAAAAATTATACCCAAGAAGTTAACGGAGTATTCGAAAAGCTTCCATAAAATACCCAGCACACAGAAGAAGAAAGGATACATTTCCAAACTGCCATAATTCAAACAACAGGAAATATATGTGGATATAAAAACCACAAAGGCACGCAACCAAAGATAACATATTGGTGGACAAAACTAGTAAAGAAGGCAACGAAAGATAAAAAGAAAATACAAGAAATGGGTAATAAGCAAAATACATGATGATTACTTAGCATACAAGACAGCAAAGATTAACACCAAGAAAATCGTCAAAACTGCAAAAAATATATCAAGGAAAGAATACGGAGAAATGCTAAACAATAATAGACACAATGCACCAATGATGTTCTACAAGAAATTACAAAACATGAGAAGTAAAAAATACACATACGAACCAACATAAATAATCAACGATGAACACGGCAACATACTAAATAGGCCCCAAGAAATCATGGAAAGATGGAAAAATTACTTCAAGCAACTGTTAAACTTAAAAGAAGGAGAAGTGAATACATCAATAAATACAATAGAAGAAGACATACAACCATACATTCTGAAATCGTAAATTAAAGACGTAGTTGAACATGCACCAAACAACAAAGCACCAGGAATAGACGAAATATCAATATAACTAATACACATGCTAAGAATGACATGTATAAAGTGGCTACATACTGTTCAGTGTGATATATAGACACCACAGTAGTGGAATACATCAGTGATTGTCCCCATCTGGAAGAAAAAGGCAGTAAGAGGGACTGCACTAAGTACAGAAGCATTTCACTATTAAGCCACGTAGAAAAAATCTTCAGCAAGATACTGGAGAAAAGAATGCGTTCATATATAGAACCACAGCTCAGCAATACATAAATGGGCTTTTGGAAAAATAAAAGCTTTACAGATGCAATCTTCGCCATCAAACAACTTTCAGAAAGAGCAATATAACAGAAACAAGACTTATATTTGGCTTTCGTAGACATACAGAAAGCTTTTGACAGAGTTGATAGAGCACAACTATGGATAACATTGCAGAAATATGGAGTTCCCAACAACTGATATACCTACATCAGACCATATACGTCAATAGTCAATGCGCAGTTCGAACAAGCGCAGGTATATCCAATAAATTTCAAATTCATTCGGGTGGGAGACAGGGATGTGTACTATCCCCCCCTAACTGTTTATAACATACATAGACCACATCTGTAAAGTAGCAAAGACAATGGTTTTTCTGGGCTAACATTGACCTTATCGTATTCAGTAAAGATATTTGCAAAGTAACCAGCTGCATATATTTACCTGTCAAAATGTTTCTGTCCTTATAAAGTGTTTCTGTCCTTTATCTTTCCAGCTGCTCCGTCTGGCTTGTATCTTAGCTCTTTGAAATGTAGCCTTTGTTTGCTGATATTTGTTGTAATGTTCTTGGAAAGGTCTATTCTCAGCCTGCTGTTTAGATGTTCCCATCTTGTTTTGCAGCTTTTCAAGTTCATCATTCCAGTAGGGTTTGTAGTTTTAGCGTGCACCCCCCCACCCGTGTTATGGTTTTCTTACAGCATTTAGTATGTCATGTGATGTATTCCTTCCAGAAAGTTGCCTTCCCAATAAACTCTCTGAACACCTCTCCGTCTTCGAGATGCGGCTTGCATTTTCTAGCTATGTAAAATGCAACTGTCTCTCTGTTTCTAGTGTTGTTAATACGATCTTTTGGTGACCTTTTTCCGTGCTATAATACTAGCCCATCCAACAACTTCTCTCTTTGGTGTTCCCTATCTCTTCTCCCCTTGATCTTTCCAATTGTTATTAAGTGTTCAATCTGTGCTCCTCTCAGCACATTTTCTAGAAACACTGACTGTCTGCCCTTAATATTCGCTATAATATTTCGTTTTGCTCCAGCATCACTGAGAACATCTGCATTAGCTGTGTTAGCTGCCAATAATATTTTCACTATTCTTCACAGAAACAACATCTATGTATCCTCCAGTTTGTGTTTCCTTTGTACGTTTACAGTCCATTCTTCACATGCAGAAACAGTTTTGGTTTAATATACCATCCAAGCACTCGAATTCGAGTCTGCATTGATAGTGTTCCATTTCACAAAATGAATCTCATTTTTGAAATGATAATTACGGCTCTTTATCTCACTTGAGCATCTACCTTCTCCTGTTAACAGGGTGCCAAGATATTTCACATTTTCAGTCTGTCATAATTTTGTGTCATTAATCACTATGTTGAATCTTTGTTCTGTATGAATCTTCGAGACAGCAATTATTTCAGTTTTTTTTTCTTGTTATTCTTGACACCCTTGTTTTCACTTTCACTACTTTATCTACAATGGCGTGTAGTTTATGTTCACTTCCTGCGATCAGTACTGTGTCGTCAGCATATGTTAAACACTTTATATTGTATCCTCCCACTGTTATTCCTAACTAGATGTCGATTAAACTAGATGTTCAATATGTCCCATGAAAAGACAAGCGTAGCGAGGTCCTATTTTGGTTCCCATAGCAACGCCTCTGATATGTCGTCTAGGTGCCCATCGAATTCAAAAGAGTTGAGTGTAAGCACCAGTTTATCAAAGCGTAGAAGAGTTGAAGTGAATACAGAGGGATGGGAACTCTTGTCCAGAAAGGACTGCAGAGCCCTGAGACCATCTTCATGGGGTATATAAGTGTATAAGTAACAGACATCATGCAAGAACAGACGATATGTACGAACAGAAGACAACTGAACGGAAAAATAAAATGGCCAGGATGTTTGGTGTCTTTCAAGAATTAAGGCAGTGGTTCGACTAAGGGCTGGCATTTGCTGTCAAGGAAGTCGGAGATGAGCTCAGTGGGACAGGAGCAAGCAGAGGCAATATGTCGATCGGGAGTCGATTTCTGAAGTATTTTAGGCAGCATACAGAAAATATGTCTTGATCGATGCAAATAGCATTGGCAGTAGTAAGAAAATGATTGTAACGGATAAGGGATTTCACAGTGCTGTTAACCATCTTCTGGTTAGGTAGAGTCAGATGTGCGTGCAGTGTAGAAAGAAGAGTTGGAGAGTAGTCGGTGGTCCAAGCAATAGATTTTACAAAGGTTAGAAATATGATACTAAATTAAATTAAAACAATGGTGCTCCAAGTGTATAAACGGCAGCGGTAATGGAAGCTATACAACACTTAAAAAACAACAAATAATCTTGTCCTGATAAAATTACAAAGGAATAATTAGAAGATGTGGGAGATTATGACATTGCGGTTATCACCACATGTTAAATAACATCTACAACAATGGTTACATTCCATCTGATTTATTGCAAGCAATCTGCATAACCATACCAAAGAAAACTGGTACAGTAGATTGCAAAGATCACATAACTATCAGCCATGAGCCGAGTGACCAAGATTCTACTGCGCAGTATAACAAGACGTATAAGAGGAAAAATAAAGCTAGATATTGCTGGAGAACAATGTGGATTCGTAGAAGAGAAAGGCACAATAAATGTTATTTATATTTTTTTTAAAACTTTGATGGAGAGGGTCATAGAAGTAAAACAAAGACCTATACTTGTGCTTTCCAGATTACAGCAAAGTATTCGACAAGGTGAAACATTCAGATATTATAAAATTGCTAAGAAATCTTAACGTTGATGGGAAAGAACTAAGAAGCATGTTTTGGAGACAAACAATACCGATGAGACTTAATAACACTATATGAAAATAGTAGAAAAGATATAAATCGGTGTCAGGCAAGGTTGTATAATTCCTCCGGATCTTTCCTGCAGTATACATAATATATTATGCGAAATATAACAATGAATATAAGGTAATACTTCGTGAAACGTAACAACAATCGTTCTTACGTAAAACACATACTTTTAGAATGTCCCATTTAGACACGACGGACTATGACTAAAACTAGGGGGTTATAATGTGTAAACAGGAAAACATGCACATTAAAATACACAACATTTATTCTGCGTTTCGACGAAAATGCCTTTATCGTGATACGCACAAAACATTAAAAGACGACGACTAGAAATGATCATAGCACACACGTTTCAAACAGAAATATGGAAGTGAGATGCTGGAAGAACAAGAAAAAAGGACGTACATACAACAAATGTAAATATAAGTGGAAACGAAAAAAAAACAACGATGTGTCTGACCCTATAACACATGCATCTGGCCCTGCAACACTTGTATCTTTGCAATTGCAACGTAATGTTCGATGCGTCTACTATTTGAGCATTACTCTAAAGCAACATTGTGCACAATAGAAAGAGGCAGGTACAGTCTCATGAGAGTAATTTCATAGCTGATGTTTATAATACGTTTAGTTCCCACTATGATACCTAACTCATGAATGTCTCTTAGGATGTATATGCGTACATCCTGACCATCTAACGAAACAGTATTGGCAACATACATATAACACATGCGTAAAACATGCTATAGTCTACTGGAGTGAATCGATGTACTTAGTTGACCTGCACAAGTGTTGAGCTGTAGGTCTACGCAAGTGCTGTGGCGGTGAAATAGGACGATGATTTAGGTACTAGGTCTGTTGATTAAAATCCTTTTCGTACACCAGACACGCCTATAGGTGCTTAGATCTCTGCTTCAGTACATTTCTTAGGGTATAACGGTTGATGGTTCCGGTTCTATGTTGGGCCACTTTTTGTTTGAGCTCTTTGTAAGGGCTTCTCTACGGGCCACACCCATATTCACTCACAATTCCCGCATTCTCGATATTGTCTTATGCTCATTCAACTCAAAATTCTCAGATCGTGAGGACTCGCGAAGAGTAGTGAGTATATCTGCTTGGTCCATAGGCTGACCATCTGATGTACTGGCGAGGCTAGCTAATTCATCGGCACGTTCGTTTCCCTCCACGCCAGCGTATCCTGGAACAAAGATAATCGTGATTTTTCGCAGTGATGCCTGTATTTTATCCATCTCTAATGACTACACCCATTCCCTAAGTACATCACCTGTGTTAACTTTCTGAATCATATTCAGTGAGTCACTTAATATGCACGCATGAGAAATGGTTTGCAATTCCAGTCAGTTGAGTGTCTTCATTACGGCGAATACTTTCATTGTTAGGCTGCTTGTTGTTGCGGTAAAGGCACCACTGGCTTCGTGTATTGTTCTTCATCTTGATCTTGAAATACAAGCCCATGCGCATCGCTGGTGACGGATGACCGATCCGATCGTGTAACTTACAATATCTGTGTCAGCGGTATTCTCGCATATTAGTACCTTGACCTCAGCGCCCACACTCACGGTGCTGTGTTCTATGCACTCTCTATTGAATGTAGTGACGGTCTTGAATGCTTCTTGCAAGACTGTAGGAATAGATGTCCATTCCACGCCAGGAGTTATGTCTTCTGGGGTGTATATATGTTTAACCGTATCCTCGGTTTGGTAACGACCCATCCACGATTTGCCTCTCTTGAACCTGCTTCTCCTCACACGAGGGTGCTCGCTGTGTAGTGGGTGGTCTATGTCGGAACTCACTCAAGGTGTGCACGGGTACGCCACATATCAATTCTATGAGATATGCGCGGAAAGTCAAGGAGAAATCTCATAGCCACACATGGTTTGTCCCTTGTGCAAACAAGGATGATCCGTATCGCTTAGCTTTGAATTTTCTATTCTGGCAATTGATCGCGCATCAGATTATTACTATAAGCATTAGGCCTTATCCGAAATATGTACTTTGATAAATGTTACTGCATTTTACTGACATCATTTTAATCAAAACAGAATGATCATGAATGAAGCAATCAAATCTGCACCGCAGCCACACGCTGTATATGATATACGTTCCATGTCTAACAACCAGTATCTGCGTACAATTTATCATCTGATTGTAGCCACACATATTATATGTCTCAAATACTAGTGTCCCAGGTTACTGACACATAAAATAACTTTAGGATATGTATATATACATATATCTATACAAGTATATGTATGTAGACATTTAATTCGTACCCTTTATGGTAAGATAGCTCAAACATGATTATGAATCACATTTGGCTGTTTTGACAATTGAACATAATAGTTGTTGTGATTTAGTGATCAGAAAACAGTGTGATCATATTATTTTGTTGAGAATATTTAACTGCAGACCCCATCAAACTATATAATTATATATATATATATATATATATACACATGTTATTGTCATTTCAGTAAATACCGAAAATTCAATAGTATGACAGAGACAATAGCATTTTGTCACATTTTTCTAGCTAACAGCGCGATGCTTTAATATAAAAAAATAATCCATAATTGTGGAAAACAATTGAAAGGTGGTAACGTCTTGTGGCAAAACTGAAAATAACTGTAATTTCCTAAATTGACCTCACACCTCACATACATGCACTACTTACTTCAGGGCACAGGTTTAACTCCGTGAGTGGTACATTTATAGTATCAAGTAAAACATATTGTTTTCGCTGAAGGTATAAATGTTGTTTTATTTTAAATTAAAATTGTAGATATAAATCACCACTAAATTTCCTTTGCGAAATATGTAATTTCAGATTCGTTTTCTACATAGGAACATACATATTTTTGTTATAGTTACACTATTCCAGTTGGTTATAATTCATTCTCGTTATATATATCTGTCTTCCCGGATGTGTCGGGCCATTGGCGCAAAAAAACTGCAACACAACGCATTTCCATTCCCTAGACTACATCCTGCTGGAAATCTAGTAGGACCATAGTCTTGTTGTAAGGGAAATCCAGTGGGGAGTTTGAGAATGAACGCTGAAGAAGAAGAAGAAAGAATATATCTGTCATTTGTTTTTACATTTCTCCTTGAACAAGTAACAAGTGTTATGTCTTCGTGTTTTAGTATGCTTTGAGCATATATACATATCGGCGTCTCCTAAAAAATATGTGTTCTCTAAAAATTTGTGTTCTCTAAATCTACAAATTTAAATTAAATAATGATACGCATATAGATATATTTGTCACAATGGTTATAAAGAAAGAACTATCACATATCATTCATTTATTTAATCATGATATCAATTTCAGATAGTGACATTGTATAATAATAAGAACTGTAAAATGACGACATCATTAAACAATTCTTCTGTCGTAGATATTTTTGCAGAAATTTCTGAAACTCATCAAGTAACTGATGTTTTATTAAGTGACGAACTCACAGTTATATTTCAGTATCTACTATTCACATTCTTATGTCAGATTATTTCTGGCCTGGGCATGTGCAGCAACATTATAAACATAGTTTGCTTTATAAAGCAAGGCTTCAATGATACAACCAATGTCAGTCTGTTGGGTAAGAAATGTGGTGAAATTTTAATCACTGATGAAAAACCTATTGATGTATAAATTGATGTTCGTTAACGTGTAAACAATTATGAATATACTGTTGACTATTAGTAAAATGTAATTGCTAGTTTGTAGCTAAAATGTAACCTTGGTTATTTGTTACCTTTAATATTTTATGGTAGTGCGTCCTGATATAGCCTAACTGGACAGTGGTGTCCGCTGGTTGAAAGTGAATGCTCTACAGAGGAGAGGTTAACGCAAAACTACCTATATCTGTGAAAATTGCGAACAAAAGATATTAGCAACAAAACACATGGGAAGGACATGCTGCCACTAGAACGCATTTGTTTAGACGCAATACAACAGACGCAGAACAGAGGGCATACATATAAATACACGTATATTATGCTGAACATAGACGGAAGAGAAGAGGAATAGAATAGGCAACAGTGGCAGGTGAAGTATTTCTATGGGTAGACATTAGAGCATGATGTTCAACATGTGACATATACTAGGTTGTATAAAACATATTAGGGGCGGGGGCGGGGCGGGATGGGGAGACATTTCTAAATAGTTGAAGCCAGAGAGACGAAAATAATAATTCACATATTCATTCATTCATTCATTTATTAGGTATCATATCCTGAACAGAATGTAGCAGTCTTTCATAACTTTCAAAACTTCTTTCGAATTTGAGCCTTTCGACCTGCATCTGTTACTGCCGTGGGCAGGTAACCATGAATGTCTTGCGATCAAATTCTATTTAGTCTTCCTCTTATTTATCTCATGGGCATCATTCCCTCCAATATGTTCTTCTCTAGTAGATCATGTCGTTGATATAGCAAAATATTGCCGTTTTCTGGAAAAAGCCATGCTATTTAGCCAGTTTTCTTTTAAATTCATTTCTCTCACGATGACTATATTGGTGATAATTTTGGTCCATGGTAGTCTGATGCTTTTTTTGAAACATGTTGTTTTAAATGCTGATATTTTATTTTTCGGTTTGTTGGTGATTGTCCACGATTCACACTCATATATTGCCACTGGGAAAATTCAAGCTCTTAGGAATATTAGCTGTGTTGTTTTGCCTTTGTCATTTGTGTTGCATTGGTCATGGTAATCCTGTTTTTCTTTAATGTTTCTTTGATTGTCTCTGCTCATCTAGTTCTATGTGTTCCTCGTGTCTTGTAGCCAGTGCTTCTGCTGATACATACGCAAAGAGATAATTGTGCATGTTCCATTCTCATGACGCGAACAACCCATCTGGTGTGCTACCTCTCGATGTAGTCTTGACTAGAAATAATCTCTACTTATTTCCTGATACGTTCATTTCTCCGACAGTCTCTTCTTGTGACATTTATAACTTTCCTCAAACATCTCATTTCGCAAACAGTATCTTTTGTTGTTAATGTCATTGTCAAGGGTCATGCTTGACATTGGTAACACAGAGTTGGTACAAACATATTGTTTATCGTTTTGTATGCATGCAGATTAATAGTGTTTAAATATTGGTGACAGCTGGTAAGTCACACCTGTGACATTTTGGCATATTCCTTCAATCTCTTTTTCGAATTTACCATCCTGCGCACACATGCTTCCTAGGTATTTTCATTCTGGAACTTCATTTATTTGTATGTCATTGACAGATACGTTTATTTTGACATACCATATATACATATTTGCGTGACATGTCTTCTCTAGTATGTTTCTCAATCATTTACTAAGGTTTCATTATCCTTGCAACGGCTTTTGTAAGTTCCCACTGTGTAATTATATATATTTTGTATAAATGATATGTGATGTTGACACTGAATAATTTGAAACCTTAAGTTGTCACACAGTTAGCAAAAGGTTGCCGACCTCTGGTGTAGTTTGTAGGTTTTTATACTATACTCGCTTGTAAATCCCAGCCTATTCACTCTTTAAAGGGCATTAATTTTTATCAGGTTTCAAAGATCTTCTTTTAACTTTGTTCTTACGTCAAAAGGGATATATTGCCATAATAAGAAACCAGGTAGGGAAATGATGTATTGTCGTGAATTCATATGACCCATTCACTGAACAGATAAATTAACACTCATCGCAAGAAAAACAGGTATCCATATCAATTCATCAAAAACAAAAATTATGGACTTCAAAAATTCACCTAACGAGATTACTTTAAATGGACAAAAACTTGAAAAAGTACACACATTCTCCTATCTAGGAAGCAAATTAACACTCGATAGTGATGTCATGCCAGAAATTACAACTCACATTGCCCTAGCATCAAGTGCATATTGTCTAATATCTGAAAGTTAAAGTCAATCAGCACACGCACGATAATGCGTTTATTTAATTCCTGCGTTATTTAATTTGACAGCTGCTAACAATGGGGGGGGGGGGGCTGTTGACAAATGTCGTTGTTATCAATATTGTTTGTATACACCAACTATATTGTTTGAATGTGAATCACTTATTTCCAAAACTATGGAACATAACATGAATATGGTGGGGGGGGGGGTTAACTTGTTGTTGGTTCTTATTTCATATATGTGTCCACCGATGTGGTTATTACTTTTTATTATTTGATAGTCCTGCCATGAGATGATGTGGGCTGGACAACATCGTAACAACTGGAAAGATCGTGGGTAAGAAGGACAGAGGAAGACAAAGTGAGAAAATGTTGGATGACTTGAAAGCCTGCCATGATGCTGAATCATCAGAAACTATATTTAAATGAATAACAAAAGTGTTCGAGATTCTCGAGGTAGCAGATGGAAAGAGATTTGACTGCACATGAGACAGACAATATCTCCGACACCACCAGCATCACCACATATAGCGACACTGTCGACATACAGTGAAGCAAGTCAGTCCAGTCCGAACATTTGAGAGGCGGCCAATGTAAAATACACGTAAAGGTAGATGCATGGCGAGAGACAAATAGATTTCATACCGAGTACAATGAAACAATGAAAGGCCAGAACAGCGCTATAGGGCAGCGCGAACTGCAAATAGAAAGTGAAAAGTCCCTAAGAAAGGGGAACTACAATCTCCGTCAGCTCGAGACGAGCTTCTAGTTACCTGTGTTCCTTACAGGCAGAGACCCAGACCCATCCATTAGCATTTGGTAAGGCAAGAAGACCTAACCCAACTCTATGTCGAGCCTTCCTAAACCGGAAATATGCTCGCGAAGAGAAAGGGTTCTGTACCCGATGGGCTCAGGCACAAAAGGGACAACGATTTAGCCCTGGCCCACTCTACTGTCAGGATTTCCTACACCGGAAATACACTTGAAGAGAGAAAGGGTTCCGTACCCGATGGGCTCAGGCACAAAAGGGACAACGATTTAGCCCTGGCCCAACTCTACTGTCAGGTTTTCCTATACCGGAAATTCACTTGAAGAGAGAAAGGGTTCAGTACCTGATGGGCTCAGGCGCTATTGGGACAAGGACGCTCAGCTCGAGAACGCCTTGCTCTCAAACGCGTGGTGTGAGACTCGAACTTGGACAAGGGGTACACGATGTTGGTGAATGACACCTCGGCTAAGAGGCGAAAGAGCCAGGGTCCAACTCCTCTGTTGAGTTCTTCCCCTTAAGGAACCAGGCTCACGGATGAGAAACCGGTTCAGTACTCAATGGGCACAGGCACAGCACGTCCAATTACACGAGGCAAGTTCATAGACAGTGGAACAACTTGTGCGAGTCAGACGAGAGCAAATTCGTCTGGGCGAAGAGTCACCACTACGTGTGCCTGGAGACAGATATAGAGACTGTCACAGGCTAAGGGCAGCCCACCCGAATTGTCAAGGCATGCCGAAATCGGATGTGCTAGGCCTACAACGCGCATAACGGTGGCACAACGTAATCACGCTCCCGGCGGAAGTCGCACGGATATCCGTGAATGGAGCGAACGAAAAACAAACAAACATAGAATTAGATTTTATTACGAGTTCAAACAATCTCTATACATTTAACTTTTTAACAATCATATTTATTTTTTACATGTTTCGTGAAGAGATGTAATTTTCAGGTGTTTTTTTTTCAAGGTCTCATCAATAATCTTCAATTATTATCCTTATAATAAATACTCTTCTTGTAATTTATTTCGCCATCACACTATTTCTATACTCTACTTAATATTGTATCTTATTCGAACTATCTTCTTTGATATGTGTTTAGTGCATTTTACTCACATTATTCCAATCAAAAGACACTGATCATGACTGAAGTACTGTGATCTGTACCACAGCCAGATACTGTATATGATGTACATTCCATGTTCAACAACCAGTATCTGCGACCAATATATCATCTGATAGTAGCTGTACATATTCTATATGTCTCAAATACTAGTGCTGCTATTTACAGGCCAAAACAATTTTTTATATTTATATTATATATATATATATATATATAATATATATATATATAAATAATATATATATATATATATATATATATATATATATATATATATATATATATATATACACGTATATGTTTGTAGCCATTTTGCTACTTAATTTGTACCCATTATAGTAAGATAAGCTTTATCGATGATCTGAATCCTATGTGGTTATGTGAGAGCTTCTTTTAACAATTGAACACAATAGTAGTTGTGATCTGGTGAGAGATAACCTTGTGATTATACTATTTAGAAAAACATATTTAGCTGAAGATCCTGCTAAATTATATATATATATATATATATATATATATATATATATATATATATATATATATATATATATATATAATATATATATATATATATATATATATATATAATATATATATATATACATATATATAATTATATAATTTATCGTATAATTTATAATTTATATAATTTATAATTTATATATATATTATCGTCATTTCTTTAATGCTGACAATTCAATAGTATAATATGACAGAAAAGCTAGATTTTGCCAAATTGTTCTAGCTAACAGAGTGATGCTTTTAATATGCCAAAAAAATCATAATTGTGAATACAATTGGATGGTGGTATCATCTCTAGGCAAATACTGGAAAATAACTATAATTTCATAAATTTATGTCTCATATAAGACATACACTAATGCGTTTAGGGGACATGTTTATTTCTATGAGTGGTCCATTTATAGCATCAAGTAGTAAATAGTGTTTTCTCTCAAGATATATATTTTTCTGAAAATTTAAATCGTAGATAGAAATCAACACTGAATATGCTTTTATTGATTTTCTGTGTGGAATACGATATTTTTGTTTCGACTACCCCATATAAATATATATGTATTTGTTCTAACTACGCCAATCCAGTTGGTTATAATTCATTGTCATTAGATATCTAAGCCACTTGTTTTCATATCTCTCATTGAATTAGTAACTGTTATGTCTACAAGTTTTAGTATGTTTTGATCATAATTACATATCGGCAAGATCATTGACAATATAAGACATTGTAATAAACCGTCTAAAAAGCTAGTTTGACACGTCCGTGATTTCCAGTGGTCACTTCGTATATACTTTGTGAGTCGACAGTCAATGCAAATGACGAGAAAGGTCAAATGAATTATTTTAGAAGGATGTATTCCAATTATTCAACATTTATAATATTCCTGACATTCACGGTAGTAGAGTTGATAGTGAATTTCTCGTCACAAACTCAATTCTACTGAAATCTTTAATGCATTGATAGCTGAAAGTCAACTATACCGGCTGTAATAATGATTGATCTGTTAGAACATTATATATATATACTCTTTTATTCGCACATTCACCGCACACTCAATTAGTCATTGTTAATGTGTTAATGTTTATGATATATTCACACATTTAAACGTATTTCTATTTACTAATGTGTTCTACTCATTATATGTATATTATAACTTCTTAAAAAAACGTCTACAGTCTATCTACAAAATAACTATTAATATTAATACGTATATAGAAAAATGCCCCAGTGTTTATGATGTAAGAACAATTACAACGCATTACTTTCTTTGGTTATTGCACAGTTTTGCACAATGTGCACGAATTATACGTATAAAATGATGAAAACATTAAACAGTTCTTCTATAGTAGAAATTTTTGCCGATACTTCTAAAGTTCATCAAACGAATGATGTTTTAATAAGTGACGAACTCACAGTTATATTTCAGTATCTGCTATTAACAGTTTTGTGTCAGATTATTTCTAGCCTGGGTATTGTCAGCACATTATCAACATAGTTTGCTTTGTAAAGCAAGGATTCAATGATACAGTCAATGTCAGTCTGCTGGGTAAGGCATTTTGTATCATTCTATTCACTGATGCAAAAACTTATTGATGTGTGTAAATTGATATTCGTTAACGTGTGATGACCAATTATTAATATAACATTGACTCTAGAGTTAGATTGTAGCTAAAACTTAACTTTGATTATTTTTTACCACATTTGGTAGTTATGGCAGTGTGTGCAAATATAACCTTACTGTACTTTGTTGTCTATTTTTCAGAAGAAATAAATTAACTTATCCCTGTAAATTAACGTACCAAAAACAAACATTATCGACTTTACTAATGCAAATAATGTGATATAAATAAATATCAATATACTAGAAAAAAGTAGAACATTTCACTTATTTGTGAAGCAGAATAACAGCAAATGGAGGCTCAAGTACATAAATTATGAACAGAAATGCTGTTGTAAGTTACATCTTGCCCCCATCATTGTACCATATATTGCTGTGTGCAAAATGACGGCGCACACTCAAAGTCCGTTCTCTTGATTCTTGATTATAAACTGGCTTCACAGTACGCGGGATATTCCCATAAGTGTTCTACTGTACCAGCAGCCATCCAGTGTATATATACTCAGAGTCCCGGTCAGGTGTTGATTGTATGATCTTCGGTATTTTCCAAAAATGTTTACTTTTCCTTCCCTCACCTCTAGATACTCCCATTTCTAACATTCTCTGTATGTGTACGTTCTCAGCCTTATTAACAACATCTGCATCTTGAAATGAATTTAGTACTGCTTTCATCAAGATTGCTTTATCTCTTCCAAGCAATGTGCCGTCTATCCGCGCATTGCCTGCAATAAGTCGGCTCTCTCGTTTCCTCTGACCTCAGCATGACCAGGGCAGTATATCCATGTAATGCTGTGGACAACTGAGTAGTTCAATAAGTCTCAACATTCTTTTCTTAGCATTAGCTTTTCTATCTTGCGAGCATACCTTCAGAGATTGTTTTACCGCGTGTGTTGATGTATCAGTTATTAACCAATTAAGTGATGTTGTAACTCCCTCTATCTCCATCCTCATGCTCGATGTGACAGTAGAATATGCTGAAGATTTCTCAACCAACTTCATGCCGTTTCTGTAGGCAACAAAACCCCAAACACTGTTATGTGTTTATCTGTTAACGGAGCCATCTGTGTATATAATTATGTCTTGTGGTTTCGAGTGTAGTTGGGCGAGTTCGTGCACTGTCTCCTGAGCCATGACATTCGTCCATTTTCGACACGCTTTCTTCTCAGTGTCTTCCTCCACCCATTCACTGCCTTTTTCTATTTCTTCCTATTCACATACTCTTCGCAGTGTGTCTTCAGCCTCTGCCATCCATGATCTGCCACGCTTGATTCGTTTTCCATTTGACTCATCTAGACGTTGTTATAATGGGTGGTGGTTGTATTCTGTCACTTCGAGGTACCAATTTTAAATTTCAAACCTCTTTCCAGTGACTAACGGTGTCAAACAGCGCTGCGTCCTGGCTCCGACTCTCTTCAGCATGGATTTATCTGTCATGTTAAATGATGCCATCCGGAATAGCAGTGCAGGAATTTGTTTTTGCTATCAAGCTGACGGAGGACTATTCAGTCTTAGAAGATTGAAGACCAAAACCAAGACGGACATTGTTCGCGACCTCTTGTTCGCCGACAATTGTGAACTAAATGCTACCAGTATGAAAGACATGCAGGACAGCATGCACATCTTTTCTTTGTCCCGCGATGCGTTGGGTCTCACGTCAGCACCGCAAAGACTTTAATAATGTATACCAGCTCCATATGTCCCCTACACAGAAACAGTGAACTCAGTATAGTGACAAAATCTTAATACTGTCAATAAGTTTGTATATCACGGCAGCACCCTATCGCAAACATAGACAATTGACGAGGATATTATCCTTCGTATTGCTCGTGCCAGTGCGGCATACGGGAGTCTTCTCGCCAACTTCTGGATCAGGCGTGGTCTCAGTATCACAATTAAGTTGGAAGTGGACCGCGCAGTGATTCTACCACACTGCTTTATGCTGTGTCATCCTAGACTGTCTATGGGATTCACGCTCGACATCTTAACTCTTGTCACCTTCGGTGACTACAAAACCTCATGGTAGTACATTGGCAGGATTGAGTACTAGACACGGAAATCCTCCAGAAGTCCCGTATGCTTTGCATCCAAGCCCTGCTGACTAGGCTACAACTCCGCTGGACTGGCCACATCGTCTGTATGCCAGACAAGCGTCTTCCACTGAGATTATTCTATGGGTAGCTGTGCGAAGCTAAATATTCAAGCAGATGGCAAAAACAGCGCTTCAAGGATCACCTAAAAATCTCATTCACTGCAGCATCGATCCTAGCTCCTGGGAGAATTATTTTGCAGCACTTGATCGTTCAGCCTGGCACACCCAGATCACTGCTACCATCACAAAATTTGAAAAAAAAGAATATTGCGGACACTCTACAAGAGCAAGAAGAGGAAGGACAAATCCGAAAAAAATATTCTACCCCGAACCGTCACGAATCCTGCATGCAATGCAATTCAACTTTCCGTGTACAAATTTTACTCATCGGACATCTACGAACTCACAACCTAAATTAGACTATTACCAATGTATTATTATTATTAATTTTTTATTCACATTTATTGCTGTTCATGGCATGCTCATCTTCTCTTGCGAAGGAAGAGGCAGCATAGGAACCATAAGTAATAGTGTTCATTCGGCTACGAGGTTGTTGTAATTATACTTCATTCACAATATCCACACTCTTTGATAAAATAAATTTGATTTTTCCGTAAATTATCGAATGCATATCAACCCATATTGTAAATTTGTTATTAACATAGATAACTCTTCTCTTCTCTGTTTAGATGTGACGTCAGGAGGCGGAGATAAACACAAGATGTAATACGGCCTTTCAGTTCATTGGTCAATTAACACCTTTACTTAGAAACAAAGATATTACACTAGAAACAAAGAAAGCGTTTTTCAACACCATTTTCTTACCAACATTGTGCTATCAGTGTCAAACTTGGACACTCGATTCCAGAAGATTAACACATAAAATAAAAACCACCGAAATAAAAAGTGTGAGACGTATGATTGGACTTAGCTTGAGAGACAAAATCAGAAATGAAACACTAAGGAAGCAATTATCGATCAAGTCAGCAATAGAATACATCCAGAAATAACACGTTAAATGGTACGGCCACATAACCAGACAGAAATAGCAAAGTATTATCCAAAAAACGCTTAACAAACGATACGAAAACTGTCGACCTATTGGACGCCTCGTAAAAGGTGGATAGATAGTGTATTAGAGACACTCGGAAATATAACAGCGGAAGAGGCAATTAGAAGAGTAAAAGACCGTACACTCACTCTCCCCTCACAACCAAAAAGTACATGTGGACAGAAAGAAGAAGAAGAAGCAGACTCTCCTCTGTACAAAACCATAGATGTTCATGTTTTCACAGCAAATGTCGATGTATTGACTTTCTGATATAGTCAATAATGTATATCATTATGATTTATTTTTCATTACACAGGTCTGGCAGTTTCTGACCTTCGGCTGCCTTACGACCCTATTTGTGGGAATTGTGTTCATGGCACCAGCTCTTGAAGACGCAGATTTACCATTCTACCCTGCAGAAGTCCTGTATCTTTCAACTGCAGTGTTGCATTTCAATTTTTCTCGTATTTCCAGTTGGATTACCGCTCTTATTACACTGGAGAGATGTCTCTGCATTTGTCTGCCATTACAGGTTTGTGTATTAAATGTATATAAATAAACGAAACTGTTCTAATTTAAATCTACAATTAATTTACTACTAGGAGAGCAGACATTTCTTAAGCAGTGGTGAGGGATCTGCTTAAAAAAAGGCTCTTTGTCATTTTTCGTGAAAATAGTTTGTCGATGTGATTTTTTCTGCGAACATTTTTGGAAGATATTTCAATTGTTGATATGGATTATTATATTCACTACAGATAGGTTGCTGAACTATAATTAATGTTTGCATCAAATTATCATGAAGTGATATATTCTTTCCTGAATTTTCTTGATCTTGAGAAAGTTGTCCTGCCTCGTTTAGTGACATGCGTAGACATTATACAGCGTCTTTTGTCCAAGAGCGTCGTGGCGGCTTTTGAACATGTTGCCTTCTATCTCTATCTTCTCCTCGAGTAACACTCTCTCCAGGTTGTCTTGTATCTTAACGTTATCGAAAAAAACCTATCTTTTTCTTTAATATGGTGTTCAGAAGCCATCCTTCTTGGTCGTATATTGGTCTTAACTAATTTCAGCCGTGGAGACTTATACAAGTCAGTAAACACTATGTCTTCTGGCCGAAAAAGACTCATATAAGTCATACTCCAATGACATTAATGTAGTTTTTTTCGGTATTTATATTAACATAAGAATGTTTCCAATCGAAAGTGTAATATGTCCACATTACTTCTTGCATGATTTTTATGAGTATTGATATCAATTTTGTTAAGTTATTGATAAGTTTTGATAATTGGGGTATGTGACGTCATTTTCCTTATATGTTTTATATATTTTTTCCAATTTACGTATTTTCGTAAAATAATAGCTATTTTATTTACTTTGGTCTCATTTATTATGAAATCCAACCTGGCAAATGCTTCTAGCATCGTGTTTGCAAATGTACGCCATTTTGTAAGAAAAATTAGCCATATTTTCATTTGAGTTTCGTGTAAAGTTAAGTCTACTGTTTTTGATAGATGTCACATTTTTTTCTAAATAATAAATTTTTGACGCACTATGCATATATATTATACATTATTGTGTTCGTAATTGGATTATCTAACATAAATAATACAGTTTGAGTGGAATTTATTGATTCAAAAATGCGGTAAGGTCAAATATCATATCTAAAATAATATTTATGTATCATTTACATATTTTCTTTTATGTATAAAATAATTTTTATATATTAACCACATTTTCTTTTCGAAATGATCTTGTGATAATCACATTCTCTGCCCATTTCTGTTTCGAAATATATATATATATTACATTATATGTAAATATATTTAGAAGTACTATTTCTTGTTTCCGTGATGCATGTGCACACACAAAATCGAACACAATTTAATTACGTTTAAACGCTAAAAATATTCCGGCGTGAATTTAACACATTATAGTTTGCTTTCCTTCTGTCCAAGATATTCTAAGGACTCTTCTTTAACACTTCAATTAAAATCATGGCATTCTCTTGGCCACTATTTTCTTTAGTTTCTATGCTTCACATCCATATGTCGCCACATGAAACACACATGTTGGTAGTAAACACAATTTGGTTCTTATGTTAGTACATTGCTATAGTTTATTTAGCTGTTGTAATTTTGTTATCGCAATTGCTAATATTATCTTAATATCAACTTCGTTTTCACTGCATTTTTATATTAGCTCCTAAGTAATAAAATATGTCACGTCTTCTAAGTTGCAGTTCTTAATATTAATTTTAGGTCTTGATTTAGTTTTATCAGTTACCTATTTTTCTGTCTTTTTTCATAGTTACAAACAAGGTTTGCTGTTCGCTGCACTTTTAGGCAGACTTAAATATGTTCAGCAGGTCGTATTTGTTTGTTGTTGTTAATATCACTGTGTTTTATGCATATCTAAATTCTGGTAGCTGGAGCCCTCCTATATTTATTGGTCTGAAATCAGGATACATTGTTTCTTGTCTCACGTTTCTTATTATACTTCAGAATAGCTGTTCAACAAGTATAGAGACAAGGTACATCCTTGTCTTACTCCCTTTTGTACATTAAACCACTCCGATCTTGCACCCTCCACGTTACCACTGCTTCTTGGTCTTTATACAGCTCTGCTATTAACCGTGTGTGTGTGTTGGGAAACCCAATTTTGTTCATTATTTCCCATAATTGATGGTGATTGACACAGCTGAATGCTTTGGTGAAGTCAATTCGATTTTTCATTAGTTTCATAGTATTCAGTGTAAACAGCATATTTGTAATGAATAAGTTGTTTTCTAAACAGAATTGAATTAGTGTTTCCCCTTTATAGTTTCTTTCTCCCCGACAGAAACTTCCTTTCATCTTAAGCTCGTGTACTAGTTTATTTTCCCCAAGTTTGGCATTAAAATCGCCCATAATTATCAATATATCGTACCTGTTCGTTTTATCACTTGTTGCCCTTAACTGATCATAAACTGTATCACTTGCATCTAATACATAATCTAATAACGCTAGAAATAGGAATAAATGAAGATAGAAAAAATATCAGACTGATTATAAATTATATATATATATATATTGGAAACAGATTGCATCAGTAAATTGTGACAACAGCTACTTACTATACATAGAAACAAGAAGAGGGGTAACACAAGGATGTATTTTATCACCACGCCTATTTAATATCTACATGGAGAATAACACCATCTGAACACCATATAAAAGAAATGCCAGGGCACAAGATCAATGGAAATATAATAAACAACATAAGATATGCAGATGAACTGTTCTTTTATCAGAACGTGAACATGGACTACAAAGAAAACTAATATTTCAGGTCGATACATCAAGAAAAGTATATAGACTGGATCTAAACATTAAAAAAACTATGAAAATCGGGAAATGCACAGTAGAACAGGTGTTCAATATAAACATACATGGAGAGAAAATACAGCACGTAGAACATTATCAATACATTGGAAACGAATCACAAATAATGACATATGAGAAATATAAGTTAAAGGAGAATAGTAATGGCTAAAAGACTTTAAAACAAATAGAACAAGGAGTCAGACAGGGATGAGTGCTTTCACCAGACATGTTCTCTTTATACAGTGAAAACATATTGCGTGCAATAGTAGATATCCCAGGAATTTCAGTGGGAGGACATAACATACAGAATTTGAGATATGCGGATAACACTATTCTGATTGCAAAAAGTGAGGAAGACCTTCAAGATTTAATTAATGTAGTAGTCACAGAAAGTAAAGAGAAATGCCTCTTCCTAAATATCAAGAAAACAGAAGTAATGATTATTTCAAAGAAACAAAATAACACACCTTGCAAGATCAAAGTGAATGATATAGTAATAAAACAGGTCCACCAATTCAAATATCTAGTTACAATGTTTACAGCAGAAGGAAGAAGTTCAACAGAAATAAGATGCAGAATAGGACAGGTGAAAACAACATTCAGAAAAATGAAACAAATATACTGTGTAATATGCCCTTGTCATTAGAGGAGAGAGAGTTCTGCAGTGCTATACAAGTGCTATGCAGTGCTACATATATAAGTACATATATATATATGTTACACAGTTATGACGACAATGTACTACCTTGTCTAAATCTTGTTTGTACATTCAACTACTTCCAATTTTTCGACGGATTCTTTACTTATGTACAACTTTGCAATTACCCGTATAATGTGCTCTTGGAGACCCATGGTATTCATTATTCATGATAATTGGTTGCATACAGTGAAACATGATTGCAGGTTGATATTGAATTATATATATTTTCCTTTGATCATCCTCATATTGATTAGGTGTTCTCTAGTACCGTTTTCGGCCCTAAACACTGCCCTAGCTACGTGATTATGTTCTTCATTTTCTTCATTTTCTTTCCCGAATTCATGTACACTTCATGTACAACTTAATAAATACAGCACATTAAATTAAGAAATATTTTTGACAACATAAAAACACATACTAACTACACTAGTTGAATTAGGTGTGGGCACACGGGTACTGAACCATAACCCTTCGGAAACATGATTCCGGTATAGCAAAGCAACGACTTACGAGTTAGGATCAAGTTCGCTACCCTCTTATCCGAGGTGTCATACACTCTAAGCTAGAGTTCAGGATGATGGAGAGTTATCTGAAACCTTTCCTGTCTCAAATGGAGTAAAACAAGGATGTGTATTAGCACCTACCCTATTTAGCATCATGTTCTCTGCTATGTTGAATGATGCTTTCAGAGATCTAGACCTGGGAGTAAACATCACCTATCGCATTGACGGTAAATTTTCAACCTTCGGCGGCTTCGAGAAAAAAACCAAAGTTAAATCACACACAATCAGGGATCTTCTATTTGCTGATGACTGTGCCCTAAATGCCAACTCTGAGGCTGATCTACAATGTATTATAGACAGATTCTCCAAAGCCTGTACCAACTTTGGGCTTACCATTAACACAGAGAAAACAGAAGTAATGTTGCAACCAGCACTTGGCAAAAGCTATCTCGAGCCCTGCATAAAGGTAAATGGTGTAGCACTGAAAGTTGTGAATAGATTCACATATCTAGGCAGTACGTTATCACAAAATGCCAATGTTGATGATGAAGTGTATACAAGGATCGCCAAAGCAAGCAGTACTTTCGGCAGATTGTACGCAAATGTTTGACGTAGAAATGGCATTAACCTACAGACTAAGCTGAACGTTTACATAACAGTGGTACTTCCAGTGCTGCTATACGCTAGTGAAACATGGACTGTGTATAGATGTCATGTGAAAAAACTCAATCATTTTCATACAAATTGTCTCAGAAAAGTTATGAACATAAGATGGCAAGACAAGATTCCTAATACCACTGTTTTTGATAGATCTGATATCCCTAGCATTGACACGATCCTGATGCAGACACAGATTCGTTGGGCAGGTCATTTGGTGCGTATGCCAGACCATCGTCTGCCAAAGATACTTCTCTATGGTGAGCTAGAGAAGGGTATACGATCTCAAGGTGGCCAAAGGAAGCGCTACAAGGAATCGTTAAAGAACTCACTGAAAGCCTTTGCAATAGACCACGATACATGGGAAGAACTTGCACAAAATAGATGTACATGGCGTTCTAAAATAAAAAAGAGCGCATCATCTTGTGAAAAGAAAAGAAATGCAGCAGCTCAACAGCGGAGAGCAGCTAGAAAGTCACGGATAGACCAAGATCCGTCTACAGTCGTCATTCCATGTCCAAACTGTCCAAGGAAATTTACAGCTCGAATAGGGCTCATTAGCCATCTACGAATTCATAATCAAGGACATAACTAAAATTGAATTTTCAAAAGTGGATATAACAAATGGTCATCATCACTTGTGATGGACGAACAACAACAACATACACCGACATGTGTAAACCTCTCGTTTCAGTCTGAGTCTTTGTACAATTTTAGGAGCAATGGTATCTTGAAACAAGTTCTCTAGCTGAATAATGATTTAATTCCAATATCCTTTTAACGTTTAACCGTTCCGTGTTCACGTAGCGCTGTTCTCTGGCGCTGTGCTGCCCCTCATTGTACTCAATATGTTATGTGTTCCGTTTTCACTGTTCGTCTTCACATCTAACCAATTGGTTACAATTGCATTGATCGCTCCTCCGATATTCAAGTCAACCTGACTTGCGCCAAATTGTGTCGACAGTGATGATTTATGTATTGTCACAGATGTGTCGGAGATATCGCATGTCTTTTGCATTTAATTTCCTTTCTGTCTGCAGCCTCCGCATTGACGGAAGAGATAACAAACATGTTACCAATAATCAGCCTGAGGCACTGCACTTCTATTTCCATGGTACACAATGAGGCCGTACTTTGTAAAGTTTGGTTTTCTGTTAACACTGGGTCCTCTGTGAGCAAAACGATTGCCTTAGCATCCCATACCAGTTGCCATTAACGAAATAATTCGGATTCACAGGAGAGAAAAAACCTTGAAAGCCCCACAATATTTAAAGAAAATTATTGAGTCTAACGGGAATATAACCAGTCAGTTCAACGGCACCAAATCGCCTAGCAACTCTCGTACACGAGATTTTCCGTACTTGACTAACCGCATCTCCAATAAAGATACGATTTTGTGAAACATCAAACGTGTGAACTCAAACTATATTCTTGTTGCGATAGAAGTCCAAAGGTTCGTGAATGAAAGTGATGAAGAAGAATAACTATTTTCATGTTGTGATGGTTCTAGTTCTATAATTTATTTCTGCGATAGACCTAGTTGGAATATATTCAAACTGAGATAAATATAGTTGAATTATTGTCCCCCCCCCCCCTGCGATAGAAGTCCAATAGATAGGAATGATTTGAGAATGATTTGAATGAAATTTTCTTCACTTAAAAAAACCATTATTGCTTGTAGATTACTGCTCATAAAAATAGTATTTCTCGTATATGTAGATATCACCTTAATAAGAATCATATGATTTAATTTAAAAACTACTCGTAAAACAGTTATTTTTGGATTTCAATATATATTTCCTATCTCTTAGAAAGCGAACGTTGCATACGTTTCCACACACGATATCACAAACACTAAAAGTATACCAAACTAACCTTTGCTGTACTTTTGTGGGGCTAGTTTTAAATTTGTAAGGCTAGTATTATATTTAATGCACTATTTCACACAAAACATGCTTGTGTAATTGTAAACCTAAATTCTGTGTAATTCGATGCACTGATAAATATATTTGTGTGGACATTAGTAACTACACAAACCGTGTTCACAAGAAGCGGACGATTGTAAACGTATTGCATTTTATTGTCTTCTTTATGCCATTCCTCACAGAAATTGTATGATTGTTCATTACTTGCCTTCCTCTTCTACATCTGATTAGCTACTTTGCTATAGCTTCTAATTAAAATTGCAATCTATTTTTTTTTTATTTTTTTTAAATATAGCTCACAAACAAGATGTTGCTTTTTTGTTCAATTGGGTTTCAAATTGTACAAATACTTCTTTAAAATACCGTATAAGATAACAGTGCATGTACCCACATTTCATAGATAACAATTCAAGAAGTGGAATCACTGGTGGTTTATGAAAGAAAGAACAGATTTGGAATTAAAATGGTAAGCGTTACCACTTTGTGGATTTTTACCCAGATCGGAGCTTTTTGAACAGACAGGCATCTTGGATTTTTTTCCAAAAAATCGGGGTATTTTGTTGAGTATTTCTAACTTATAACGTTAGTCAGTCAAAGTTTCATTAAATGGCGATAACTATTTCACAAACCAAGCTGTACATACATATCAAATACATATATTTGAGATCGATATATCCGTCATAAAATGGCATTCTGGGACTTTATTTACTCTAGGCGTTGTTGTTTACCCGTTTAAGACATGTTTTGAATTATCCGAAAGTAAAGTTATTGACGTGAGTTCAATCATCTATAGCTAAGTTAAGCGTTGTGTGAAATTCAATATGTATATTGACATACATGCATGTACAAAAACATGATAAACATACTGACGTGCATGTATAAACACAATTAACATAACTTAAAGGAGGCGTGCTGAAACCACTTCATGAATATATGTTGGAGTCGGACACTATAAGTTATTACATTTCTTACCGCGATTTGGGAGACTGTATAAAATGTGGGAACATGCATGGATCAGAAGGGTACAATCACAATTGCTCACAACCAATCAGCAATTCATTCACAATGCGACAGTCGGCTGATCATATACTTTATTTTATCATATGGCATTAAAAGTATGAGCACATGAACCAATGGGTCGGCAATTATCGCTCGACGATGGTGTTTAGTAATTTACATAATTCCAGTTGTTATATATTTTTTTTGTATTTCAATATTCTCAGTATCTTTATTATCTAAGTGTGAATTGAACAATTTGCGGAATGAATAAAGCATGCTGCTAAATTAAGGCATTTGTGGCATTATTATATTTATATGAATAAGTGGATCGTATATGTCAACATACACAATACTGGTGACAGGAATGTTTAGGGAATAGCACAAACTAAATTAATGTTTCGTATTGTAAGAAATATGTCATTCAACAAAATATGTCATATGAAAAATATGCCCCTACAACCAACACATTAGAGGGTTATATTTTTGTCCAAGCACTGGTGCAAATGACACCAATCTTCAGAAACAAAAACGAAGATTTAAACACCAAAATAACACTATACAAAACGATTATTAAGCAAACGCTGTGCTACCAAAGCCAAACATGGACAACGGCATCACAAGACAAACTTAAACTAGTGACAGATAAAATGGCATGCTTGCGCAGATTCCTATAAATATTGCTAAGAGACATATTGGTAAATGACGACATTAGACAAAGAACTGTCACCTTCCCAATCTTGGAGTGTATTAAGAGACAACAGATCAAATGGTTTGCACACATCAGTAGACTACCACAAGACAGCATACCACAGCAAACTATACTACACAGATACAGTGAAGGCAGGCCTAGAGGTCGACCTCGAAAACGATGGACCACCGAAGTAAAAGAGGCGACATATTCCACAATAAACTCAGCACACACGGGGGCCATCTCCAGAGAACTCTTCTACCCCTGACGCTGAACGACAATAAAAGCGTTTAGCGAATAGATAGATAGATAGATAGCTATACCGTTTTTGTAAATTAGTATTGTTAATGTATATATATATATATATATATATATATATATATATATATACGTATTGGCGTAAGATCATTGCTATGGATAACCGGGAGGGGAGTGTTCGAGATTTTCAGCCCCACCCCCCTCCCAACCCACCCCGTCAAAAGAAATATGATTTGACTTTTAGTACAAAGAATTTTGACAAAAATACTTGGAAATAAGTCCCCTCTCCCTGTTTCTATTTTACAACATGTCAATAAAAGTAAACAAACACATAACGAAAACACAGGTATGGCGCATGTACGATAGTATGCGAATTTCAATCTTTTGTTTCATTATGCTCAACACCCCGACTAACTGGCGTCGTGTCCTTGACACTGAAATATATATATGTATATTGCAGAAATATGTGTGGGTTGCCCAAATTATATGCTTGTAGCACAACTCAAAGAAAATAATATCAAGAAATGTTATACAATTGATATAACATTATTGAACATATCCTCGTGATGTGATATTTTTAAACAGACATAATCATGATGGTGTGGGTTAACAGGGAACATTCTAACTAAATTATTTTCAAATTTGATTTGAGGATATCCTTCAATGACCAGCTCTCTATGTTAGTTAGTTAGTCGTTGGATTATCGTCATTGCACTCCGGACAAGTCCATAGGTGTTCAGATCTTTCTTTGAGTGTATCCTCCAATACAAATTGACTGATAGTCCCAGTATGTCGTTGAGTGACCATCATTCTTTTACGCCTACGAAAACTCTCCTTTCTAGCGACACCACATTTCAAACCAAGTTCCTTTATTCTAATCATGGAACAAGAGACATCGTCACTTATACAGTTATTTGTTCGTGCGTTTTCCCGTAGAGCGTTCAAAATGTCTGCTCGATCCATCGCTCCACCAACAGCCGTAGTAGCAGCGTGGGAGGCCAACCTATCTGCTCTCTCATTACTCCGGACTCCCGTGTGTCCCGGCACAAAAATAAAAGTCACTTTTCACCGACATGAATTATTCACTGTATCCAGCCACTGTTCTCGAACGCACCCCGCCTGAACTTTCACAATCATTTTCATGGAGTCACTGAGAATACATGCATGCTCGCAGACATTCTGTGAGCAGACCCATTGCAAAGCTTTGGTCACTGCCAGAATCTCCATTGTCATGCTGCTTGTCGTCTGAGCGAAAGCACCACTTTCCTCTCTGATCGTCTCCCCCCACCTTTGAACAGTGAAAGCCCAGGAGCTCCAGATGTGTCTCTCAACAGACCCATCTGTATATATAATTATATCATCTTCCCTGGAATTCTCACTGATCAGAGCGAGCACTTCCGACTCGACCACTGTCGGGCACCATTCCCTGCACTCTCTATTGAGTGTTATTAATCCTTCGAAGGCTGTTGGATAATCCGAGGGCGCCAGACTCCATTCGGCACCAGGTAGTACATCGTCCAATCTGCACACGCTCTGTATAACGTTCTCTGCGCGCCCCATCCACTGCCTTTTCGACTTCCTTTCACTTTGATAATTTCTGGGTGTAGAGGGTGCTCTTTATCAGCGTGATTTTTAAGTTGTCCCGCTCCCTGCATATTTGTATTCTTTGCTCTGCAGTTGGGCAATCATATAGGTATCGCATAGCCCGAGCCGACGTATCTCTCGTACACCCCAAAATCATTCGCATATCATCATTCTGGATTCTATCCAATATTTCTGTTTGAGTCTGACTCAGTGTCAGAATTGCCAGTGCGTACTCTATCACCGCCACCACCAATCCCTGATACAGCAGAAATAGTAGTCTCTGTTCACATTGAGCAGTAGCCATAACTGTCATCTGTCATCGCCGCACGACCTTTATAAGCCTGTACGATTATGTGGTCAACATGATCTTTGAAACTTAGACTTCGGTCCAACATGACCCCCAAGTACTTCATTGTGCTGGTTCTCTCGAGGACATCACCTCTTAAAGTAACCGATGGCGTGGACGTATTCACTATGTGATTATTTAGGGAAAACCATGTTATGGATGCTTTTGATGGATCAACACAAGCTCCAGAATTACTGCACCATTCTCCTATACGATCAAGCTCCCTCTTCAAATTCTTGGTAATTTTGTCTCTATCTCTGCCCTGCCTATATACCAAGATGTCATCAGCATAAGGCATGGTTCTCCCTGGTCATGCAATCTGACAGCTTGTAATGTGAACTGTATACACATTAAATAGTACTGGGGATAGAGGTGACCCTTGTGGTAGTCCTGGCTTTATGACTGTTGGTGATATATTCTAAAATTGGGATGTACCAGTACTTTGTGTAATATCTTATGGATATTAATTATGATTTTTCATAGGCACACCATTTCAGCTATCAGACGTTTACGCTTGTATTGTGCTGTTGTTGTCCATGGTTAGCTTTGGTTGCAGAGCGTTGGCATAATAATCGTTTTAAATAGTATTAATTTGTTGTTTAAATATGTATTTCTGTTTCTGAATATTGATTACATTTGCTCTAGAACTTGACATGCTTTACTGCATCTATTGTGTATTTCTTTGCCGATCTTGCTGTATGCTGTTATATTGCTTCCTAGGTATGTGAAATATGTTACTGTTTAAGTCCAATGTCTATACTATATATACATATGTATATATTAGACAATATATTAGACAGTAAACAGTAGTTGTTACATTTATTTTCGAGCCGGGGCATGTTTGTGTTCGAGGCAATAAAAAAGCAGATCAACTGGCGTCGTGCGCGATTGTGGCACAGGGGAATGGGGTAATGTATCGAGCTGACGTGTTCAACTTCTTAAGAGATATAGCACGTCAGAGTGAGACTAGAGTGTGGATGATAATTCCTTTTCAATTGCCATTATTAAAGATCAGGGTTTGAAATGTGGTGTTGCTAGAGGTGAACAATGTTTAGGGCGCAGAATAAAGATGGTCACCCAGCATAGGACCGGTACTGTCAGTAGAAATGTAATGGCAGATACACTCAGGGAGAGATCAGAGCAAAATATGAACGTGTCCAGTTTCCAGTGATGATGATCCAAAGACTAACTATGCAGTTTTGCTTTTTATCTGTCGTAGCGTTCATTACGTCTTCTGTCCACCACGCTGTTTATTTTTATTCGTGCCTTTATAGTTTTTATATTAGCCTATGTTTATTACGCTTTGTACGAAGTCATTTTTGAAATATTTTTTATTCATATGTACCAACAAATTAATATTATATATTCATTATAATAAGATACGTGTCACACACAAACTAAATAATATATATTCAGTTGATGAAGATTCCTGGCAAACAGAAACTAATTACTATATTATCAATAATTGACAACTCGTGTCACACAAACGATATTCAATAGATGAGGATACTTGTCACAAAAAATCTACATACAGTTTAGGTCTGTAACCGGTGATGTGATTATAAATGTGATTCTTTTCATTGACAATGTTTGTCAATTGATATTTATCAAATGTTAATTGAATTATTAATTATTCTAGGATTACGCTAAGAGTTGGATTATGAGAGCGTTTTCTTACATAACTAACAATAATTTTTAATATTTTTTGTAATTAATAAAACAAAAACTTAAACTGACAGATATTGTTTAGGAAAATAATAACAACGGCAAAAAAAGAGGAATAACCTTGTAAAATGTTGGTAAATTGTCCTTTTTGTTACCAATTTTGTTGGTAATACTATTATGTTCAATAAATAAAGATACTTGTCACACACAAAGTAACTACTATATATTCAATAGGTGAAGACACTTGTCACACAAAAACGGGTCAATTTTATCATCATAATCGTCTACGTTCTTTTCATAAGCAGTATGGCCCCAATTTACTTCGTCAACAGCCTCGGAATCAAATATTTTCCAGCAAGAAACAAGTCACTACTTGGTGTTGTCCACACTGGGGATCGTGAGAACGTTGAAAAGGTGGCCTTTTCTATCAACCATGTATTCACTCCTTTTTCAGCATTTCTGGTCACCATTATTTGTACTGTGATACTTGTAATTAAACTCAACAAAGCAACGCAATGGCGAAAGAAATCCACAGTAACTGCAGAATCTGACAGTATTTCTTGCCGTAATAAAAAAGTTGCCAAGATGGTTGTTATAATTTCTACACTTTTCATTGCTTGTTTTATCCCTGTTAGCATCCTTTTCATTGCTATGGCATTGGTACCTGAGCTATCGATTGATGGAAAATATAAAAACATTTTAACAGTAGTAGGAGAATCTGTAATGATATTAGAATCCATTAATTCGTCAGGAAATATTGTTGTGTATTATCATATGAGCAGTAAATACCGAGAAATATTACATGAGATGTTCTTAGGTCGTGGTCACTACGGGATAATTATAAATAAGAAATATATTTATGAATTAGACCAATAGTATATTAATTTTGACTGAAGTCTGAGTTTTCATACGTAGTAACTTGTGAGAACAGTAATAAATGCATTGATTTGCAAATAAAATGATATATATCTGACATTTTAATTTGTATTGTAAAAGTTGTGATACATATATGTCCGTATGTAGCCGGAGCCAGATTGTGGAATAAAGAATAATGACACTGCTAATTGCCAAGCATGTCGAACGAAAAACGTAAGGCGATTAAGGTGAGACTTTGCTGTTCCATATTGTAAACTGTCAAATTACTCAGAAGTCATCCTGGTGTCGAATGTGAAAACAAAACATCGCAAATATCCCCTTTTGAGCTGTAAACATTGACACAAAAATAATTTCTTTTTCCGATTTACATCACGTTGTACTGCCAGAGTTTGAGAGCGCACCCAGAAGAAGACAACATATATCTACGGCGTGCCATATACTAGTAATTGAAAGTGTTGAATTATCTGATTAGAAACTACGAAAACGAAGTAAATGCACACGAAGTTGGACGAATCATTATTTTGGTTGAGTAGGTTAAACTCCCACCCCCGAGTTCATGATGACGTATCTATGTGTATAGCCATTTCCGTCTCGCAGATGGTCATTTAGCAATACGATGCAGTTGACTATTTTCTCAGTAATGTGACTTTTCAATCGATCATATCAAAGAAACTGAAGTTTTTTGTTTGCGCACCTCTCTTTCTTCTTCCATAACTTTAAACATATTAATTCTGAAAATAATGCCGCCGCACGCAGGTTTTGCCTCCAGACATCCCAGTTTTCTATGTGAAAGCCTTTCGTTGAGGATTTACAGATGTCGGTATACCTCAGTATTGTTTTGCCGCGGAGTCGTTGGGCTTCAGCCAGTTCCCCAAATAGTACATGTTTTCGGATGGGCAGTTTGGCATTCTGCCGGTGTGACCCAGGCAATGCTATCAATTTATATTGAGTATTGCCATGGCAGATGGTAGCTGAATGCGGCGGAACACTTCCATGTTTGTGATTTTGCCCTGCCCATAAATGTTTAAGATCTTTCGGAGAAAAATTAAATGAGAAATGTTAAGTCTCCTCTCATTTTTGGTGTAGGTAGTCCATGTTTCATATCTGTAGTATAGTGTACTTAGCACGTGCTTTTGATAAATATGAATCTTTGTTTCCAATTTTAGCTTATGAACTATTCAATATTACTTTAACAGTCCGTCAAAAATGGCAGCCGCTTTCTCTATACGTGCAGTCATTTCATTGTCCAGGAAGAGTGTGGACGTAATTGTGGAGTCTAGGTAGAAACCAGTGCTACTCTATGGAAGTGAAGCATGGACACTATAGCATGTTTCAGAAGTATTGAAAAGAAGATTCCGAAGAGGGCAAGGGCTACAACGCAATATATATATATATATATATATATATATATATATATATATATATATATATATATATATATATATATATATTTCAAATGTATATATATACTTAAATCTGAATATAAATGGGTATATATGAATACGTATTAATAGCAGACATGTACAGAATGAAACATAAATATATACAATTTATATATGCACATATAAATAACTACTTATACATACCTACACATAAATATGCGTACATATGCGCTTATTTTAAAAAAGAAGCATACACAAATGCACACACAATAATGTAATTTATACACTTTCCAAATGATAGCCATAAATACTATCTGAATGAAGATACTTGTCACAACAAAAGTAAATATTATAGGTCAATCCAATAGGTGAATACACTTGCCACACAACAACAGGTCAATGATATCATCATTAGCGTCTAAAGAGGAGAAATCAGTCAGTCAGTTCCTCTTTTGCCAAGTTTGGCACATAGGACGGATGCCATAGGTATCCATGCATGTCGGTCAGTTGCTTGGGATTGCAGGTCTTCTGCATTCATTAAAGTTCGTCTGAGCGTTATTTCTTATCTTCCCTGTTGTTTTTCTTTTCTTTCTGGTGTCCTCATGAAGGCTTGTTATGTAATTATGCCTTCCTTCCTTCTAAGTAAATAACCAAATGGTCGGAGGGTGTCCGACACAGTGGATGGTGCCGCAGTAACCAAATCTATAAATAGTAAGGCAAAATAAAATAAGCTGGTTCCTTGGTATACCTAACTAGAAACAAATTTAGATAAAAAGGTATAAAAGAAAGAAGCAATAAAACAACAAGACAGTTTTCCTACTTTGCGGTACTATTAAAAACATCATATCATTCTAAGTACGTGGCCGATATATGTCCAGCGGCGTCTTCTGATGGTTTTCATCATATATTCTTGTTTTGTCTCATCTCTTAGTTTGTCGTTAGATTTGAAGTCTTTCCAATTAGTATTTGAGATTTTTCTTAGCCATCTTCTTCTGCGTTCGTTCTCAAACTCCTGCAGATTAACAGGATGTAGTCCGGAGAACAGAATGCGTTGTGTCATGATTTACATCATTACTTCGATATATGCTTCTTTCGTCCTGACACATCCGATTTCAGCATGGCTCTTGGTCATTGACCCTATATGGGATGGACCGCCAATTCCAATCCATAACCTCCTTAGTCGCATTTTACGACATGCGTGGAAGTGAAAAAGTGTTGCTATTCGTTGCTCCCCTTTCGGGCCCGGCAACACACGGGCGTCTGTGGCATCTATTCTCGAAGGCAACTCACTTCTTATCCATTTTCTTTGTGGTAGATTTCCAACTTTCACATCCAAATGTCAATGATGGAATCACACTTGCATTGAATAGTCGCAGTTTAATGTGTTTACTTGCGATCTTCGATCTCCATATGTTTAATAGTTTGTTAAAGGCGTTGGAGGCGAGAGCGATTAGAGTCTTGATTTCCAAGTTGGTATCCCCGTCTGCTGTTATCTTGCTTCCCAAATATACAAAATTTGAAACATTATCTAGTATATTATCATCTAGTTTAACTGATTATGTCAGACCGGTAAAGTTCATGCTTTTCGTTTTATATGTCTTTATTTGAAGGCATATCTGTTGTGCAAAAAAAAAAAAAGACTTTCTGTTCTTTCTTGGAGATCTTGGTCGGTTGAACTCAGGCGAGCAATATCATCTGCGAAGGTTAGATCTTCCAGGGTCTTGTTGTTTACCCTTTTGATTCCTAGCGGTTTTTGGTCTGTACATTTCCTCATCACCCAACTGTGTTATCGAATCCTACTTTAGCATTTATATCGCCAATGAGAACAATAAAGCCATGACTAGGGGTCATGTTAATGAGTGTATTGTCCATGAGTGTATTGTCCATGAGTGTATTGTCCATGAGAGTATTGTCCATGAGAGTATTGTCCATGTGTGCATTGTAGAACTGGTTTTTCTCATAGTCTGTACTATCGTTAGCTGGAGCGTAACAGTTTATCGAGGTCAGCTTGAAATGTTTGGTGTAGAAGCGTGCTGATATAATTCGCTCGTTTACTGGCTGCCACTCATAGAGTGCGCGTTCAGTTTCTTTATCATTTTTTATTGCTACACCTGCATAATGTATAATGTCATTTCTTCCTGAGTAAATTATATGCATTTCATCACTTGATAAGACACGTTTTCCTGAATCTGTCCACGTGGATTCACACAGACCACGAATGTCCACACCATACCTTCTTATTTCACAACAAACTTGAGATGTTGTCCCGGTCTGATACAAAGTCCTCACGTTCCAATAACCGAATTAAAAAATACTCTTGCGTAATTTAGAATTTTTGATATATTTAGTAATGTTTTCAATTTGCTTAGAAATATAATACCCATTACACAAAACATAAATAAACCAGGAGATATCCCCATCGAGGCCAGCACCGTGAAGTAGTGATGGGGGGCTTAGTTCAGTCATCAGGGGCGGGAAACTAAGTATTTTTACTATGTGTTTGGTCGTGCAGTCCCACTTGAGTAGAACCACAGCCCTGCCCAAGTAAACAATGTGCTGAAGGTGGAAGAAACCAGCCAAAAAGTGCACAATGAATCAGGATGCCACACATAAAAACAATAGTGAACAAAAAAGAAGAAGAACACCGTAGAATATCTAGAAAGTCACGGATAGAACAAAATCCACCTACAGTGATTATTCCGTGTCCGAACTGTGCACGGACATTTACAACTCGAATAGAGATCATTAGCTATTTACAAACTATTATTCATGACCATCCCATGCACAGAAAACATGAAACCTTATTGAAGACTTTACTTGATGGTGAAGACAAAGGGAAACGAGCAAGAAGTAGGCCGATATACAAGTAGGAGAGTAACATCTAGTAGAGTAAATCACTAAGAAAAGAGGCAAGGGATGCTGAAAATCCGCTGCAGTCAACCTTCGTTGCAGAGATAGCACATGATGATGGTGATTCATGATCATAATACTATCTGAATTTTCAAAAATATATGTAACAAAATGTTCAACGTCTCTTGTGATGGACGAACACACACACATATATATATATAACACATATTGGAGTCACAAGTCAAAATTCATGTATGAAAGGCACACATACACATATGTATAAGAATGAACATTCAACCAAACACAAACAGAAGCTCTCATAAGAATTAGTATGCATTATCAAACAAAATGTAGATTCATACGTTAACATAAAGAAACAGCCACATAGAGATATATACATGCATTCACATACATGGTCACCCACATTAAGATAACAATATGCATCAACATAGAACATACACTAAAATGTATTTTATGTACACATATAAATACGTGATCCAAGGTTTTTTATGGATACATTGAATCATCTAATCACAAATGCACATAACACACATGTTTGTGTAGGCCTTTCATATTAATATAGAAAACAAAACAAAAATTCAAATTTAGAGACATATAAATGAAAATACAAATTTATGATTCAATAGTGGATGGATAAATGGGAAAATTAAATAACGTAGTGTTGACACAGATACAAGCGAAATTATCAACACTAGTATGAAAATAAGATTGAAAAAGAAAAAAAAAATAACAATTCTTTCCAGAACGCAGTCTTTACTATGGATCTCTTGAATTCTCCGCGGTATTGAGCAAGCTGACCGGCCTCTTCCAGTGACATGCGCAGGCATTCATGAATGGCTTTTTCCAACGGCGTCTTGGACGGCCTTTACCCCTGTTGCCTTCTATAATCCCCTCCAGTAACACTCTCTCCATGCCGTCGTGTCGGATAGTGTCGTGTCGTGTTACATATGATATATTATATTAATTTACCGGACGCACTTGAAAAAGAATTGTTAATGTCAACATGGTACTATGAAAACTGAAGTTTAGGATTAAGAATTACAAAAGGACGAAGATACATAGGAAGAACGTGTATAAAATAGTACTACATATCGCTTTACATTCACAAAGGATGCATCTTTCTATGAAAGGACGAGAGAGGCAGCAGCTCAACAGTTGGGACAGTAATGTATAGGATAAAATCATTCTACCTATACTGTAGTCATTCAATATCCTAATTATCCAAGTACCTTTACTTCTCGAACAGGGTTTATTATACATCTAACATTTATTAGAAATAGACATAATCCTAATTGAATTTTCAAAAATTGTATTTAACAAATGGTCCTACTCACTTAAGATAAAGGGACACACATATTGCCCTTTAAACGTGTAATTTTATTAGACACATTTCGACCAGCCAGCCCAATTGTGCATTTGTTCATCCTGATTTCCCTGGTGTTGCTTCTGGCGTTGATTTGTGTATTGTAATTTTTATGATTTCTTGTGTGCTCATCATTGCCCATCATTACCCACTAGTGTTAGATATAGTCTATGGTGTCCCATTGAGACGATATATAAACCTGTGTTTTACGTAAGTCTAATAGGTGTTGCTTATGAGGATAGCTTTCACTGTTCTAATACTACACGGTATTTGCCTTTGCTGTTTTGAAGCGTTCCTTTTACAATTCTGTTTTTTGATTCGTTTTCTGATATATAGAGATATCCAGGGGTCCCTTGTTACACTACTTGGATATTCAGAAATACGATTGTGTACGTGTGGTATATGAAAGTACTTCCAAAACTAAGATAAAGTCTGTAAAAAATATGCATGATGGTTTTTTGTTCCATGAGGATAAAAAAAAATATACCTCAGGATTGTTGGTAGTGTTCCATTATTTTCTGTTTTATCGATTAATTATTTTTTATAGTTGGTCGGTGCTGGTTCTCCCAAGTTGGTGGTCTAATGTATTTGTTTTCTAGTTCTCTTTATTGTGGTAGTTGTGTTTGCCATCTTCATATCCGTATTTATCCATTAGATACATTTGTTTTAATCTTTGTGTTTTTTCTATGTGTCAATAAGTATTTTATTTAGAATGCGATTCTTTTGTCACTTGTACCTTTATACCACTTCAGTCCGTGCTATTTTCCGTCTGATATTCAGCGGTTTTACATTTTCACATATTGATGTGCATGTTGATCACATGACTCCACAGATTAGTTGCAGACCTTGTTTCTGCGCCCTATTCAGAAATTATATCGCTTTACCAAGTAGTTGTCTAGGATACACGCTTCAAAATGTACAGATATGATACGTTTATACATAGCGTTACCCATAAATGAAAATATATCAATGAACATATATCCAGGTAGTAAAATATGTCGTCAAACTATCACAAACTATAAAGATAAACTGGCAATATGAAGTCGTGCTAGCTAAAGTTCAATTTCTAAAGATATGTTTCAATGTGTTCCAGGAGACGTGTTGGTGACGTTTACCCTCTCCTCAACTGATAACCTAGATGGAGTAGTGACATATTGACGTCATCTTGATCTTTACATCAACACCAACCAAGATATATCTTTCTGGAGCGAAAATATCAGTGTAATGTATCCATTTTCTGAGCTCAGTGAGGCGATCTGACGACGAATTGTAAAGCTATTGTTCGTATCCCCCTGAGTATTCGTGGGATAGTTTGCGTATCTTTGTTATAGAGGACGGCTTCTTAGCATCATCATTATTCAACGTCCTTCAAGGTAAGTTCGGTAAGGTTACATATTCTCCGCCAGCTGTGATCACTGTGACATTCAAAGAGGCATACCTGGAAAATAGACTTCATGCAATAATTGCTTGGTTCCACCTAATCATCAGGAGGCAGTTTATCACCGTTTTGTAGCGGTATGTTTGTTCTTAAATCACCTAAAATAGCAAACTCAATGAGTGTCCCTTGGAGCTAGAGAGATCAGTGAATGTCTACGAATTTTCCTTCATACAGCGCTGTTTGTGTTGGTGGAACACTAAACATATCGAGACCGGTGTTAAGACACACGAGTTGGAATTAATGAGAGCCATTATCTAACAGTATCTCGAACCACGTGCTGTTTTGATTCAGTAGCTGATTGTACTGGTGCATGTCTAACCAGTTTACTAATTCATGCCGAAACGTATGAGCAAAAGCGCAGTGTTACCGTTGACCCGGCGTCTTCTTGCCTTTGTCGGGGGTTAAAAGGATTTCCATAGTGTCTAACGAGAATCGAATACGCTGCGCATAGTGTCATTTGTCGTAAATTTGTTCGGCAAAACACTCATCACAGCTGGGGATTTGATAACGTGTATCCTAGACAATTATTCGTTACAGCGAACTAATAGGGTGCAGAATCAAGATCTGAGACTAACATGTGGAGGGATGGGATCAACACTCAAATAAATATGTGAGATAGATGTTTACAACATGAAATGATATGTATATCAGGTAGAAAAGAGCACTGACGTAAGTGGTAGAAAGATATGATGTCCGTCCGTCGTAATCGATGGTGACCAAAAACTCCACCATAATAATAATAACAATAAGAAATACAAAATAATAAAGTTAACAGTGTGTTTTTAAATGACTAACTAGCCCAACGCGAGCACAAAACGTTATTCTACAGAATTGACAATCATAGAGTGTGTCTGTGGAACGTTGAGATATTGTTTTTTACGTGCCCGCTTCTGTCTTGCGGGATCATGCCTGGTCTCTTCCGCCGCTAGTGCTCCAGTTCTAAGGCTGTAACGCCATGCTGTTCTATCCTGAGCGAGGATCTCCCAAGAGCCTACGTCAATTTTAAGATGTTTCAGTGATGAATTGAGCGTGTCGTTGAAACGCTTTTTCTGCCCACCAGTTTGTCGAAATCCTGTCTTGAGTGCTCCATAATATATTTGTTTTGACAGACCCGATTCCTCCATACTCACAACATGACCTGCCCATCGTGTTTGCGCCGCCATAAGTAATGTGTAGATGCTTATTGAGGTTGTTTTTTTCAAGACCTCGTAATCTGGTACATTGTCCCACCAATGGATGTTTAGTAATTTAAGTAGGAAGGTAATAAGAAAATGATTTACTTTTATTGCACGTTTAGCATACACTGTCCACGTTTCACAAGCGTATAGTGAAACAGACTTGGAAAAACTACTTAGCGAATTGTCTTACCAGTATAGGGTAACCATGCAGTGGATACCCTTTCACTGTGGAATACCAGGAAATGAAAAACCAGACCAACTGGCTAAGGAAGGTGCTTCCGAAGACCAACCAGATATACCAATCACCTACCATCAGAAAAAAACAAATGATCAAGTCAATAAGAAAGCCACAAACACCAACGCAAGATGACTATCAAATTATGAACATATAAGAACAAGTTATAATTCTACGTCTCAGAACAGGACACAACCGACTCCGCATTCACATGTATACACAGTTCAAGATTGGCAACACGGCTATGTGTACATGTGGACAGGCAGCACAGAGTGTCAAACATATACTTCAAGAGTGTTCTGAGCATGAAACGCTGAGGCAGACATATTGGCCAGAGGAAACAACACTGGAATCAAAGCTCTATGGGACACTGTATGAACTACAGAGAACAGTCAGTTTTATTAAGGAGACAGAATTACAGATATAGACATGTTTCAAGTGAACGAAAGAAGAAGAAGAACAAGCGTATAGTAGGGTTGGTATAACAACAGCATGATACACTTGAAGTTTGGTAATTGTTCTTATAACTCTTCTGTCTCATACATTATTGCGTAATCTACCAAATATATCACTAGCTTTTGCCAGTTTATTGTTTATTTCCACATCGATGTTGCCATCCTGAGTTAGAGTGCTTCCAAGGTAAGTAAAATTGTCGACTACCTTCAGTTTTTTTATGATTAACGATGATGATTAACAACAGTATGTTTGTTATGTGATGTTTATTGGTGCATCACTTCTGTTTTTTTATGGTGTTAATAGTGAGACCAAAGTTGGTGCAGGCCTGTGAGAAGAAGCATATGATGCTCTGCATATTTACGATAGAGTCAGCATACAATGCACATTCGTCAGCATAAAGTAATTCCCTAATAGTGCCAGATTTAGTTTTCGTGTTTGATTTTAGACGACGCCATTGAAAAGACCAACATCTGTTCTGTAATTAATCATTATGCCAATTGTTTCATTACTACGGTGTGCATCCGCTAGCATGACTGTAAATAACAAGCTAAACAGAGTAGGGGCCAGTACACATTCCTGCTTTACGCCATTTGTGACAAGGAAAGCAGGATATACTCCTCCGACGCAGATATCACTAGCCGGATATCATACCGTCATGAAATTGTCTTATCACAGTGAGATGTTGTTTTTTTGGGTGGGTGGCACCCGAACACGAAGAAGGCTATAGTAGACAAAAGAATAAAACTTCAAATAAAATACATATTGACACTTCGAAACAAGCATACAGACTAAAACAACTGTCTATACTGGATATATCAACAGAGGAAGCTGACAAAAGCACGATCTACCGCAAGAGAGGGAACTACAAAACAAATACTTCGGGCGACCGCCTTTCGAGAACCTGCACTGACCAACTATCCAAAGAAAGTTATTAGATAAAACACCCATTAATGGAACACTACCAACAATCCTGAGATCATTTCCCTAGAAACTATCACCATCTAATCATCAGGAGTAATAAAGACATACAATAATAGATTAGGTTTCAAGACCAAATGCTGTGCTAAGGCATTTTCATATAAGAAGTCATGGTCTATGGGCCTACGTGTTCTGTGAGTCTCTGCGTGAAAATTGCTGAAATTATGAAGCAGAGAAAAAAGACAATTAAGACAAACATTGAGAACACACAAACAGTACATCTCATGCAACAAAAACCATCATACATAGTCATTTTTACATACTATATGATAGTCTTGCAAGCACTTTAACATACCCCAAATAAAAATCAGGACATTATCCGCATTTTAAGAACGTTGTTCAGTCTTAACTCTACATATTCAATCAATGTGACCATGCATCCCTGGACATATCGGTATAGCAGGAAACGAAGTACCAGGACTTGTGAAAAGGTACGCCTCAGAACAGTATCGGCTAAAACCTCTGTATTATGGGAACAGTGAAACAAATTATCATAAACAACACCAGTGAAAATCTGGTGCACAGATGGACAAATGAGCTAACTGGTCAAAGTGTATTTAGTGAAATGCAGCTATTCAATCCCCTCCCTGCAACACCTGAACTGGTAAAATGCAGTATTGACAATTTGTTTTATTTTTACAGTTGACAAAGAAAATTTATTTGATAATCACTGGACACGAAATTATGAATTATTATCAACTTTAATAATTATCAAATGAAATTATGACTTATTATCAACTTTAATAATTATCAAATGAAATTATGACTTATTATCAACTTTAATAATTATCAAATGAAATTATGACTTATTATCAACTTTAATAATTATCAAATGAAATTATGACTTATTATCAACTTTAATAATTATCAAATGACATTGCATATTTTGTCACTGCCACGCTTTAAAAAAATGTTTGCCAAATACAACTTCATTCATTCATTTTCCTTTAGCGCTGAAGGTAGCGCTTAGGGCAGAGGTCACATCTCTCTAATTATGTCTGTTCAAAGCTATTCTGTGTAGTTTTTGAATAGTATGAATATTGATTGTTTTACTGTCTCTATTGTTCTCCTGAGTGTTTCTCTTGGGCTTCCCCTGGCTTTTTTTGCATGTAGGTATCCATTCAATAGATTGGTGTTGTAATGGCTGCTTCCCAACCATCAACTGGCTTATGCCTGCAATATATCTTCCTAACTAGATACTTAAATGTAAAGAAGGTTTTATACAACAACTCAAGACAGTGTGGTAAACAAATGAGAGGATAAGATTATGGATGTCAAGGTCAAACATCAACCATGATTTGAAGGACTCTTGGAGGATTTAATTTATCCTCTGGCTTCCAATTTGAATTTACTTGTATAAACAAATGGAGAAATGATGCCTGGTTGTACATCAAAAGAGTAATAAAACATGAGTGTTGTCTTAACTTGGGCATAGAGTTGGTTATGAAATATTACACCGAAAATTAACACTTTGGAAGAAAATGACCAGGTGATAGAAGTTATAGTGACCTTGGAAAAGGCACAAGATATTGGAAGTTGACGTTGTCACTTATCAGAACAAATTGTCCATCAAATCAACACTGTTAAAGCTAAGATCATGAATTTGACTAAACGTAACGTTACAATCACTCACCTCTCTCTCTCTCTCTCTCTCTCTCCACTGAGAAAACGATCATCCACTTAATTTTGTTTATTACTCTGTAAAAAGATACATGCTGGTGTTTCACCACAAGATATGTCTACCAAAATTGTGTTAACGCTATTCTGCAAAATTATATTAGAAATATCTGGAAATCAAAAACAATAAGTAAATATAACAGATTCCAGCTGCTCAATGTAAATGTGAAATGCTGGTTGCGCATGTTGGAAAATAGCACAGACATCGGAGAAGTTGTCGTAAACAACTTTATTAAGAATTAATTCCTCTATTTCTGATCAGCTGAAAATAACGATTAAATATTATCAATTTAATTGATCAGTCCATCTTATCATTTGGTCAAGTCCAACCATAATTCCAAGAAAACTTTAAATTGATGAACGGAACTAGTTTCCTAAAACCCTTAAAAACAGTTTCTTTTACTTTTTTAATTGTCAAACTATACGAGCAGGAATCCCAGGGCTGTGGACTGTACAAAATATAGAACAATAAGGCTAATGAGCCATCTAACTAAAATACTTCTCAAGACATGGAGGTCAGTTAAGAACAATTCAGTTTTAGGAAAAGCAAAGGAACAAGAGAAGCTATACTGAGTATTCGGCTAGTGATAGATAACTATATAGAAGTCCAAAAAAGTATCTATATTTGCTTCATAGACTACAGCAAGGCCTTTGACAGAGTCCAACATGAAAAATTAATAAAATGTCTTCAAGAAATATGCATTGATGGAAAAGACAAAAGACTGATTAGTAATATATATATTGGGAACAAACTGCATCAATAAGGTGTGAAATAGTTACTCTCCATACATAGAAATAAGAAGACAGGTAAGACAAGGATGCATTTTATCACCAAGCCTATTTAATATCTACAAAGAGAATATCTTTAAAAATATAGAAGAAATACCAGGACTCAAGATCAATGGGAAAATAATAAACAACATTAGATATGCAGATATTCTTTTGGCAGAAAGTGAACATGAACTACACATACTAATAGATCAAGTCAAGAAATCAAGTCATGAATATGTACTGGATATAAATATCATAAAGCAAAAACCAAGATAATTAGCAAAGACACAGAAGAACAGGAGGTAAATATAAACATACATGGAGAGAAACTACAACAAGTAAAACAATATCAATATCTTGGACACATAGTCACAAATGATGGCAGATGTGAAACAGAAGTTAAAAGTAGAATAGGAATGGCTAAAAGTACCTTCAATGGCATGAGGAAATTATTAATATCTAAACAAATTACAAAAAAGTTAAAACTGAGAATTATAAAATGCTACATTTATTCCATATTAATGTATGGCTCAGAAATATGAAACTAAATAAATAATTAGAAGACAAAAGTGATGCCTATGAGATGTGGGTAAATAGAAGAATAGGGAAAACATCATGAAAAGAGAACAAAACAAATAAAGAGGTGCTAAAGACACTTAATATGAATAAAGAACTACTAAGAGAAATACAGATCAGGCAAATAAAATCTTTAGGCACATCAAAAGACATGACACCTTATTTGAAGACCTTACTTGAGGGTAAAGTCAAAGGTAAACGTGCAAGAGATAGGCAGAGATACACGTGGGAGAGTAACATCACACGATGGACAGGTTACAGTCTAGCAGAGTGTACCACCAAGACAAGAGACACGAGATGTTGGAGATACGTTGCAGCCAACCTTCGCTGCGGAGACGTCACTTAATGATGATGATGATGATGATGACGAACAGGAAGAGAGATAACTCCGTCTCTACTCATATTCAAAGATCATTATTTTTTTACCTCCGATTGTTACATGTAGTACTTTACACAAAGAAACCAAACATAAACCACTAATTTGCCAACTGTTATTTTAATAGATTGATTATTGTCTTAAAATCCGTTGTACACGATAATAAACCCACATTATTACGTGATGGAATATTACAATTGTTTGCTACAAGAATTTACTACAACTTGACACACGAATACCAACAGTAAATTCTGAAAATAAAGTATTCTTCCTGAATGAGTATTTGCAAATTTCACTTGTAATTACACAGACATCTCTTGGCTGTGCGAAATGAATATATTGTCAAAGAATATTATTACGGTTAACTCTATTAATCAACGTTACTAGCTTCCAGGCTTTACATATATTTACAAATTGATTTACACGGTTATGTATTGTTTGGTGTTTTCTTGAGAACCCCCGGAATTACGAGTGATTGACTATTAATTCTTGTGCAATGAGGATGTTTATGAGCTTTATTTCATACCCATGAGGCTTCATCTTTCGGTCTATTGTAATGCCTATAGGAGGAGTTTTATACTCAGGGAAAGGGAGGGAGGTACATGAGACGAGATGAGGCGAGCTAATAGTTCGATTGAATCAACCATTTCGTGCATTTCCTCTGACGAGGAGCATCGCAGCTAGTGAGTTCTTCCTCGTTTAGGAAGACCATTACATTATCACCCTTTGTGTCCCTAGGTCCAAGACATAGTTTCTTCCGTATGAACCGTATGATTGTGTATAACAATGATACTATATTACGAGAATTGGATTCGCCAACGTTCTGCAATGGTACATATTGGCAGTTAAAGATTTCCATCATCATGTCAGTAAATCCCAATTGCTAACATATTGTGGAAAAATGGCAGGAATTTCATTCCAAGAAAATCATTAAAAACCAGAGCAATGATTTAACCTGTTTGGCAAACAATTGGAATGTACATTATCAAATCTTATGAAAAAAAAAATACAATTGATTCCGTCTACACTAATCATTAATTTCTACAGAATGTGAACATTTCTGGAATATGTCTTATCACAGTTCATTGTTTAATTCACATTCTCGTATGCCATTATTGTTTGGTGCATTTTCAACAATACTGAGCTGTACCAGTTTACATGCATGAAAAGACATATTCACAATTATGGTATATCTGACATATTTATCACATGTACATGCAATGCAAAATGGAAATAAATAATTGATTAAGTGCTATTTGGAATATATATATATATATGTTATTGGCAGACATAATCTAACAATAAATTTCAGATTATAAGAATTAAAATTAGTCGATTTGATTACACAATGCAACATTTATGCTCCTGTGAGATTTCACAGGTATGCTATAGAATGGCAAATAAGAGGATTATACCACTATTATATTTATATTCTATCTCGGTATTGTCAATATTGACAATACCGAGATAGAATGTGTGGATACATTTGAATACTTAGGAGCAAACATCAACGGTGCAGGAGACTGCATGGCAGAAATAAGGTAGAGATTGGCAATGGCATATTGCAAAATAACACGGCTGAAAAACTTATGGAAAAACAACAAAATAGAAACGAAAGTGCTAAAGTTACGAACTTTTATTTTTCCGGTTGCAACATACGGCTGTGAAACATGGACTCTAAGTAAAACAGCGGCAAAGAAGATCAACGCCTTCGAGTTGAAATGCTACAGAAAGTTACTTAGAATATCATGGAAGGATAAAATCAGAAACTCAGATATTATAAACACACTGAATATTCCAGAGTGTTGGTTACTAAACACAATAACAAAAAGAAAACTACGCCTGTTTGGTCATATAAAGAGACATAACTGTTTAGAAAGACAAATAATGAAGGGAAAAGTACCTGGGAAGAGGATAAGGGGCAGACCAAGAAGACGATGGACTGACGACATTAAAGATAACATGAATACATCGCTAGAAAATGCAAGCCACATCGCCCAAGACAGAGAGAGGTTCAGAGAGTTCATTGGGAAGACAACGTTCTGGAGAGAATACGTCACATGACACACATATTTATATTTGGCTGACTAAAAAAATTCCGGCTAATGAAGTTGTTTCTTTTAATCTCAGCTGAGTTTCCAAATATGAACATAGACAAACATAGAGATAAATGTACACCGATCCATTAAAGATCATTGAAACCACTTAACATAACTCTAAATGATGTGAGAAATAACTGCATCATTATGGTAGGTATAATTGTTGCCTTATCTTGAAACTTGTGCCACAGTCTGCCAATAATACATAATAGAACTAAAGCTCATGAGATTCCGATATGTTTTTAAGCATAATATGTGTGCAACAATGTTGCGATCTTTAAACTAACATTTGATATGGAATCTACATTTTGTGATGATCAAAATCTTATACAAATTTACAAATTGGACCAGCTGGAAAAAGTTAAATATCACAGGCATCGATGTAAACACCCACCTTATGTCTTCTGTTCATGACACATTTATGTACTGCTCAATACTCAAGATGTCACTACTGAAAAAATGTTCCTGTGTGTTTAAGATGCGCTCCGCTTCATTTCCTAAGTCCGCTTTCACTATTTATGAGGCCTTTACATGTGACTTCCGTAATGTCATTTACTGTATCATATGTAAAAGCTGTGGCATGCAGTATATTGATGAAATCATCATCGATATAAAACAATACACGTATAGAGTAGTTGCTGTAAAACTACTACTGCACGACGATCAAATCAGAGGGAACAGTAGTCCAGAACTCACCGTTGTACGACAAGCATCGAAGGTTACCTCTAAGAAGAGGGAGACGTTAATGATGACACTGGACGTAAGGGAAGTCTTCACCATTGCAATAGCTCATAAATAAGAATTAGGACAGAAGCAGAAGTTTTATTGTTATATATTGTTGAGTTGAAATCAACATAGCATATAAATTGATGTGACAAACTATTTTGTATATTTGTTCTGACATAGCGTGTCAGCTTGAACATTAGATAGGAAGTCGAGATCCATAGGGTGTGACTCACATCACACTATCGTCTATTAGAACTAAATTCTATTCAGTTGTGAGAAAATAATATATATATATAATAGTGTATAACATTGCATGTGTTGGACGACTAAAGGGTATGAGTGCTTGACGATTGGAGCTCTACATCTCACACTCAATACCACACTTGTTCAATCCAAGGGTTGATGTTTAATACTCAATTGGAATATGAGATTATTCCTAGACTCATGAAAATCTACTAGACAACTACGTGTGGAAAGCACTCCAGCAATTCATCGTAGTCACATCACTATCATTTTCTTCGAGAAACCAGTAAGTGGATTAGACTCTTTGAAACAAAGGAGTAACGAATTAACAAGCCGATTATGAAGGCCGAAGAACTAAAGTCGTCCAATTACATACACTCCTGTGCAGAGGAGACCAAGGTGAACCAGGGATCATAAAAAATTATTCGTACAATCATATATATATATATAATGCTGTAACTTTTGTTCTAATGTTGATAGGGCTATAATAGCTATATGTTTTCAATTGTGTGTAACTTTACTAATGGTATTTTTCCATTAGTCTCTAAGATAGAGGATTGAATGTTGATTTGTATGAAAAGCTATGTTACACCTTTCCCACCACCGATGTTATTATTTCTCTAGGTGATATTTGTCAGTTTTCGTTTATTTGTTATTAATTTTAAAATAAATGTATTGATTGTTATTGTTAGTTATGTAAAACTCTACCACTCATAACACAAATCCTAAACCTTGATTGACAAACAAGAAACATGAGAGGAGACGTAACATCTCTCGTCTAACTTGTCACTGCAGGATCTTAAACATTAAATGGCACCAGAAAATCATCAACACAGAAGTGTTACGCCACGCTTATCTACCATCTGTCATTGAAACAATCAATATAACTAGATTGCGTTTTCTACGTCACGTCCACAGAATGCTAAATTGCCGCATACCAAAAGATGTGTTTCCACAGTGAATCCAACGACTGGAAAAAAACCAAAACCCAAACTCAAGATATCTGCTGGTAGAACATGAGGGCGGAAGCAGCATTGTTCAGAAATAATACTTTCGATGATATGGAACAAAAAAGAAATAAGTAAACAAAACCCTACTGGTGCTGTGATTTGATCGCTTCAAAATTGACATTCCTGAGAAAATATTCAACGCATTGTTTCTTAGTATTGTTAAATGACCGACTGCAAGACGCAATATGCCATACATATAGATGCGTATACATGACCCCTATGACTCACATATTCAATTTCTAACATATGGTACATCGTAAATATATTTGTTCTTCTTCTGAGTTCGCACGCAATCTCTGGCAGGTCAACATGATGTAATTCAGACAACGAAATAATTCAAACAATTAATTCGTTGTGTCAATGTTTACAGCTCGGAAACGATATTTGCAACTTTCGGCATGTAACATCCGACAACAGATTGACAACTGACTACTTGGACAGTTTACAGTATGTAACAACCAATTCTCATCCAAACAGTCTTATATTTGTTTTCTTTCGACATACTTACCAGTTAGCAGTATCACTATTCTTTTTATTCCCCTTTCTGACCCCAGCAATGACGATGTTCATCCGTCGTAATCGACGATGACCAAAAAACTCAACCATAATAATAATAACAATAAATAATAAAATTAATAAATAGTTAATAGTGTGTTTTTAAATGGCTAACAAGTCCAATGCGTGCACAAAATGCTCTTTTACAGAATTGACAACAATAGAGGGTATCTGTGTGAGGTTGAGATGTTTTCTTTTTCTTTTCTACGTGTCCGCTTCTGTCTTGCAGTAGCTTGTCTGAACTCTTCCGCCGCTAGTGCTCCCGTTCTAATGCTGTAACGCCATGCTGTTCTATCCTGAGCGAGGATCTCCCAAGCCCCTACGTCAATGTTAAGATGTTTCAGTCTTGCAGTAGCTTGTCTGAACTCTTCCGCCGCTAGTGCTCCCGTTCTAATGCTGTAACGCCATGTTGTTCTATCCTGAGCGAGGATCTCCCAAGCCCCTACGTCAGTGTTAAGATGTTTCAGTCTTGCAGTAGCTTGTCTGAACTCTTCCGCCGCTAGTGCTCCCGTTCTAATGCTGTAACGCCATGTTGTTCTATCCTGAGCGAGGATCTCCCAAGCCCCTACGTCAATGTTAAGATGTTTCAGTCTTGCAGTAGCTTGTCTGAACTCTTCCGCCGCTAGTGCTCCCGTTCTAATGCTGTAACGCCATGTTGTTCTATCCTGAGCGAGGATCTCCCAAGCCCCTACGTCAATGTTAAGATGTTTCAGTCTTGCAGTAGCTTGTCTGAACTCTTCCGCCGCTAGTGCTCCCGTTCTAATGCTGTAACGCCATGATGTTCTATCCTGAGCGAGGATCTCCCAAGCCCCTACGTCAATGTTAAGTTGTTTCAGTCTTGCAGTAGCTTGTCTGAACTCTTCCGCCGCTAGTGCTCCCGTTCTAATGCTGTAACGCCATGCTGTTCTATCCTGAGCGAGGATCTCCCAAGCGCCTACGTCAATGTTAAGTTGTTTCAGTCTTGCAGTAGCTTGTCTGAACTCTTCCGCCGCTAGTGCTCCCGTTCTAATGCTGTAACGCCATGCTGTTCTATCCTGTGCGAGGATCTCCCAAGCCCCTAGGTCAAGATGTTAAGATGTTTCAGTGATAACTTGAGCGTGTCTTTGAAACGCTTTTTCTATCTACCAGCTTTTCGAAATCCTGCATTGAGTGCAGTGCCGCTCTTAGGCCATTGCAACCTATGCGGCCGCATTGGGCCCAGCACTTCATAAGCCTATACATTAATATTATAATTTTTAAATTATCCTCTTCCCTACCCAGACTACGCAATCCGTTTCGCATTGGGATCCGCAATTGTTAGGGTCCGCCCTGCTTGAGTGCTACATAATATATTTGTTTTGGCAAACGTAAGTTCTCCATACGCAAAAGATGACCTGCCCAGCGTGCGTGCGCCATCATAAGTATTGTGTTGATGCTAATTGAAGTCGATTTTTCCAAGACTTCGTAGTCTGATACTTTGTCCCACCAATGTATGTTTAGTAATTTACGTAGGCAAGTAAGATGGAAATGATTTAATTTTATTGCATGTCTAGCATACACTGTCCACGTTTCGCAAGAGTATAGTAGGGTTGGTATAACAGCCGAAAATAACAGCCCTAGTAATACACGGAAAATACATGTATGACATCATGTACAATATATTTAAAATGTCAGACATTGTTCTTGTAGAACAATGTATTCATTGCTATTCTCTGAAGATAATACGTTTGACAAATCAGATTTCAGTTAATGTTAACTATTGGTCACATTCTAAAATATATTTCGCTTACTTATAATTATCTCAGAAGTGACTATGTACGGCCACATATCGTATGTAATATTTCTCTGTATTTACTGCTCATATGATAATACACAAAAATATTTCCTGACGAATTAATGGATTCTAAGATCAATAGCATTCCTCCTATTACTTTTAAAATGTTTTTATATTTTCCATCAATGGATAGCTCAGGAATCAATGTCATGGTAATGAAAAGGATGCTAAAAGGAATAAAACAGGCAATGGAAAGTGTCGAAATTATAACAACACTTTTGGCAATCTTTTTATTACGGCAAGAAATGCTGTCTGATTCTACAGTTACTGTGGAATTCTTTCTCCATTTCGTTGCTTCCTTGAGTTTAATTACAAGTACCACAGTGCATATAATTGTGACCAGAAATGCAGAAAATGGCGTAAACACGTTGTTGACAGACACTGTCACCGTCTCAACCTTCTCACGATCCCCTGTGTACACAGCGCCAAGTAGTGACTTGTTTCTTGCTGGAAAATATTTGATTCCGAGTCTGTTGACAAAGTACATCGGGGCCACACTGCTAAGGAAAAGAACGTAGACGTTGATGATGATAACATTGATCCGTTTTTGTGTGACAAATGTCTTCACCTGTTGAATATAAAGTATTTAGTTTTTGTGTGACAAGTGTCTTCACCTTTTGAATATAAAGTATTTAGTTTTTGTGTGACAAGTGTCTTCACCTTTTGAATATAAAGTATTTAGTTTTTGTGTGACAAGTGTCTTCACCTTTTGAATATAAAGTATTTAGTTTTTGTGTGACAAGTGTCTTCACCTTTTGAATATAAAGTATTTAGTTTTTGTGTGACAAGTGTCTTCACCTTTTGAATATAAAGTATTTAGTTTTTGATTGACAAGTGTCTTCACCTTTTGAATATAAAGTATTCAGTTTTTGTGTGACAAGTGTCTTCACCTTTTGAATATAAAGTATTTAGTTTTTGTGTGACAAGTGTCTTCACCTTTTGAATATAAAGTATTTAGTTTTTGTGTGACAAGTGTCTTCACCTTTTGAATTTAAAGTATTTAGTTGTTGTGTGACAAGTGTCTTCACCTTTTGGATATAAAGTATTTAGTTTTTGTGTGACAAGTGTCTTCACCTTTTGAATATAAAGTATTTAGTTTTTGTGTGACAAGTGTCTTCACCTTTTGAATATAAAGTATTTAGTTTTTGTGTGACAAGTGTCTTCACCTTTTGAATATAAAGTATTTAGTTTTTGTGTGACAAGTGTCTTCACCTTTTGAATATAAAGTATTTATGTTTCTAGTTTGGAAATGCTATACATTTCCGACCACTACTGTTATTATTTCTCTATGTGATATTGGTCAGTTTTCGGTTATCTTTTATTAATTTTAAAATGCATGTATTGAGAGTTATTGTTAGTTATGTACACCGTTACCACTGATAACACAAACCCTAAGATTAATCCTATAATAGTTAATAGTTAAATTAACAATTGTTACATATACATTTATCTTAACGAAAATAATCTATCTCATTAATAATTACATCTAATGTCACATTCTTAAACCGTATTTAGTATTTGTGTGAAAAGTATATTCATCTATTGAATATATAGACCTTAGTTTCTGTGTGACAAATGTCGTCATCTATTGAATATACAGTATTAGTGTGTGTATGACAAGTACCTTCACCTATTGAATATATATAATTCAGTTGTTAGGTATACATATGTGACCAGGACCGGAAAATATCCGTTGGACTTAATCAAGGGATGAATATTTCAGTTTAGGATAACAGCCCTAAACAGGAAGTAAGTGGCTGGAGTAACACAGGAAAAAAGCAAATTGAACACACATATGTAGAAGTGCTAAACACATACGATATAAAACAAGCAAACCACAAGATACAGAGACAGACGGCGTTTCGACTAAAACGCTTTAATCAAGACAAACCAAAGACCGCAGTACAACGAATCTTACATGGAGACAGACATTGTCATGATAGGGAGGAATGAAAAGGAGCGATAGCGAATATATAGCAGAGGAAGCAAAGATGGAGCAGCAAGACAGGGAAGAAGAGGGTATATGCAGAAGATAGTATTATGTAGAAGGGTAAAATGTACAGAGGAATATGAGAAGTGAAAATAGATAAGATGTAACAAAAAATATAATGCATTAAAATACTTACCTCAAAAGTGGCAACAGTCATTGAGTATTACCGATGACCATCATACTAGCCCCTTAGCATGGTGAGACTGACTGACCAAGTTCCCCTCTACGACTATACTTTGCTTACAGCGCCAATGTGCTTCCTGCTACACACGACTGGTATGGCTCAGAGGAAGTGGTTCCCCCTATGTCTTTTTATGAAGCCAGTGTGCAGTAGTGACAACGCTTCCACACGTACGTTTGGTCTCTCCTAGCTACAAATCTCGTTTGATATGGCATTTTCCTCCTCTTGGATCATAGCCAACAATAAGGTATCGTGCATCGGTGGCTCGAAGTTCTGTTCACTGATCGATGTTCCTATATACGAGTTATAGTACGGGCAAAACCCTCATAGATGTTGTGACGTGCGGTTAGCTCATCCTTTTATCATCTTCGGTTTATGCGACCAGTCTCATTTCCACACATCTGGCCTTAACGATACTTGTCGTTGGTGGCTGTGACCGTAGTCGACTTGCTGCCATATTTCATCGGCACCTCTGCTACACCGACCTCCACATTGTGGACACACGCATCTTTCTTAGTTACCTACGATGCACCACCTCCATGCTTTGGCTATAGTTCCAGACCTCCCCCTTTGTGATGTTCTTTTTTTCCTGTCTCTTTATTTCTTACCTACTTTAGTGCCATTTTATTCGGCAACTATTTCCTACGTCTCTTTATTTAAGATGGGTACATTCGCCCTTAGCGCTTTCCCCGGATAGCCTCTTACTGTCCCCTGTTGAGCCATTCATGTGTCCTGTGGGCCTTTCTCACTTCCATATTCCTTCTTCGAGTGACGAATCTATCTACTGAGATCCATGTTTTATACCAGTTCCTCTTCTTCTTCTTGAACTCTGTTAATTTATTCCAACTTTAAAAAAAAAATTCCTCTACTTATCTTTTCCTTCGCAATTTGCCTATATGGCCATTTGGTTTGAGTCATGAGTGTTATTTTTTGTAAATCCTGTCCTCGGTGTTCGCCTCTACATCCCTGCTTTACGCGCTGATTCTGGCTCGCCGCTCATTTTCTCTACCCCCCCTACTTTCTCTAGTGTGTATTTCCTCTTCTTGCTTGATTGTATTGAACTTCCATTCCACGTATTTGAATTGTGGATAACGACACTATGTATTCGTTCTCTTACCTGGCTAGACGTACACTTTAGCCTTGCCTAGTCTATTGTCGCTTCCGACGTTTAGCCTTACAATGGGCCCATTCTTTTCAAACATTAAACTGGAGCAATACGTATCTGATGCTAAGTTACCTATTATTACTAATATTTCGCTATCTTCACCTTCTTTTATCATACCGCATTTTCTTTCCACTATTGTCTTTCTCATTTTTTCTTTATTTTCCTCCCATCTTGATCATATGTGCTCTTTGGTCCTTCTCTCTCGTCTGTCCTTGTCGTATTCGCCTCTTTCTCTCCCTCTCACTCTCTCTCTAATCTGATCTCTCGTACCACTTTCTTATGCTCTTCCCTTACATTACGACTGCATGTCGGTAATACTCAATGGATGAGGTGCAATATATACTAAATATATATATATATATATATATATATATATATATATATATATATATATATATATATATATATATATATATATATATATATATATATATATATATATATATATATATATATATATATATATATATATATATATATATATATATAGTTCGTTCGTTCGTTAGTTAGTTATTCCTTTAGGGCAAAAGATGGCACATAGGGTGCATATAATAGATATCCATGCCTCGCGTGTCATTGCAATTTGTTTTAGATCTCCATTGTATCTGATACCGATGGTGAAGGGCTGTCTTGTACTAGCTCTACGGAGGGTTTCTCTTGGTCTTCCTTGTTTTCTTTCACCCTTTGGTGCAACATTAAGCTTCACAGGGGAGTCTTGTGGCATCCACTCGCAGCACGTGCCCATGTATGTATATATATATATATATATATATATATATATATATATATAAGTTAACGATTTCTTTTACACACTAATCTATATAAACCACTCTCTAGTGTTGCTTGTAGAGATATAGCCTATTTTGTTGAATGACGTATTTCTTACAAATACATTTGTCTTATGTTCCCTATAGGAAATTCGTAGTATTCGTCTGTAACATTTGTACTCGAAAGCCTGTAATCTTCTCTCCATATCCGCTGTGAGTGTCCAACTCTCACAACCATACAACACAACAAAAAGCACCAGTGACTTAACTTTATATATACATTTAACTGTTAAACGTGTATATAATTGTATGATTGTTTATTTGGACTCCAAATGGTACAATGTATTCTTTTATTCCTTATCTTTCTAGTATCAAGTGTGCGTTGAAATATTCTAATACTAAAATACTTTTTCTGTGTTGTTGTTGTTGTTGTTTATAATATGATTTATGTTATCAAAAATGCTTCCCTTACTGTTCTATTCATAATCCGATGTATCGTAAAGATCGATAATTGTAGTTAGTTGAATGAAGAGTAAAGCATCATTCTGTCAATTTTCTTCTTCCACTTTAAAATATGGTCGTCACATTTTATCCATACTTCTTTGTCAATGATGGAGCGCATAGTATATGCACTTTTCTGAAGATCATTCATTCTGAAGGTTTTATTTTCCCTTAATTTGCTCCTTAATTTTAGCCAAACAAATTATATTGGATTTAAATATGAATGGTACGGTGTCAATCCTAGACATCTATACGCATGCTCCTCTATAATTGTATACACCGTGGAAAGTCTTCGCTCTGTGTGCATTCCTTGCCAACAACAGTAACTTCGGTTTTATGTACACTTCAGTAAATGGAATATTCTCTTTTCTAAGTCATATTTTAATTTCTTCCTTAGTAGATGAGGTTGTAGGGATCTTATCTTCACATGCAATAGCATAATTGTAGCAAGCGATGTCTATTAACTAGAAATTAGGGTCTATTTAATGATAGAAGTACAGTATTTCTATCCACTCTCTAAATATATGGCCATTCATCTCAGCATGATAGTCTATATTATCGGTAGATTTGAAAATTACAATTAGTTCAGCATTCTTCAAAAGAACATTTTGTCTGCTACCTGCATGTACCAATATTAATCTTTGACCTTTGCTGATTGGTACATATCTTTAAATAGTTCCATCTACAGAATGTCATTCCTTTTCATGAACGTGGTGAGCTTTTATCCATGTTTTATCTGTATATACAATATCATAGTTTTATTTACGCATCTCGATGATTTGTCTCAAATATTTACTTCTCATAGTTACTAAATGTGGATTTCTCACAAATGACGCTTCTGCTACATGTATATTTCCGAAATGTAAATCCGGCACCCCTTACAGATTATCACAATTTAGTTTTAGAAATGTGAATGTCGTTGTTCTTTTCTAAATACGTTTTCAATGTCTTTAATGTCAATGTTACTTTGCAATCCAACAGTCTATTAATTGCTCTCTGAATTATTTTCTTGATCGAAATTATCTACAACATTTTTTATTCTTCTCGTTGAAAAATAAAACATGGTTATCTTCACGTAACCACCTTGATAGTGTTTTTCAGTTTATACCCATGGAATGTTTTGTTCTTTTTGAGGCAATAGAGATACTATGAAATAGAGTACATGTCGCGCCTCTTGGAAAATATATTTGTACAATCTCATAATTATACTTTTCAGTGTAGCGAATTTAAACTTTCAAAGACATATTTATAATATAGTTGTAAATGCTGCTTTATGATAACCTGTAATTATTTTTAAAATCATATGGTGAAGACATCACAATTAAAACACGTCGAATATATGACACACCTTTGAGGAAAATGGCGTTGTGATATTGTTTTAATATAATCCACTCATCATCATCATCTCCGCAACGAACGTTGGCTGCAACGGATCTCCAACATTCCATATCTTTTGTCTTGGTGGTGCAATCTGCTAGACTGATCCATCTTGTGACGTTACTTTCTCACTTATGTATCTGCCTACCTCTTGATTGCTTCCATTTGACTGTACCCTTCAATAATGTTTCATGACTTTTAATATGTCCAAAATATGTTATTCGCATGATTTCTCTTAGTAGTTCTTTCTTCATATTAAATGTTTTAGCACCTCTTTATTTGTTTTTTTCTCCTTCCATGATCTTCTACCCAATCTCTCATATACCCACATCACAAAGGCATAAATTATGTCTTCTAATTTTGTATTTATTGTGCATGTTTCTGTCATGCATTAATATAGAATATATGTATCATTTTATAATTTTCATTTTTAACTTGTTTGTAATTTTTTTAGACGTTAAAATTTCCTCACTTTCTGATAAAATAATAGTGTCATCTGCATATCTAATTTTATTTATTATTTTCTCATTGATGTTGAATCTTGACATTTCTTTTTTATGCTTAAAGTTATTCTATTAAGTGTAGATATTAAATATGAAGTGTCATAAAATATAGCATTCTCTTAACTCTCTTCATATTTCTATGTATGGTGAGCATCTGTTGTCACACATTATTGATGCAGTCTGTTCCCAATATATATTTCTAATGAGTATGATGTATTTTCCATCTATGATTATTTCTAGCGTTATCCCAATGTGCATTAGATGCAAGCATCAATTAGAGTGAAGAGAGCAACACAGACACCCACTGTGTTACAGAGAAGTAAAAACAATAATCCGCAACACATACTCAGCAAAGTGGAAGAAAGAAATGGAAGGGGAATACGAACATGATGCAATACATCTCCTCCAAAGATATCAACAGACCACAATATTTCGCCTTAGAACAGGCCACTGTAGATTGTTGGATCAACTTTATCGATTAAGGATCTCATACACAGATGAATGTCCATGTGGATCCGAAACCCAGACTCCAGAACACATACTTCAGAACTGCCGAACATACAAAGAGCAAAGACAACAGACCTGGCCAGAGGATACAGACTTGAGGCAAAAGATATGGGGCAGCCGCTCTGACCTGGAGAAGACAGTGGACTTCGTCGTGATGACAGGTCTGACGGTATAGTATGACCACATGTTGAACGCAGAAGAAGAAGAGTGCAGCAGCATATGTGTAAGTGAATATACTAACCCATATCCACAAATTATGTATTTTCAAAATGGTTGTCCATAAATCACGTCAACAAAATATTTGAAAGAAAATTGACGAAAAGCCTTGCATCTTTAAGATAAATAACTGACCCCTGCTGAAAAAAAGCCTACTGTCATGTTTGGAAATTAAATATAAATTTGAATTAGAACAATTTCGTTCATTTGTATATATTTTACACAAACCTGTAAGGGCAGACAAATGCAGAGACATCTCTCCAGTGTAATAAGTGCGGTGATCCAGCTGGAGATGCGAGAGAAGGTGACATGCATCACGCCAGTTGTAAGATACACTACTTCTGTAGGGTAAAATGATAAATCCGCGGAATCCATAGCTGGTGTCATGAACACAATTCCCACAAATAGGGTCGTAAGGCAGCCGAGATCAGCAACTGCCAGACCTGTTTAAAAAAAATAATATTGATATATACATTACTGACTGCATCAGGAAGTTAGCACATCGACACCTGTTTGGAAATCATGAGAATCTATGGATTTGTAACGCAGTCTCAGAAGAAGTATAATTAATAAAACATTGAAGCCAGAGGAACAACATTACTTATGTTTCCTATAGGCATTAGAGGTGAGAGAGTTCTGCAGTGCTATATAACCCCTATACTAATATATGGGTGCGAGTCTGGAACAATCAACAAACTGGAAAGTTGGAGATTGGAGGCAACAAACATGTGGTTCTACAGAAGAATGCTGAGAATACCATGGACTGCCAGAAAAACTAATGTAGAGGTGTTGAAAGAGTCAAATGCGAAACGGACCTTAATCAACACTATACGAATAAGACAATCTTCTTTTTTTTGGCCACTTCATAAGACAGGCAGGTTTAGAGAACATAGTCACACCAGGCAAGATTGAAGGCATCAGAGACAGAGGGCGACAACGTGAGAAAATATTAGACAGTTTGACCAACCTGGCACGGCAAGGAAACAACAACGACTTTGATACATAAGACTGTGTACAGAGAGCTGTGGAGAGCCATGACCGCACACACCATCTGATGTAGGAGACTATCCTCATTTTCCCCCAAAAATAATAGACTCTCAATGGTAAGTAATATTTTTAGACCTTATTTTGAAACTAGGTTGCATGTGTATATGTAGAAGATCATGTTCCACTATTTTTATAGTCATACATTTACATGAACACAACCATTTCGTAGATTGCCTGGTTAGCACATCGGAACTTAAAACTTGAGTTCTAGTTAAATACATAGAACGTGTCATGTCTTTTAAATGAGTACGTGTATCTGCACAGCGACATTTGGTGCATATTAGTGCATGTTTAAACACATATGCACAATAACTGATGTAAATTGATATATCCGTGTATATAGTTGATAGTTAATATGATCGTATCTGACCATGATGCACAGCTGGTTAGATGTCAGTTGTAGGCTGTTAGTTATCACACTGTTTCAAAAAAGTATAAAAAATAATAATAGGAAAGACTAATTATTGTCCTTAACATAAGTAAATTCAAAAAAAAATATATCTATTGCATTTGTCATTCTATGCTACAGCAGAGGTAGACAGATGTAGTTGTTATATTGAATACACACCGTTTGCTGGACTCTGATGCTTGCATCTAATACACAATGGGATAACGCTATGAAATGATAACGGATTCAATAAACAGATGAATTGTTAAAATATAACATATTAAATATAGTCTCTACTATAACTTATAACAAGTACTACCCATTATTTCAATGAATCAAGGACATCATTAAATGCTAATCTTACTCAGAAAGAAACATTGAGACTCAACATGGGTGCCATTCTTGTTCTTGAAGGTAGATAAAATGAATACGTACATTTTATTTTTGTGTATTATTGATTCTGCCAGACTAATGGGAATTTGATATTCTCTAGTTTCCAATTTGAAATAAAATAATACTCACGTGGAAGTAATGACGTTCTACTGGATAACGACTGACACACTATCACTGTCGGATGCCTACGCTATTTAATATATACAACAAAACACAGAATATAATCATAGAAATGGCAATACATATGACATAATCGACGTTTCGAACCAAACAGCTTTTGTCAAGATACGTACATAACATAAAAATACGTTGATAAGAAATGACTACACCACAATAAGCGTGTCCCAGTGAAATATGGGTGTGAGATACCGGAAGGATTCGGACAGGAAGTACACAAATACGATAATATAGGTGGAACCAGAAACAAAAAGATGACGTAAATAATGGCACAAAATGAATAAAGACAAAGACCAATCCGACCGAGAACTAGGCAAAAGAGTGATCGGAACTGAGTCCAAAAGGCTTGAGGTAGACAGACCTATTTTATATATGCTGTGCAAAATCCACACGGAATTTAATCCAGGCAGACATATTGTCCCAGCTTGCTCTTGTCCCACTGAGCGCATCTCAGACTTCCTCGACAGCATTGCCCAGCCCTTAGTCGCACAGATGCCTTCATTCTTGACAGACACCACGCATGTCATGACCATTTTTTCCTCTCTGCATTTGTCCTCTGACCGTACCTATCGTCTGATCTTGCTCGATGTTTGCTCTATGTACACTTCTATATCTCATATTTAGTAACCAATGAGCTGGAGTGTGTGCTGTAACGTGAACATCACTGGCACACTGACAACCTTTCCCACTGGTGTACATAAACTTTCATTAAAACTTTCGTTACTGCATGTTTTCCTGTGAAGGATTGCAGGGTGGCTTTCTATACTCTGTAGAAATAAAGGCCGCATTGCCATAGCAGACGCCGCGAAAGAGTACAGGAAAGATTTTTATTGTACCACCGAATAATACAATCCTGTCCCAACCGTGGATTGAACCCGTGACCTCAAGGGTCTGAGAACGGCGTTCTAACGACACGGCCATGCGATCCACAAAATAAATGTAAACACCTGAAATGATGTCGTTTATGGTATAAATACATTGTTATTTACTTTATAACTATTTATTAGCAGAACAAGCCATTAACAATTCTCGAAATTGACTGATTCCTTCCCACGGGTTAAAATGTCTGACATCTATGTACATTTGCGGATTTCATGTAAGATGCTAATGAAAAACATATGTAAGATTTGCATCAAAACAACAGAACTAATATTCCTCAGAGCTTACATATTCTCAGTTGCAATATATGGGTGTAAATCTGGATAATCACCAACAAAGCGAAAAATACAATAGCATTTGATTCAAAATATTGCAGAAAAATCCTCAGAATACTATGGGCCAGAAAGATCACCAGTATAGCCATCGTGAGAGAATTTAGAATAAAATAAAAACTGACGAAATAGTATGGTATAGACTTTCAAGAAAATGAAGATATTTTGGCAATATCAAACGCCATGACTGCCTAGAGAAGATCATAATGGACAGGATGATGTCAGGGAAACGAACACGATGCAGACCAGAAAGAAGATAAACGCAAGATATACAAAAACACCTAAAAACGACATTAAAAGAAGCAGAAAGAGTGACTGAAGAGCGACAGACGTTTCGAAAAGCTGTGATTACTGCTCACCATCATCAAGTGCCGTTCTGAATGGCGTTGGCGTT
>CM067313.1:15765300-15826335 GCA_034231615.1 Meghimatium bilineatum
CGTAAACGAACTACTATTTACAGATGTCATATCTTTATTCAAAGAATTTAAATATCTAGGCAGCATTTTTTCCGAAGATGGAAGACTAGACAGAGAAATAGAAACAAGGTGAGAGAAAGCAAACACGGTGACTTACCAACTTTCACCATTGCTTCTTCATCCAAAGATCAAGATGGAAATTTGAAATACAAATAATATCTACAATTTTTATACCAACACTGTGCTACCAATGTCAAACGTGGTCTTTAACAGCTTCGCAGCAAAGAAAAATAGTCACATGTGAAATGAAGTTTCGGAGGAAAGCTGCAATGGTTACCAAACTAGATAAAATAAGATGAAGAAATTAGGAAAAGAGTTGGTATACTATCATGTATTGAACATATTGAGAGACAGCAAGGAAAATGGTTAAGTCACCTTATGAGAATGAAGCCACACCAAAAACCAACAAGAGCATATCATACAAGAATATCCGGGCATAAAGTCAAAGGTAAACCAAGAAAACGGGGGATAGAAAACATTAAGAGAACCTTGAACAAACATGGACTAAATGCAACCTCGGCGACACAACTGGTCTTGAAACTACAGCCTAAGATACGACCCCTACGCTTAACGACAAGTGTGAATGCGATCAATAATCATTCCTGGTGATAGACAATAGACAATATCTTAAACATGAAGATAAATATAGAAAAGACCGAAGCAATGAAGATAGAAAGAACATAAAGAAACACCAAAATATATTTCGGAAACAAGAGACTTAACCAGGTAACATAATTCGCATACCTAGAAAGTGATATAACAAATGACTGCCAGAGCAAAACGTATAGTTAAGACAGTAGATGTAGTTAAGCATACCAAGCTCTAGGCAAATGACATCAATATTCAGAACAAAAATGTAGATTTAAACATCAAAAGAACACTATTAAAACGGTTATTATGCCAACTATGAACAACGATAGAACAAGCAAAAATGAAACTTGTAGCAGCTGAAATGCCATGCTTGCACAGAATGTTAGGAATATCGTTATGAGGCAGGGTGTGGAATGAGGACATTAGACAAAAAAACAGGAAAAAACCCCAAACTTGGAATATATTAAGAGCAAAAAGATCAAATGCTTTCCACACATCAACAAATCACCATCAGACAGAATACCACAACAAGGTATGCTACACCGACAAAGTGGTGGCAGATCTAGAGGTCGACCACGAAAACGATGGTCCACTGAATTTACAAGGAGACACATTCCACAATATACTCAACATACACGAGGGATGTCTCCCGAAAACATTTCTAATCCTGACTGAAAGGCAAATAAAATGGCTTTAGCTAATAGACATATATAATAATTCAGTTTGAAAGCTGATATTCTTCTTATATATATATATATATATATATATATATATATATATATAATATATATATATATATATACCTACACCAATGCTAATAATCAATCTTTCTTCTCATGCATGTGACTGACATGCAGATTTACAGAAATGAAGGGGTGGAAAGGGAACGCATTGCTCTAGGCGGACCCAGGTTTAGCAGATAACCAAGATCCCAAATGTACCTCCACGCGGTGCACCCTGGAAACAGAAATACAGCAGCTGGAGCTGATTCTGGCCAAATCATGTGGGGATCGTGTCGTCCGAGAATGTGGAGGTAGCAGATGGAAAGAGATTTGACTGCACATGAGACAGACAATATATCCGACATCACCACATATAGCGACACTGTCGACATACAGTGAAGCTAGTCAGTCCAGTCCGAACATTGGAGGGGCGGCCAATGTAAAATGCACGTAAAGGTAGATGCATGGCGAGAGACAAATAGATTTCATACCGAGTACAATGAAACAATGAAAGGCAGAACAGCGCTAGAGGGCAGCGCGAACTGCAAATAGAAAGTTAAAAGTCCTAGGAAAGGAGAACTACAAGCTCCGTCAGTTCGAGACGAACTTCTAGTACATGTGTCCTTACAGGCTAGACCCAGACCCATTCATTGGCGTTTGGTAAAGCAAGAAGACCTAATCCAACTCTAATGTCGAGCCTTCCTAAACCGGAAATATGCTCGCGAAGAAAAAGGGTTCTGTACCCGATGGGCTTAGGCACAAAAGGGACAACGATTTAGCCCTGGCCCAACTCTACTGTCAGGTTTTCCTACACCGGAAATACCACTTGAAGAGAGAATGGGTTCAGTACATGATGGGCTCAGGCGCTATTGGGACACGGACGCTCGGCTCGATAACGCCTTGCTCTCAAACGCGTGGTGTGAGACTCGAACTTGGACAAGGGGTACACGATGTCGGTGAATGACACCTCGGCTAAGAGGGCGAAAGAGCCAGGTCCAACTCCTCTGTTGAGTTCTTCCCCTTAAGGAACCAGGCTCACGGATGAGAAACGGTTCAGTACCCAATGGGCACAGGCACAGCACGTTCAATTATACGAAGCAAGTTCATAGACAGTGGAACACCTCGTGCGAGTCAGACGAGAGCAAAAATCGTCTGGTCGAAGAGTCGCCACTACTCGTGCCAGGAGACAGATATAGAGGCTGTCACAGGCTAAGGGTAGACCACACCGAATTGTCAAGGAATGCCGAATTCGGATGTGCTAGGCCTACAAGGTGCACAACGGTGGCACAACGTAATCACGCTCCCGGCGGAAATCGCACGGATATCCGTGATGGTAATCCATTGTAACAATGGAGCGAACGCAAAACAAACAAACATAAATGAAATCGCAAAAAAAACATATGTTCGAATTTCATATTGTTTGAAAGTTGGTTATTAATAAAGGGACCTGCTACAGTTCATAAATGCCGTGAACGCAGACATTTAGTTGATGACACATCTATGATAGGAATGCGATTATTCAGCAGCGTATAGTACAGGAATAGAACTTGACGTCCACAACGATAAATGTATGTATCAATATCTGGAAAAGAATGAACACACACCAGGATATCGGAAGTGGTGTAGCATTGATGTACATATAAATAACAAAACTAATACAACGCATTCATAAAAGTCGTATTTATGAACCATCAATTGAAAACGTGATATAACTTGTATGTTATAACAATTAGAATAACATTCGTTATAACAATCGTATTATAAAAAGATCATGAGAACCTTGTTTTGATAATAATGATACAGTTCAGTATCGCACGCCATCGCGTTATTCTTTACGTGGAATATGTAATTATAGCGACAGTCAACTAACACATCTTATAATTCAACATCTCCTCTAGGTACACTTTTTCTCTCTCAGCTATATATGCGTGTAGGTACGACTACGTTATCGTAAATGTTACTAAATCTCATTGTGCATAGATAATAATGTTTATTGTGTCAATATGTACGATTAGTTGACACGTTTGTGATTATGTATATTAAATTCATTATATAAATATAACATATTTTTTTTTACCATGTGATATGATCATGTTCAAGAACTAAATGTGTTGCATCTATTATTCTATGTAGTGATTCATTGTTCTCTCTAGATTTCATTGTTACTTAGAAGGAACGAACATTTCATAACTGTGCAATGTCTAGAGAGAAAACAGCTTACTCATTCGTTCCTTTTATATTTCCGTTTCAGATTTGATTTCAAATGGAGAGTATTCCAATGTAAAACACAATTGGTATCATATCATATTCGAGATGTAGCCATCAGCCCAATATTTTATGGATGCATTGTTATTATTAAGAATATACGTGCGTTCAATAGTTTGTCATTGCTGTTTGAACAGTCCGGATACACATACCTTGTGGCAGGACTTGAACCCGATGGGCTTGACGTGCCATGTGTCACAGACGCGCACTATACCACGACGCACAAAGCCGGGCAGGATAATGAAACATTATTTCTGAAAGAGAAGTCTAGAAAAGAATGAACATCATCTAGCGTTGGATATTGATCATGCACTGTTGACCGCATGGGCTCAACACTCATCATCATCATCAAGTGCCGTCTCCGCAACGAAGGTTGGCTGCAACGTATCTCCAACATCTCCTGTCTCTTGTCTTGGTGGTGCACTCTGCTAGACTGTAACCTGTCCATCGTGTAATGTTACTCTCCCACTTGTATCTCTGCCTACCTCTTGCTCGCTTCCCTTTGACTTTACCCTCAAGTAAGGTCTTCAATAGGGTGTCATGTCTTTTAATGTGTCCAAAGTATTTTATTTGCCTGATCTTTATTTCTCTTAGTAATTCTTTCTTCATATTAAGTGTCTTTAGCACCTCTTTATTTGTTTTCTTCTCTTTCCATGGTGTTCTCCCTATTCTTCTATATACCCACATTTCAAAGGCATCAATTTTGTCTTCTAATTGTTTATTTAGTGTCCATGTTTCTGAGCCATACATTAATATGGAATAGATGTAGCATTTTATAATTCTCATTTTTAACTTGTTTGTAATTTGTTTAGATATTAATAATTTCCTCATGTCATTGAAGGTACTTTTAGCCATTCCTATTCTCCTTTTAACTTCTGTTTCACATCTGCCATCATTTGTGACTATGTGTCCAAGATATTGATACTGTTTTACTTGTTGTAGTTTCTCTCCATGTATGTTTATGTTTAGCTCTTGTTCTTCTGTGTCTTTGCTGATTATCATGGTTTTTGTTTTTTGAATGTTTATATCCAGCCCATATTCATTAGGGCTCAACACTAACATGGGCTCAACACTAACATGGGCTCAACTATAACAACTAAACAAGCATCAACCTAACCTCAATGGGATCATCCTAAAAATATGCCATTATTATTTTAATAAATTCCATTTTAATTGTACTTATGTTTAAAATAAATACATATATATTTCCGCTCGAATGTTTTGCAGCATAAATACTTAATGTGAAATGGGTATATACAAACTTGTATATGTTGCGACACGAGTATTATACTATATATGGCAATCCCACCTTGAATTTACAAGAGTGACATTACTATCTGCATTCACTTGGATCATTAGTTTCACATGTTTTACTATTCTCATACTTGTACAGCTAGAGTGCGTTTCACTAAATCTATCCACAAACTAATGTAATTATCTGATTAGCAGTCTAACGTATTAAACAAATGATTTTGCACACGATAATATATTTTGTCATACACCAAAAATATATATTTTATATTTATTTGTCCAGTTTTTATAAACGATCTAAATAATTTGATTTTTGTCGGAATACTAATTATTTTGTATAAAATAATATACATTTTTCCACTTCAGACAATACACACAGGATACAGCCTTAAAAGCCTACTATTTTGTTTTCCAGATTACACAATAGTGCAATTTCACTCTTAAAACATTACAATTGCATAGTAAACAACGCACGTATAAATGACGTCTTACAATTGACTGTAAATATCTTCCAATATGTGTGTGAAATGTAAGCAACTTCCAATATGTGTGTGAGATGTAAGCATCTTCCAATATGTGTGTGAGATGTAAGCATCTTCCAATATGTGTGTGAAATGTAAGCATCTTCCAATATGTGTGTGAGATGTAAGCATCTTCCAAAATGTGTGTGAGATGTAAACATCTTCCAATATGTGTGTGAGATGTAAGCATCTTCCAATATGTGTGTGAGATGTAAGCATCTTCAAATATGTGTGTGAGATGTAAGCATCTTCCACTATGTGTGTGAGATGTAAGCATCTTCAAATATGTGTGTGAGATGTAAGCATCTTCCAATATTGTGTGAGATGTAAGCATCTTCAAATATGTGTGTGAGATGTAAGCATCTTCCAATATGTGTTTGAGATGTAAGCATCTTCCAATATGTGTGTGAGATGTAAGCATCTTCCAATATTGTGTGAGATGTAAGCATCTTCCAATATGTGTGTGAGATGTAAGCATCTTCCAAAATGTGTGTGAGATGTAAGCATCTTCAAACATGTGTGTGAGATGTAAGCATCTTCCAATATTGTGTGAGATGTAAGCATCTTCAAATATGTGTGTGAGATGTAAGCATCTTCCAATATGTGTGTGAGATGTAAGCATCTTCCAAAATGTGTGTGAGATGTAAGCATCTTCCAATATGTGTGTGAAATGTAAGCATCTTCCAATATGTGTGTGAGATGTAAGCATCTTCCAATATGTGTGTGAGATGTAAGCATCTTCCAATATCTGTGTGAGATGTAAGCATCTTCCAATATGTGTGTGAGATGTAAGCATTTTCCAATATGTGTGTGAGATGTAAGCATCTTCCAAAATGTGTGTGAGATGTAAGCATCTTCCAATATGTGTGTGAGATGTAAGCATTTTCCAATATGTGTGTGAGATGTAAGCATCTTCCAAAATGTGTGTGAGATGTAAGCATCTTCCAATATGTGTGTGAAATGTAAGCATCTTCCAATATGTGTGTGAGATGTAAGCATCTTCCAATAGTGTGTGAGATGTAAGCATCTTCCAATATTGTGTGAGATGTAAGCATCTTCCAATATGTGTGTGAGATGTAAGCATCTTCCAATATGTGTTTGAGATGTAAGCATCTTCCAATATGTGTGTGAAATGTAAGCATCTTCCAATATGTGTGTGAGATGTAAGCATCTTCAAATATTGTGTGAGATGTAAGCATCTTCCAATATGTGTGTGAGATGTAAGCATCTTCCAATATGTGCGTGAGATGTAAGCATCTTCCAATATGTGTGTGAGATGTAAGCAACTTCCAATATGTGTGTGAGATGTAAGCATCTTCCAATATGTGCGTGAGATGTAAGCATCTTCCAATATGTGTGTGAGATGTAAGCAACTACCAATATGTGTGTGAGATGTGTGTTGACAAGTAGACTGTTCATATATATCGCAAATAAACGAATTTTGAAACCAATTACTACATATTAATGAAAAATGTAATGCATAAGGTCAATACAATAGCAGGTACATACATAAATAATGGCAATTATATACTATATATATATATTCAGAGATACATAAATAATTTTAAAGTCTGATAATTAACATTCTCCATGCTAGTACATTTCTTTTTTTGTGCTTCTCCTACATGCATTTGATTGACTTGTGATCATTCGCATCTGTTTTGTTCATATCTACAAATATATTCATATATATATATATACATATATATATATATATATATGTAAATATTTACTATTCATAAATATTTAAGTATATATGACCATTTATATGTGGATATATGTACATATTGTGTCTATATATTTTTGTATGGCTATATGAGCATTTAATATTCTGCATTTCTATTACTATCAACTATTGCCTCCAATGCCCCTTACTCACTCAAACAAATCCCCCTTCTGAATCCTCTATTTTGTTTATTGGTAGCCCCTGCTGTATGTTTGTCCTCGTGTGACCTTTCACGCACATACTAGTTGGAGTGTTTATGTGTTTTAAATTTTTTGAAATTCGTATTTTTCTAATATGATTTAACATTTATAATTTCTTCTTTAACTGTTTACATTTATTTATATATCACTTATTTATATATGATTTTTATATTTTTATATTTATATATGTTATTGAAATATCATTTATTTATATATCACTAATTGTACAAATTAATAATATGTATAATTTTTCGCACGACAATAAATATAATTGAAAGCATTTCCTCTAAAATCTATTTACTTCTTTCTCCCTTATGTATAGGAATATATTGGTCGAAATATATCAATGCATTTGGTAAAAAGGTGTTAGCAAATTAGCAAGATCCTAAAAGTACCTCCTCGTTGTGCACCCTTGAAACAGAAATACAGCGTCTCTTGATGTATTCCTGGATAACACTTTAAGACTCGTGCCCGTGGATTCATTCAATGGTACCATGTCTTCCGGCGTAGGGGATCATCTCTCTTCACAGTCCTCTGTCTGTTATACATGTAAATATAATATCTGAGGATTCTGCATCATGCCACTCTTTCAAGCCATCCAACCATTTTCTCATTTTTCTTCCTCTGTCTCTCCTACTCTCGATCTTTCCTGTAGTTACGATGTTTTCATGACATGACCCAGAACTGTGATTGTCAACTTCTGATGCAGTTAATAAGTTATATATTTAAGTTAACAGCTGTAGAATTATATCATTACTCTTTTTAGCTGTCCATGATATTTTCAGCATTCTTTTATAAAACCAAATCTTTGTGGTCTCCAGTTGTTGTTTTTTGTGTGCATTATTGTCAATTGTCCATGTTTCTTACCATACAACAGTATGGGATCTATGTAACAATTTAATATGCTCTTCCATACTTCTATTGATAATTAATTACTGCACAAGATGTTCCTCATCTTCTGGAATGTTTGTTTTGCCTGTGTTGTTCGACTTTTTATCTCAGTGGCCATCTAAAGTAATAATTGTTCCCAATTTTTTTAAATTTGACTACATGAACTGTCCTATTTACCTTGGTGTTACATTTAGAAGCGTTATAAGTTTTAGATGTGGTGTTCAAACTGAGACCTTTGTTTGTGCTTTCTTCTATTATAGTTGTAATCAATTGTTGTAGTTATTTTTAACTATTTGCTACCAGAACCGTGTGGTCAGCATATCTCAGGTTATTCACATTATATCCATCAACAGCTATTTCTGGCATATTTTCTATTGTTCTAAACATCATTTCACTGTATAAGTTAAACAAATCAAGTGATATTACACTCCCTTGTCGGTCTTCTTGTCCTATTGGATGAAATTCTCCTATATGGTTGTTTATTTTTATTGCTATTGTTTGTTGCCAATATATGGTCTATATTATTCTAAGGTATTTACTATTAGTGTTGATATCCTTTAATATAATGATGATTGCCTTATGTTTTACTTTATAAAATGATTTCTTGTAGTCTATGGAGCACATAAATAGATGTTTTTATTTCAGTTAATTTTTTTTTCGATCAACATTCTAATGTTATAGATGATAATACCTGTATTTGTTCCTTTTCCCGTCACGAAACCGATTTGCTCTTCTCCGATTTCTGGTATTAGTTTCCTTCTTACTCTCATCATGATTGATCTAAGTACAATTTTAGTCATAATAAATATTACACTTATAGTGATATGGTCATCACATTCAATAGCTCTCGCTTTTTTTAGGAAATGTTATGAATATGGATGTCAATAGATCACCTGATAAATAACCAGTGTTGTCAGTAGCATTCAGTAGCTTTATTATTACTTCTGTGCCAAAATCACATATTGCGTAAGTCTCTTCTATTGTTATATTGGTACCATGACAAAATATTCCCAGGCACACTAATCCGGACAAAATATACCAGACAAAATATCCCTAGACAAAATATACCCAAAGAAAATATCCCAAGACAAAATATTCCCAGGACACAATATTTCCAGACAAAATATGCTAAACAAAATACTCCCAGACAAAATATTATAGACAAAATATTCCTACATAACCGAAAATTAGGAAAAAAGATATAGTAATAGTGACACAGACATAATTGGTGAAGTAATTTATGGCAATCCCCTAGGAGATATGACATGTTGTTTTATGCAAATATAAGATGTAAATATAGTATGACATCTTGTATACACATATACCGTGGAGATATATGGAGTGACTATGGCTGTGAAAGTAACACATTTAGTGTTCACATTATTGTGTTTCTAAAACCTAGAAAAATAAAATAACAAACAATAGGCTGGACTCAGGGATTCGATAAACTCTATACGATTCATGCATTTGAGGATGCTCAAATAATCACATATGTATATGCACTTTTGTCTGGTCGCAATTCTGTTTTATTAATGTTTCGATGTAAAACTGCAGTCTTACCTTTATTTGCTTAACATAGTATCTTGAGTTGCTGCATGAAACATTCCTTACATTTAATTATCTAGTTGGGAAGCAGTGTTTTCAAAACTTTTCTAGAATCCTGGCAGAGGATTCTAGAAAACTGTCCACTGTCTTTTGAGAATACATGAAGTTGATAAAAAGTGGGAAATTGCGATTCCAGTGAGTCATTTTTTTAAAGGTGAAAATGTGATAAATACAAATATTTTGACAAATGGTATGTCGTATGGTATTAGATAGGCTCAAGAGAGTATTAGCTGGAAAATGTAGAGATGTACAAGCTGGATTCTTACGAAATCTAACACAGTTTTATCACATTTTCAAACTTAGAGAAAATGTATTTGATAATCACTGGACACAACATTTGGACTTATTAACTTTATTAAATATCAAATGACATGTATATTTTGTCTCTGCCACCACTTTAAAAAATGTTTGCCACATATAGCTTCCTTCATTCATTTTCCTTTAGCGCTGAAGTTAGAGCATAGGACAGAAGTCACAGGGAAAAGGCACAAGATATGGGAAGTTGACGTTGTCACTTATCAGAACAAATTGTCCATCAAATCAACACTGTAAAATCTAAGATCATGAATTTGACTAAGCGTAACGTTACACTCACCTCTCTCTCTCTCTCTATCTCTCTCTCTCTCTCCACTGAGAAAACGATCATCCACTTAATTTTTGTTATTACTCTGTAAAAAGATACATGCTGGTGTTTCACCACAAGATATGTCTACCACAATTGTGTTCATGCTATTCTGCAAAATTATATAAGAAATATCTGGAAATCAAAAACAATAAGCAAATATAACAGATTTCAACTGCTCAATGTAAATGTAAAAATGCTGATGCACAAGTTGGAAAATAGCAAAGACATCAGAGAAATTGTCGTAAACAACTTTATTAAGAATTCCTTTTTCTATCTCCGATCAGCTGAAAATAACGTTTAAATATTGTCAATTTAATTGATCAGTCCATATTATCATTTGGTCAAGGCCAATAATAATTCCAAGAAAACTATAAATTGATGAACGGAACTAGTTTCCTAAAACCCGTCAAACCAGTTTCTTTTACTTTTTAATTGTCAAAATATACAAGCAGCAAGAGAAATAACTCCGTCTCTACTCATGGTCAAAAATAATCATTTCTTAACTCCGTTTATCACATATAGTACTTTACACAAATAAGACTAACACAAACTGCAAATTTGCCAACTGTTACTTTAATAAAGTACTATTCTAACAAATCCGTAGCTTTTTTATGTACACGATAATGAAACCACATTACTACATGGTGGGATAATACTATTTTTTCTACAATAATTTACTACAATTTGACAGAGGAATACCAACAGGGAAATCTGAAAATAATGTATTCTTCATGAATGAGTATTTGCAAATTTCACTTGTAATTACACAGACATCTCTTGGTTGTGCTAAATGAATATATTGTCAAAGAATATTATTACGGTTAACTCTATTAATCAACGTTACTAGCTTCCAGGCGTTACATATATTTACAAATTGATTTACACGGTTATGTATTGTTTAGTGTTTTCTTGAGAACCGCCGGAATTACGAGTGATTGACAATTACTTCGTATGTGCAATGGGGACGTTTATGAGCTTTCAGTCATACCCAGGAGGCTTCGTCTTTCGGTCTATTGCAAAGCCTATTGGAGGAGTCTTCTACTCATGGGACGGGAGGGAGGTGCATGGGACCAGATGAGGCAAGCTTATAGTTCGCTTGAATAAACCACTGTTTGTCTGACGAAGTGCATCGCAGCCAGCGAGGCCTTCCTCGTTTAGGAAGACCATTACATTACCCCCCCCTCCTTTGTGCCCCTAGGTCCCAAACATAGTTTCTTTCGTATGAGACGTATGATTGTGTATAACAATGTTATTATACTACGAAAATTTGATCCGCCAAGTTCTGCAATGGTACATATTGACAGTTAAAGATTTGCATCAACGTGTCAGTAAATCAAAATTGCTAACATATTGTGGAAAATGTACAGGAAGATCATTCCAAGTATATCATTAAAAACCACAGCATTTGGTTAACCTGTGTGGCAAACAATTGGAATGTACATAATCAAATATTATGAAAAAAATAATACACTTGAATACGTCTACACAAATGTACTAGGTGATTGATATAATCATTACTTTCTACAGAATGTGAACATCTCTGGAATATGTCTTATCACAGTTCATTGTTTAATTCACATTCTCGTATGCCATTATTGTTTGGTGCATTTTCAACAATACTGAGCTGTACCAGTTTACATGCATGAAAAGACATATTGTGCAATGACATATTCACAATTATGGTACATCTGACATATTTTTCACATGTACATGCAATGCAAAATGGAAATAAATAATTGATGAATTACTAATTGAAAAAATATACATTAACAGACATAATCTAACAACAATAGTTGTCATATTATAAATATTAAAATTAATTGATTTGATAACAAAATGCAACATTTTTGGTCCTGTGACATTCCACATGTATGCTATAGAATGCAAATAAGAGGATTACCTCACTATCATATTTATATTTGGCTGACTAAAAAAATTCCGGCTAATGAAGTTGATACATTTCTCTCAGCTGCGTTTCCAAAAACGAGCATATACAAACATAGAAATGAATGTACAATGGTACATTAACAATCGTTGAAACCACTTAACATAACTCTTCATGTTGTGAGAAATAACATCATTATGATAGGTATAAGTATTGCCTTATCTTGAAACTTGTGTCACAGTCTGCCAAACATTTATAATGGGACTAACGCTCATGAGATTCCGAGATGGTTTTAGGCATTATATGTGTGCAACAATGTTGTGATCTTCAACTTAACAACAAATATGGACACTACATTTTGTGATGATCAAAAAATTCATAATTATTTTACAAATTGGAGCACCTGGAACAAGTTAAATATAAAGGCATAGATGTACACACCCACCTTATATCTTCTGTTCCTGACACATTTATGCACTGTTCAATGCTCAAGATGTCACTACTGAAAAAATGTCCTTATGTGGTTAAGATGCGCTCCGCTTCATTTCTTAAGGCCGCTTTCACTATTTATGAGGCCTTTACATGTGACTTCCGTAATTTCATTTACTTTATCATATGCACAAGTGTCGGCATGCAGTATATCGATATAAAACAATACACGTATAGAGTAGTTGCTATAAAACTACTACTACACGACGATCAAATCAGAGAGAACAGTAGTCCAGAACTCACCGTTGTACGATAAGCATCATTGATTACCTCTAAGAAGAGGGAGACGTTAATGATGACACTGGACATGTGAGGGAAGTCAAGTCACCATTGCAACAGCTAACTAATAAGGGAAGTCTTCACCATTGCAATAGCTCATAAATAAGAATTAGGACAGAAGCAGAAGTTTTATTGTTATATATTGTTGAGTTGAAATCAACCAAACATATGAATTGAGGTGGCAACCTACTTTGTATATTTGTTCTGACATAGCTTGTCAGCGTGACCAATAGATCGGGAGTCGAGATCCTTAGATATGATCTCACTTCACACTATCGTCGACTAGAACCAAATTATATTAAGTTGTGAGTAAAAAATTAATTGTGTATTAAATTTAATGTGTTGGACGACGAAAGTGCTTTACGATTGGGGTTCTCCATCTTACACTCAATACCACACTTGTTCAATCCAAGTGTTGAAGTTTAATCATTTTTATGCGTACAATTATACCTATATAATGTTGTAACAATTAATACTTTTAATACTTTTATACAATTAATACTTTTATACAATTAATACTTTTATACAATTAATACTTTTTATGCGTACAATTAAACCTATATAATGTTGTAACTTTTCTTCTAATGTTTCTTCTAATGGATTATAATAGCTCTAGGTTTTCAATTTTGTGTAACTTTATTAATGTTTTTTTCCCCATCAGTCTCTAAGATAGAGCAATGAGTGTTGTTTTCAATAATAAAATAGGGTATGTTACACCTTCCCCACCACCGATGTTATTATTTCTCTAGGTGAAACTTGTCAGCTTTCGTTTATTTGTTATTAATTTTATAATAAATGTATTGATCGTTATTGTTAGTTATGTTAGTTACCACTCATAACACAAATCCTAAACCTTGATTGACAGAATTTCAAATTATGATTATTATTTTAATTATGTAATACAATTCCCTGTGTAGCTGTACCTGACATATTTACAGTGTCATCTTTCAAAGATAATTTACTAATAGTGTAAGTGCCCGTTGTTGTATCCTGATTCGTGTTTGGTCTACTGTAAGCAGTATACAAGGGAATGCAACCTCCGTGGAATTAAAGACACATTGAAGTGGGAGAAAGGACAAACACAACGCGAAGATATAGAAATACTTGGAGACCATGCCAATAGTTCTTAAGGGCATTACTGGAAAAGTAAAGATTTTAAAACATACAAAAAGCTATAAGATCATCGGATACTTCATCTCGACGATCACAAGATAAGATGAAGTCAAGGGGAAAAGAATCACCAGAGTATAATGATGAATCATTCTCGATTGACGACTTCATTCAGATTCGGTTGACGACTTCTGAGGTAACCGTCGCCTTATTAAATATTAGTGAGGAAACAGATATATTTAACACATGCGTGCTGAGTACACTATATTAGGGATCTGAAACATTTACTACCATCAAGAAACATGAGAGGAGACGTAACATCTCTCGTCTAACTTGTCACTGCAGGATCTTAAACATTAAATGACACCAGAAAATCATCAACATAGAAAATGTTACGCGACACTTAGCTGCCATCTGTCATTGAAACAATCTATAGATTGTTTTTTTCTGGGTCATGTCCGCCGAATGTTAAACTGTCGCATACCAAAAGAAGTACTATTCGGGAAACTGGCTGAAGGCAATCGAGCAGGCGGTGCACCAATGATGAGGCGTATGTAAATCCTCAATTAAAGGCTTGCAAATTGAATACAAAAACTGGAAAAACACAACCGAAACTCAGGATATCTGGTGGTAGAATCTGCATGCGGGAGCAGCATTGTTCAGAAATAATACTTTTAAAGATATGGAACAAAAAAGAAAGACGTACACAAAAATCTTCTCTTGCTGTGATTTGATCGCTTGAAAATTCATATTCCTGAGAAAAAATTCAACGTTTTGTTTCTTAGTATTGTTAAATGACCGTCTGCAAGACGCAATAGGCCATACATATAGATGCGAATACATGACACCTATGCAATTACTAACATATGGTACATCGTAAATATATTGTTTTCTTCTTCTAAGTTCGCTCACAATCTCTGGCAGGTCAACATGAGGTAAATCAGACAACGATATTAATTCGTTGTTTTAATGTTTACAGCTCAGAAATGATATTTGATACTTTCGGTTCTAACATCCGACAACAGACTGACAGCTCAGTACTTGGACAGTTTACAGTATGTAACAACCAAGTCTCACCCAGTCTTATGTGTGTTTTCTTTCGACATGCTTACCAGTTAGCAGTATCACTATTCTTTTTTTTATTCCCCTTTCTGACCCCAGCAACAACGGACGATACATGTATGACAACATTTACAGTAAATTTAAAATGTCAGGCACATATCTTTCTTGTAGAACAAGGAATTTATTGATATTCGCTGAAGATTCTACGTATGAAAACTCAGATTTCAGTTAAACTTAATTAACTATTTGTCGAATTCAAAAACATATTTCTCTTACTTAAAATTATCCCATGAGTGACCACGTACGAACATCGCATGCAATATTTCTCTGTATCTGCTGCTCATATGATAATACACAACAATATTTCCTGACGAATTAATGGATTCTAAGATCAATACACATCCTCCTATTACTTTTAAAATGTTTTTATATTTTCCATCGATGGATAGCTGAGGTATCAATGCCATAGCAATGAAAAGGATGCTAACAGGAATGAAACAGGCAATGAAAAGTGTAGAAATGATAACAACCATTTTGGCAACCTTTTTATTACGACAAGAACTACTGTAAGATTGTGCAGTTAGTGTGGAGTTCTTTCTCCATTGCGTTGCTTTCTTGAGTTTAATTACAAGTATTGCAGTGCAAGTAATGGTGGCCAGAAATGCAGAAATAGGCGTAAACACGTTGTTAACAGCAAATGTCACCGTCTCAACCTTCTCACGATCCCCTGTGTGGACAACGCCAAGTAATGACTTGTTTCTTGATGGAAAATATTTGATTCCGAGTCTGTTGACAAAGTACATCGGGGCCACACTGCTTATGAAAAGAACAAAGACGCTGATGATGATAACATTGACCCGTTTTTGTGTGACAAGTGTCTTCACCTATTGAATATATAGTATTTATGTTTCTAGTTTGGAAATGCTGCACTTTCACCACCGATGTTAATATTTCTCTAGGTGATATTTGTCAGTTTTCGGTTATCTTTTATTAATTTGAAAATAAATGTATTGAGCGCTATTGTCCTTTATGTAAAACTTTACCACTGATAACCCAAACCCTAAACTTAATCTTAAAATGGTTAATCGTTAAATTAACAATTGTTACATATAAACTGGCAAACATTACCACCGAAAATTATCTGATTAATAATCACATCGGGTGTTACATTCTTAAATCGTATTTAGTATTCTGTGACACGTATATTCATTAATTGGATATATAATATCCAGTTTGTGTGAAAAGTGTCATCATTTATTGAATATATAAATTATTTACTGTGAGTGTCAGAAGTATCTTCAACTATTGGATATATTATTACATTGTGTGTGGCAAGTATCTTCAACTATTGAATATATAGTATTAATGTGTGTATGACAAGTACATTCACTTATTTCATATATAGCATTTAGTTGTTAACTATACATATGTGACCAGAACAGAGAATATCAGTAGGATGTAAATCAAGAGATGATTGTTTCAGTGTAGGTTAACAACCCTAAACAGGAATTAAGTGACTTTAGTAACACAGGAAAAATAGCAAATTGAACATAGATAGGTAGAAGTTTTACCAAAATAAGACATAAACAACCAAACAACGAGATACAAAGGCAGACGACGTTTCGACTAAAACTCTTTCATCAAGACAAACCAAAGACCACAGTACGACGAATGGAGACAGACAAGGTTATGATAGGGATGAAGGAAAAGGAGAGACAGCGAATATATAGCGGAGGCAGCAAAGATAGAGCAGCATGAAAGGGAAGAAGATGGTATATGGGAGAAGATAGTGCTAAGTAGAAGGGAGAAATGTACAGAGGAATGTGAGAAGTGAAAATAGATAGCATGTAATATCAAGTAAAATAAAATAAATTAAAATAATTATCTCAAAAGTGGCAACAGGCATTGATTTTTATCGACGGTCATCATAATAGCCATAAACCTGGTGCGACTGACTGACCAAGATCCACCTTTATTACTATGCTTTATTTCAGCGCCAATATGCTTCCTGTTATACACGACTGGGATGGCTTGGAGGCAGTGGTTCCCCATATATCCTTTTATGGAACCAGCGTGCAGTACGGGCAGCGCTTCAAAATGTACGTTTGGTCTCTCCTAGCAACAAACCTCGTTTCATCTGACATTTTTCTCCCACCGTTTTATGACCCTCAATAAGGTATCGTGCATAGGTGGCTCGAAGTTCTGTTAATTAATCGATGTTCCTCTAGATGAGTTGGTGTATGGACATTACCATCATAGGTGTTGCGAAGTGCGGCTAGCTCATCATTTTATCATCGTCGGTTTATGCGACCAGTCTCATTTCCCAACACCTGACCTATAAGGTACTTGCCGTTGCGGTTGTGACCTTGAACGAATTCTGACATATGGCATCGGCACCTCTGCTACACCGACCTCCACATACAACGACATTTTGGACAAACGACTCTTTCTTAGTTACCTACCACCCACCTCCTCACATGCTTTGGATGTAGTTACGGTTCTCCCCTCTTCCGTGATGTTCTTCTTTTCCTGTCTCTGTATTCCTTACTTACGTTGCTGCCCTCTTCTTCGGCACCTTATTCCTACATCCCTCTAGTTCAGCTAGATACATTCGCCCTTAACGCTTTCACGGGATAGCCTCTCACTCTCCCCTGTTGAGCCCTCCAAGTGTCCTTTGGGCTTTTACCACTTCCATATTGATTCTTTGCCTGACGTATATCTGTTCTGGATCCCACGTTTTTCTAGCACATCCTTTTCTTGGCCTGTGTTATTTTTCCATCTTTTTTAACAAAATAATTATCTGCTTTCTCTTTTCCATCGCTATCTGTCTATAAAGCCATTTGGTTTGAGTCATTAATTTAAATTTGTAAACATCCTGTTCTCAGTTTTCGCCTCTACGTCCCTGCCTTACACGTTGGTTCTTGTTCGCCGCACATGTTCTCTACTTCCTTCCTTTGTCTAGTGTGCATTTCCTCTTCTTGATTGACGGCATTGATCGTCCATTACGCGTATTTGTATAGTGGGTAACGACACTATGTATGCGTTCTTTTACCTGGCTAGACGTACACTTTGGCCTTGTCTAGTCTATTTTGTTTCCTACTTTTAGCCCTACATTGGGCCTATTATTTTCAAGCATTCAACTGGAGCAACACGTATCTGAAGCTAAGTTACCTATTATTACTGGGGTGCAAAGGGAACGCATTGCTCTAGGCGGACTCAGGGTTAGCAGATAACAAGGATCCCAAATGGACCTCCACGCGGTGCACTCTGGAAACAGAAATACAGCAGCTTGAGCTGATTCTGGCCAAATCATTTGGGGATGGTGTCCGAGAATGTGGAGGTAGCAGATGGAAAGAGATTTGACTGCACAAGAGACAGACAATATCTCCGACACCACCAGCATCACCACATATAGCGACACTGTCGACATACAGTGAAGCTAGTCAGTCCAGTCCGAACATTGGAGGGGTGGCCAATGTAAAATGCACGTAAAGGTAGATGCATGGCGAGAGACAAATATATTTCATACCGAGTACAATGAAACAATGAAAGGACAGAACAGCGCTAGACGGCAGCGCGAACTGCAAATAGAAAGGGAAAAGTCATAGGAAAGGGGAACTACAAGCTCCGTCATCTCGAGTCTAGCTTCTAGTTACCTGTGTTCCTTACAGGCAGAGACCCAGACCCATTCATTGGCGTTTGGTAAAGCAAGAAGACCTAATCCAACTCTAATGTCGAGCCTTCCTAAACCGGAAATATGCTCGCGAAGAGAAAGGGTTCCTAACCCTATGGGCTAAGGCACAAAAGGGACACCGATTTCGCCCTGGCCCAACTCTAGTGTCAGGTTTTCCTACACCGGAAATACACTTGAAGAGAGAAAGGGTTCAGTACCTGATGGACTCAGCCGCTATTGGGACAAGGACGCTCAGCTCGAGAACGCCTTGCTCTCAAACGCGTGGTGCGAGACTCGAACTTGGACAAGGGGTACACGATGTCGGTGAATGCCACCTAGGCTAAGAGGGCGTAAGAGCCAGGGTCCTACTCCTCTGTTGAGTTATTTCCCTTAAGGAACCAGGCTCATGGATGAGAAACGGTTCAGTACCCAATGGGCACAGGCACAGCGCGTCCAATTACACGAGGCAAGTTCATAGACAGTGGAACACCTCGTGCGAGTCAGACGAGAGCAAAAATCGTCTGGGCGAAGAGTCGCCACTACGCGTGCCTGGAGACAGATATAGAGGCTGTCACAGGCTAAGGGTAGCCCACCCGAATTGTCAAGGCATGCCGAAATCGGATGTTCTAAGCCTACACGGCGCATAACGGTGGCACAACGTAATCACGCTCCCGGCGGAAATCGCACGGATATCCGTGATGGTTACAATGGAGCGAACAAACAAAACCTATTATTACTAATATTTCACAATCATCACCTGCATATATTATACAGCATTTTCGTTCCACTATTTCTGCTCCTTTTTCTAGTCTCTCTCCGTGTTTCTATATTTTCCTCTCGCCTTGATCATATGTGCTTTGTGGTCCTTCTTCTCTCTCGTCTGTTCTTGCCTTATTGGCATCTCTCTCTCTCTCTCGCTATCGCTCTCTCTCATCTGATCTCTCGAGCCATCTTCTTTTGCTCTTTTCTTAAATTTCGACTGCATTTCGGTAATACTCAATGGCTGCTGATACTTTTGATGTAAGTATGTGTTTTAATTTATTTTACTTGCGATTACATCTGATCTATTTTCACTTCTCACTTTATTCTGTACACTTTCTCCTCCTACTTACCACTATCTTCTCCCTATACCATCTTCTTCCATGTCATGCTATTCCATCTTAGTTTCCTCTGCTATGAATTCGCTCTCTCCTTTTCCTCCTCCTATCATAACAAGGTTTGTCTCCATGTAAGATTAGTTGTGCTGTGGTCTGTGGTGGTGTCCTGACGATAGCGTTTTAGTCGAAACTACGTCCGTCTCTGCATCTCATTGTTTGATTGTTGTATGTCTTTTTTTGGTAACACTTCTACCTATTTTTGTTCATTGTGATATTTGTCATCAGTAGGACGGGTGCCCAAAAATGCATTAGTACATCTTCGTAATTCCCTATGTTTTATGAAGAATGTAATATTTCCATTAAAATTCATTAACGTTGTGGGGAAGAAGCCATCTATTGCAAAATTTCTAGTACTTCTTTGTTTTCTTATGTCTGTTTTCTTATAACAAAAACTAAGGTTTTTGTAATTTCAGCCCTGTCGAGTGAAGTACGCCGTGCGACTATAATGCACATGTTGATGTTACTTTTTCCCTTAATACCTAGCACATCCGTTATCGCCATGTTCCAAGCAGAAAAAAAATCTAATGTTACACCACAGCATGTATTAAAGACGTAAGTGTATGAGAAGTTTGTGATCTCACAATTCAGTGGCTCTGCTATATGATGACGGTTGCACTCTCCTCTCCTTCGCAGTCTTTACTATTCGACTAACACATATAGGCTGGGTCCAGCTGGAAACCGTTGCGATCTAAAACTATTTCCACCTCTACTGGGGAATGAATCCTGGACCACTCTTATGCGTAGCCATTGCACTAGCCAGTGCGAAATTTGGCTCCCAGTTATGCACAATAAGCAATGTTATGTTATCTAAAAAAATGTAGGGGATGTGGCTGGATTAATTACAATACAATCATATATATATATATATATATATATAAACAAACGAGCAAGTAACCTGTCACAAATGAAATGCATGATTTAGTGAATAATTAAGTATAAATCATTCAGCAAGTAACCTGTCACAAATGAAATGCATGATTTAGTGAATAATTAAGTATAAATCATTCAGCAAGTAACTTTTATTATCATCCTTTTTTTGTAGTGATAGTGCTTTACGTTATTTATATCGAACTATATACATCCCATAATCTCATCAGCGTTGTGAGAGTACCTCACTGGATGCATGATTCATCCATAGAATTTATCTTCATCCATGATATATATTTTTTTCATCCATTTTTTTTCTGACATGAGTCATTAACCTCTCCAACAAGGCATTCATTGCAGCAAAGCCTTAAACATTGACACGTCGCATAACGTTCTCCAAATTATGTTATGTTAATCTGTAGAAGTTTGAGAATGAACACACAAGTAGAAGAAAAAAAATGCCAGCAGGTTTTGTGATTAAATTCAATCTTAGACCTCCTATTCTTTGATTTTGGATGCAGCAACAATGTTTGTCTACCTTACAAGCCATAAGAAGCGATTAAGTGCTTATGAATAGGAGTTGTCTGCACAATTCCATATAGGGTAAATGTTATCCAGAATCCATTATAAAGTCAAATGTGTCCGGCCAAGAGTCGCAGATACCGCAGGAATGCCGTAAATCATGACACACCGCATCCCGCTCTCGAGACTACGGTCTGTTAAACTGCGGGAATTTGAGAATTAACTCTAAAGATGGAGAAGACAAATGTCCAAGGTACTCGTGATTAAATTTACATTAGGCATGTATGTGACTGTTAATTTTTCAACTTGCATGTCTAAACATTTCCTTCATGAAGCATTACCTATATGGACATTTCATTAACTATACTTCTAGGTGTCATTTACGAGTACCAATTGTATATAATTTTCTCCAACGATTATATCAAACCTCAATAAAGGAAATTGATTGTATCTGCCATCTTCAAAACTAATTTTTTTTCAAAAAAAGGTATTTATATATCATAACATGAACTGAATATATAAGATGACAGCAAACTATATAAATATGGATAGGAATATATGATGATTGATATAAATGTAATAGGCAGTGACATTAAATTGTCTTGACCTGTACTTTTCCATTGTCACATTGATCATGATGAATCCATATGTCATCCAAAAATGTACCAATTTTGAGAAAATCATCTGCCACTACACGATTGCAATTTTTACCATTTTACATTGCAATCTTTTTAGTTATATGTTGTTTCTGATACCAATGGTGAAGCGTTATTATGTAATAGTTCTACGTAAGATTTTTCTTGGTCTTCCTCGTTTACTTTTGCCCTTTGGTAGCCACATGAAAGCTTGACAGGGGAGTCTTTTGTCCTCCACTCGAAGCACGTGCCAAAATATATATATTTATATATATAAATATATATGTATAAATATATATATAAATATATATAAATATATATATATATATATATTATATATATATATATATATAATATATATATATATATATATATATATATATATATATATTATATATATATATATATATATATATATATATATATATATATAATATATATATATATATGTATTATATATATATATATATATATATATATATATATATATATATATAATTTAACAATTTCTTATAAACACAACACTAAATAAACCACTAAATAGTGTTGTTTGTAGAGACATAACCTATCTTGATGAATGACATATTTCTTATAATACCAGACAGTATTTTAGTTTTTGCTATTCCGCAAATCCTCTACCTCTCCAGTATTGTGTATATAAACATATCATCATCATCATCAAGTGCCGTCTCCGCAACGAAGGTTGGCTGCAACGTATCTCCAACATCTCCTGTCTCTTGTCTTGGTGGTGCACTCTGCTAGACTGTAACCTGTCCATCGTGTAATGTTACTCTCCCACTTGTATCTCTGCCTACCTCTTGCTCGCTTCCCTTTGACTTTACCCTCAAGTAAGGTCTTCAATAGGGTGTCATGTCTTTTAATGTGTCCAAAGTATTTTATTTGCCTGATCTTTATTTCTCTTAATAGTTCTTTCTTCATATTAAGTGTCTTTAGCACCTCTTTATTTGTTTTCTTCTCTTTCCATGATGTTCTCCCTATTCTTCTATATACCCACATCTCAAAGGCATCAATTTTGTCTTCTAATTGTTTATTTAGTGTCCATGTTTCTGAGCCATACATTAATATGGAATAGATGTAGCATATATAATACGCTCTATTCAGATAAATATGATAATGCCACCATATCCCGTATTTAGCAGAAATTTTTATTCACTCTGCAATATTTGTTCAGTTTACTCTCAGATAATACAAGATATTGAATAAATTGAAATTCTTAAAACATTTAAAGAACTGGAATTGCGTAATAACTTTATGTATTACGTATTAGGTATTATGTCTGCTGATTATCATCTTGGCACACCGGGCATGTCCATAGGTGCTCATATCTCCACATTAGTAACTATCTCAGAGTATAACGGATGATGTTGGTTCTATGTTGGTTCACTGCTCTTTTTGAAATATTTCTCAGGGGTTCTCTGGTCCATGTCCGTCCTCACTGCAAATTCTCGCATTCTCGATATTGACTCATGCTCATTTATCTCAAAATCATCAGATCGTGAGGATTCATGCTAGAGTAATGAGTATGTTTGCTAAATTACTTATGTATCGTCAAACCATAATTGCTGACACAGCGCTTCAGGATTCATACTCTTAATGCCAATTATGAAACCAAAAAAATACAAAGAAATAAGTCAGCTCCTGGTCGCATTTTGAATTCATTGTTTATTGAGTATGAGCCAGTGTCAACATACACTTACTGATCCATACGTGATTTCTATCACAGCTGGTTGTATAAAATACACATACATAAAGTTTCTATAGCTGGATGATTCAATACACTCTCAGTTCTACACAGTTTGTGAAAACTTCTGCTATAGTGCATTCATAAATAGTTGTCCACCGATAGTGTATATTTTCTCTGTAATTATTGAGCGTTCATGCTTCATATCTTGCATGAGTGTATTATTTCATAACCACGTTGCAGATTTATGATTTATTATTCAGCAGTCGCTACAAATGTCGTTTATAATGTAGTAATGATTTGATTTTATATGGAATATAAATTTTACAGTAATTGCTGGCATAAGCGTGTCGTACATGTGTTGTAGCATGGGGGAAAACTGATGTATTCCAAATGTAGTATTTTTCTTTCGTTACATTGATATTATATGTAGTAATATATACATTTAACTCTTAAACGTGTCTATAACTACGTTATTGTTTTTTTGGTCTCCAAACGGTACAATGTAGTCTTCTATTCCTTCTATTTATGGTACCAAGTGTACATTGAAATATTATAATACGAATATGTTCTCTTTTGTACTTTTGTTGTTTATAATATCATTTATGTTATTAAGAAATTCTTCCCTTTTTGCTATATTCATAATCCGATGTATCGCAAAGATCGATAATTGTAGTTGGTTGAATGAAGCGTAAACCATCTTTCTGCCAATATTCTTCTTCCACTTTCAATATATGTTCCTCATATTTATTCCATCATATTTTGTCAGTGATGGAGAGCATAGTATATGCTATTTTTTTAAGATCATTCAGTCTGAAGGTATTATTTCCTTTTGCCACTGTCCCTTAATTTTAGTCAAACAAATTATATTGGATTTAAATATGAATGGTACGGTGGTAATATTAGACATCTATGCCCATGCTCCTCTATAGTTTTATCACTGTGGAAAGTCATTGTTCTATGTGCATTCATTGCCAATAACGGTAACTTCGGTTTCATGTTCATTTCAGTTCATGGAATATGCTCTTTTGTAGCAATATTTTAATTTCTTTCTTAGAAGATGATGTAGTAGGGATCGTATCTTCACATGCAGCAGGATTATGGTAGAAAATGATGTCCACTAACGAGACATGAGGGTTTATCTAATGATAGAAGTGTAGTTTGTTTCTATCCACTCTCTAAATATGTACCCATTCATCTCAAAATGGTAGGCTCGATTATCGGTTAATCTGGAAATTAAAATTAGTTCAGCATTCTTCAAAAGAACATTTTGTCTGCTACCTGCATGTACCATTATTAATCTTTGACCTTTGCTGATTGGTACGTATCTTTAAATAGTTCCATCTACAGATTGCCATTCCTTTTCATGAACGTGGTGAGCTTTTATCCATGTTTTATCTGTATATACAATATCATAGTTTTCTTTACGCATCTCAATGATTTTTCTCAAATATTTACTTCTCATAGTTACTAAATGTGGTTTTCTCACAAATGACGTATCTGCAACATGTATATTTCCGAACTGTAAATACAGCAGCCATTACAGATTATCATAATTTAGTTTTAGAAATGTGAATGTCGGTATTCTTTATTTTACACGCTTTCAATGTCTTTAATGCCAATGTTACTTTGCAATCCAACAGTCTAGTAATTGCTCTCGCAATTATTTTCTTCATCGAAATTTACTACAACATTTTTTACTCTTCTCGTTGAAAAATACAACATGGTTATCTTCACGTAACCACCTTGATAGTGTTTTTCAGTTTATACCCATGGCATGTTGTGTTCTATTTGAGGCAATAGAGATACTATGAAATAGAGAACATGTCGCGCTTCTTGGGAAATATATGTGCGCAATCTCATAATTATACTTTTCAGTGTAGCGAATGTAAACTTTCAAAGACATAGTTATAGTGTAGTTGTAAATGCTGCTTTATGATAACCTGTGATTATTTACAAAAAAACATATATTGAAGACATCACAATAAAAACACGTCAAATATGTGATACACCTTGAGGAAAATGACATTGTGATATTATTTTAATATAATCCACTCATCATTATTATTAACCGTCTCAGCAACGAACGTTGGCTGCAACCAATCTCCAACATTCTTTGTCTCTTGTCTAAGTAATGCACTCTGCTAGACTGTAGCATGTCCATAGTGTGATGTTACTCTCCCACTTGTATCTCTGCCTACCTCTTGCTCGCTTCCCTTTGACTTGACCTATTCAATAAGGTGGCATGTCATTTAATATGTCCTAAATATTTTATTTGCCTGATCTTTATTTCTCTTAGTAGTTATTTCTTCATATTAAGTTTCTTTAGCACCTCTTTATTTATTTTCTTCTCTTTCCATGATAGATTCCCTTCTACTCTATGTACCCACAGCTCAAAGGCATACATTCTGTCATCTAATCGTTTATTTAGTGTCCATGTTTCTGAGTCATACATTAATATATAATATATATGTAGCATTTATAATTCTCATTTTTAACTTTTTCGTAATTTGTTTAGATGTTAATATTTTCTCCAGTTTCTGATTAAAAAAACAGTGCCATCTGCATATCTAAGGTTATTTATTGTTTTCACACCTTATTGATGCAGTCTATTTTCATATATGTCTAATCACTCTGATGTATTTTCCATATGTGCCTATTTCTAGCATTATCCCAATGTGTATTAGATTCAGGCATCAATTAGAGTGCAGCAGTATATGTGTAAGTGAATATACTAACCCGTATACACCATTTATGTATTTTCAAAAATGGTTACATATAAATCACATTCAGCAAAATATTTTAAAGAAAATTGACGGAAAGGTTTTTATTTTTAAGAAACATCTCTTACCCCTGCTGAAGAAAAGCCTACTGCCCTGTTTGTAAATTAAATGCAAATTTAAATTGGAACATGTTCGTTCACGTGTATATATTTTACACAAACCTGTAAGGGCACACAAATGCAGAGACATCTCTCCAGTGTAATAAGAGCGGTGATCCAGCTGGAGATGCGGGAGAAGGTGACATGCATCACGGCAGTTGTAAGATACATGACTTCTGTAGGGTAAAATGATAAATCCGCAGATTCAAGAGCTGGTGCCATGAACACAATTCCCACAAATAGAGTCGTAAGACAACCGAGGTCAGCAACTGCCAGACCTGTTTATGGAAAAATAATTATCAAGAGCTGGTGCCATGAACACAATTCCCACAAATAGGGTCGTAAGACAACCGAGGTCAGCAACTGCCAGACCTGTTTATGGAAAAATAACTAATACTGATATATACATTATTGACTACATCAGCAAGTAAACACAACGGCATATCACTGGCACACCGATAACCATAAACACTGATGTACTAAACACATGAAATAAAGGCGTGTTTCGTATAGATACATGGCTAGTTACTTAATACCTATTTATTTGCAGAGCAAGCCATTACCAAATCTCAAAATGTCAAACACATATGTACATTTGAGAATTTCATATAATATGTCAATGGAAAACATATGTCTGATTTGCATTAAAACTAACATTCCTCAGAGCTTGCATATTCTAAGTTGCAATATATGGGTGTGAATCTGGACAATCACCAAGAAAGCGAAAAATACAAACACATTTGATTCAAAATATTGCAGAAAAATTCTAAGAATACTATGGACCAAACAGGTCACCAGTATAGCCATCGTGAGAGAAATTATAATAGACTAAAAATGGACTAAATAGTATGGTATAGTCTTTCAAGAAAACGACGATATTTTGGTCATATCAAACGCCGTGACAGCCTAGAGAAGACCTTAATGGAGGTGATGATGCCAGGGAGACGAACACGATGCAGATCAAGAATAAGATGAACGCAAGATATCAAAAACCACCTGAACATGACATTAACAGACGCAGAGAGATTGACTGGCGATCGACAGAAGATACGAAATGCTGTGAATACTTACTGCTCATCACCATCATCAAGTGCCGTTCCGAATGGCTTTGAAGTTGATTACTGGTACATCCTGTTAAAATACGCTACTTGATGAATAAATGCCACTGTCAATTATTATGATCGTCTCTCTGACTTCCACTATTTGGAGATGCCTTTCCTTTCCCCCTTTGCTGTCTCCACGTTGTTTTATAAAACTAAATATATATCATATGCTACACACAATACGAAAAATAGTTTAAATATGATCTAAAGCTGATCCAAGACGGTATAAATATGGTCTAATACAAATGCTACTATCACCAAAAAAAAGAGACTTAGTGAAGGCCACAATTTGTACCTATATAACAAATTTTATGACAACGGATGAAGTGAAAGTATAATAAAAGACAAGAATTGATAATTTCTTCTTCTTCTTCTTCTTCAGCGTTCATTCTCAATCTCCCGCGGGATCTCACTTGTATGGTCCTACTAGATTTCCAGCAGGATGTATTCCAGACAATGGAAATGCGTTGTATCGCCGTGTTATTTGAACCAATGGCCTGAGACATCCGCCTTCAGCGGTAAATGATAATTTAGAGCTAAAGGACGTAAACAATTTTTAGAATATTTCTCGTGTGACATATTCTCTCCTGAACAGTGGCTTCCCAGTGAACTTCCTGAACCTTTCTCTGTCTTCGGCAATGCGGCTTGCATTTTCTAACGACATATTCATGTTAACTTTAATTTCGCCAGTCCAGAGTCTTCTTGGTCTGCCTCTCCTCCTCTGCTCAGGTGCTCTGCTCTCCAGCATGTGCCTTACTGAATAGTTATGTCTTTATATGGTAAAACAGGTGTAGTTTTATCTCAAGATAATGCGCTTTCTAAATCAAGAGAATAATTGCAACAGCGACAAAGAAACGTGCGTGAACATTAAATATATTTATCAAGGTACCGACATCATAGCCTCACTTTGTATGATTAGAACATGCATATTTCATGTGGCAATACACGGAAGTGAGCCATGGACAGTAAATAAAACAATAGCAAAGAGAATCGCTGCTTTCGAAATGACATGTTACCGAAGCAATTTTATGTATACCATGGACAGCTGAATAAGACAATCAAGAAGTGTTAAAATCAGTAAACGGCGAAGAGGAATGGCTTCTTAAATTAATGCTAACAATAAAGATGTGTTTAATTTGGTCATATAAAGAGACACAGCAGCATGAAAAGCTGAAGACAGAGTTAAAAGCAACAGGGGAAAAGACCACCAAGACGACGATGGTGCAGTGATATATCTAATTGCTTAAACATATATTTAGAAACGGCATATCATCTTGTCCAGAATTACGGAGATAATCAATACGGAAGATCACGTTATGGAAAGTATATGTCATATGCTACATCATACCCTGATGTTACTGTATATAAATACTTCACCTACCACTATCGTCCTTTCTATTCTTCTTCTCTTCCTTCCATTTTCAGCATACTGTAGGTGTATTTATATGTAGGTCTGCTGTTTGTTTATGTGTCTGTTGTCTTGCGTGTAAACAAATTATTTCTATTGGAAACGTTACTTACCCATGTGTTTCGTTGCTAATATGTTATGTTCGCAAATGTTCACATGTAGCTAGGTTAGTTATGAGTTTACCTTTCTTTTTGTGATTACGCCTCTTTCAATCAGGCGACAACAAAGTAAAATTATGTTATGTCTGGTCGCACTAGCATAAAATATTAGAGGCAATAAAGAACCAAAGTTAAGTTTTATCAACAAAGTAACAGTTAATATTTAGTTAGAGTAAATGGTATATTAACAATTGGTCACACGTTAACAAATATAAATGTATACATCAATAAGTTATTGCATCAGTGAATAAAATGTTACAAAATTCCTTACCCAGCAGACTGACATTGACTGTATCATTGAAGCCTTGTTTTATAAAACAAATTATGTTGATAATGTTGCTGACAATACCCAGGATAGAAATAATCTGACACAAAACTGTGTATAGTAGATATTGAAATATAACTGTGAGCTCGTCACTTAACAAGACAACAATGGTTTGAGGAATTTCAGAAGTTTCTGCAGATATCTCTTTGACAAAAGAACGGTTTAATGTTTTCATCATTTTAAACGTATAATTTCTACACACTATCAATATTAGAAACAGATGCCTTGACGAAATATATACGATGTAATCATTATTTCTTCATGAAAGCTTTGGCATAGATCTAAAAGCATATTAATATTTAATATTATTTTGTAGATAGAGTGTAGGCATTTTAGCACATGTATAGCTCATATTTAAGAGAATACCACTGGTAAATAGAAATATGTGTAAATGTGTGAAAAATTGTATAATTAACATTACCAACGAATAACTGATGGCGCGGTGAAAGGGTGAATGAACGATTGTGTATATGTATATATATATTTATATATATATATATATATATATATTTATATATATATGGGTGTTTTAAAAGAGCAATCATTATTAGAGCCGGTGCAGTTGACTTTCTGCTTTCAATACATGAACGATTTCGATATCATTGAGTCTGTGAAGAAAGTTCACTATCATCTCTACCATTGTGAATATCAGCGATATTAGATATGTTGAATAAGTGAAATACATTCTTCTAAAATGACTCATGGGACTCTTTCTCGTCATTTACATTGACTTTCGACACAAAAAGTATATTTGAAGTGACCAATGAAAATCACAGTAAAATTCAAACTACCATGTTATACTTTTCCTTCCTAATGTTTCATACTTACGATGAGCTCTCTATCACCAATACGATATATATATATATATACACACACACAAATACTAAAACATGACTATATAACAGTTACTGGTTCAATGAGAGATATGAAGACAAGTGACTTAGATTTCTAACGAGATTTACAACCTACAGGACTAGTGTAGCTATAACGGAAATGTATATGTTTCTATGGGGAAGACAAAACTGAAATAACGTTTTTAGCACAGAAAATCAAACAAAATACATTTATTATATATTTCGCGCTACGATTTAAATGGGTTTTTTTTAAAACATTCACAGCTTCACCGTAAACAATATTGATTACTAGATGCTATAAATGTACCACTCAGGGATATAAACCTGTGATATGAAGGAATTAGTTAGTTTCCTTATTTGAGACTTAAATTTATGAATTATAGTTTATTTTCTAGTATTTGCCACGAGATGTTATCACCTTCCTAGAGTTTTCACAATTATGTAATATTTTGGAATATTAAAGTATCGCACATGTAACACTGCTTGCTGTAACAATGTTACAAAATGTAAATTAGTTGTCATGATATTGAAGTGTCAGCATTTGAAGATATGACTATAATATTGATATAATTATATAATGTGGTGGGTCCTCCAAGCTATATATGTTTTATTAAATAATATAATCACAAGGTTGTCTCTCAACAAATAACAACTGAAATTAGGTTTGATTGTCAAAATATGCTCTAACATAACCAAATATGATTCCGATTTGCGTTTAAGCGTATCTTACCATAAGGGGTACACATTAAATGATAAAATGACTACATCCATATACTTGTATATCTATGCGTATAGAAATATATACAAACCTTTTTAACCAGTAAATTGGGACAACTAGTACGTCAGACATATATAATATGTACTGCTACTATCAGATAATATATTGGTCGCAGATAATGGTTGTTGGACATGGAATATACATCATATACAACGTGTGCATGTCTTACAGATATCAGTACTTCTGTCATGATTATTGAATTTTGATTGAGATGATGTGAGTAAAATGCAATAAACATATATCAAAATACATATTTCGTATATAGCCTAATACTTAGTAGAATATAGTAATAATGTGATGTAACGATCAATTACCAGAAGAGTATTCATTATAAGGATAAGAATTGAAGTTTATTGATTAAACTTGGAAAAAAACACCTCAAAATTACTTCTCTTCAAGAAGAATGTAGAAAAATATGATTGTTATATGTTAGATGTATATCGCTTGTTTGAATTCGTCATGAAATCTCAGCCTCTCTTCGTGTAGTTAGTTTATCGTTGTAATAAAATCTCAATCTATGTTTGTGTAGTTAGTGTATTGTTGTAATAAATATTCAATCTATGTTTGTGTAGTTAGTTTATGGTTGTAGGCATGTAAAATCGAAATGCATAACGAATGTGGACAGTATCCATTATCATTAAATGTGATGTGATCCTCAACATATATATATATATATTGTAACAAATGTAATAAATCTCACAAGGCACATTAGACAATTACCAATTTACTTAGTTAAATACATTTTAAACACATTTATTGTTTTACATGCCATGCTCATCTTCGCTTGTGAAAGAGGAACAATCGTCAACATTGCCATATAACACGTCAGTGTTAATAAAACATAATAAATCTTCACCCCCAAACAACATTCAGAAACAGCGATAGAAAATAACCAAGGCTTTCCTAGATCATTAGAAAGCTTTTGACAGGGCAACACTACAGATATATGGAGTTACCTAATATCTGATAACCCTATATCAGAGCATATAAGCCGATAGTCAATGCTCAATAAGAACGTGTACATGTACATGTGATAATTTTCCAATTCACTCTGATGTAAGAAACGATGTGTACTATACACTCTTTCGTTCTATCATACATAGGTCACATCTACAAACTAGCAAAGCCAACGGAAGCCAATTGGAAGGATAACGAAAACGAACTACTATTTCCAGATGGCATATCTTTAACATGAAGACAAATATAGAAAAGGCCAAAGCAGGGAAGATGGGACGAAAATATTTTTTTCAAGAAACGAAGGAAATACTCCTCAAACTAGGAAAAGATGGCAACACAGACTTCAAAAACAGGTCCATCAGCCTCACAAGCTGTTTTTCATAACAATGGAGCTGATTATCATTCTTAGGATGCCGTGGTACCTGGAAAGTGAGAACCTTCTGGAATCAATGCAACCAGGCTTCAGACAGTGCTACTCTACAGTCGATCAGGCAACGTACCTCTCCAAGAGATTGAGGACGTCTTCTAAGATACGAAACCGGTTCTAGCAGCATGGATATACCTCAGGACAGCATATGACAAGGTTTGGAAAGAAGGACTCGTAAAGAAATTGCGGAGCTAACTGAAGAATGTACGAATGGGTAAACGCATGCATGCATAACAGAAGAGTCAGGATACAATTGGATGGTAGCAAGGGCAAGAACGTCCTACTATGACATGGAGTCCCCCAGTGAGAAGCCCTGTCATCCACACTTTTCTTGGTTTACAGCAAAGACCTAGTTGCTGAACTACCACATATGATCAAAGTGGCAATGCATGCTGACGAACTGGTGATCTGGTTCACTGAAGAACATGCGACAGTGGCACTAAACAAATACAATGAGCTATTGATGTCTTAACAATATGGCCAAATATATGGTGCGTCAGTGTTAACACAGATAAGTGCGGCACTATTCTTCTCAGCTCTCACCAAAACAACAAGCCGGTGATATCAAGACAGATGGAGAGCTTTTCAAAGAAGACAAACAACCCACATACCTCGGAGTTACTTTTGATGATAAGTTGAAATGGGAGCAGCACATAACTAAGTGGAACTACATGGTGAGCCAGTAGGAACATATGCCGTACAGTTTAACAGCAAGGCATAAGACCACACTTTGACTATGGTTCAGCTGCGTTGTGTCCAGCATCAAATACCACATTACAAGATTTAGATGAAGTTGAAAACCAGACGCTTAGGATAATGCTGGGAACAATTAAATCAACACCCATGGTAGAGATGCAGAAAATGGGAAGAATACAAACACTTGGTGATCGCAGAGACACAAAGGTGCTAATACAAGCAAAAAGGTTTCAGTTTATACCACGTCATCCAATGAAGGAAAGATTCCAAAATATAGCAATGGGGCCAATGAAAAGAAGCAGCTTTATCCACCAAACTCAACGACTCCGTAGACAACTTACAGACCTACCTGATGTGTACAGCCCCTTAAGGTATTTACCAGAACAAACCCCGAGGAATGAAAGGCATGGAATATTAATATGCATTCAGACCCACGTAAAAGGAATGCTAAGAGAAGACGAATAAAACAGTGTATAGCGGACAGTCACTCTCAGTTTCCTGGACGAGAAATATCCACAAGACCTATGGGTCAGAGTATACGCATATGTGTCAGTACAGAATTCAGTGAGGAATAGAGATGCAGGTGTATATATAGAATTTCCATACATGCCTAGATATATGATCAGAACACCAACATGAACATTCTTCAGTAACTATGATGTAGAAATCCAGGCAAGTATGGTGGCAACTGAACAACTGCTGAACTCCAACCCTGTATCAAATCCCGTGGTATTCCTGTCAGATACAAGGTCAGTGCTTCAAGCTCTCCAGTCTAGAAAATTAACATACTTGCAAAAACTACTTAATGAACTGTCTTAACAGAATAGAGTAACGATGCAATGGATACCCTCTCAGTGTGAAATACCAGAAAATGATAAAGCAGACTAACTGGCTAAGAACGGTCCTGCCGAAGACCAATCATCTCTCAGGAATAAGGACATCTGGACATCCTTAATGAGAGGCTTCCACATAGAAAACTAGAATGTCTAGAGGCAGATCATATGTGCAGGGGCAGCATCGATCAGAAAAAAAGTATATTTAAAGATACGAAAGGAAAAAGAGAAAAACACAAACAAAAATCTTCCGTTGCTGTGATATGATCGCATTAAAAGTCACATTCCTGAGAAAATGTTCAACTTGTTGCGTCTTTTTATTGCTCAATGACTGTTTGTAAGGCGCACACGGATATACACCTAGATGCGTCCTTATGACGTCGGGGGTAGGAGTTGAACCTACTCAGCCAAAATAGTTATTCGTCCACTTTCGTGTGCAATTCCTTCGTTTTGGTTCTGTTTCTGAGCAGATAATTCAACATTTTCAGTTACTATCAGTTGATATCGTAAATATATTTAGTATTCTTCTAGTTCGCTCGGAAACTCTGACAGATCAACATAATGTAAACCAGAGATTGGAGTAGTGTGTGTCATCTTTAACAGCTCAGAAACGATAATGCTGATTTTGGCGTGTCACATTCGACATCAGCATGTATTCTGAGTACTTTGATAGTTTACAGTATGGAGCAGCCAAGTTTCACCCAAATCGTCTTATATTTTTTCTTTCGACATTCTTGGCAATTAGCAATGTCACTTTTCTTTATTCCCGATTCTGGATCCGGCAACATACAGACATACATATATCACACTATTTATAAAAACATGAAAGTTCCAGGAATAGTTTTCTTGTAAAACAATGAATTTATTACTGTTTTCTGAATATACTAAGTATGGAAACTCATATTTCAGTCAAATTTAATTAACTAACGGTCTAATTAATATATATATTTCTCTTACGTAAAATTATCCAGGTTGTGACCACCTAAAAATATGCGTATGTAATATTTCTCGGTATTTACTGCTCATATGGTAATACACAACAATATTTCCTGACGAATTAATGGATTCTAAGATCATTACAAATTCTCCTATTACTGTTAAAATGTTTTTATATTTTCCATCAATTGTTAGCTCAGGTACCAATGACATAGCAATGAAAAGGATGCTAACAGGAATGAAACAAGCAATGAAAAGTGCAGAAATTATAACAACCATTTTGGCAACCTTTTTATTACGGCAAGAAATGTTGTCAATGTTTGCAGTTACTGTAGATTTCTTTCGCCATTGCGTAGCTTTCTTGAGTTTAATTACAAGTGTAACAGTACAGGTAATGGTGACCAAAAATGCAGAAAAAGGAGTAAACACGTTGTTGACAGCAAAGGTCACCGTCTCAACGTTCTCACGATCCCCAGTGTGAACAATACCAAGTAGTGACTTGTTTCTTGATGGAAAATATTTGATTCCGAGGCTGTTGACGAAGTACATCGGGGCCACACTGCTTATGAAAAGAACAAAGACGCTGATGATGATAACATTGACCCGTTTTTGTGTGACAAGTGTCTTCACCTATAAAATATGTAGTATTTAGTGTTCGTAACAAGTGTACTCACTTAAATAATATATATATATATATATATATATATATATAATTATTTAGCTTGTGTGTGATATATACACAATATTTCACAAATTATATCATATAAAAAGAAGGAAATATATGCTGGTATAAAAACCATAAAGGCACGAAACCAAAAATAACAACTTTATGGACAAAAGAGGTAAAGAATGTAACGGAGGATAAAAAGCAAAAGTACAAGACGTCGTCAACGATAAAAACGCATGAACATTACTTAGCATACACGACATCAATGATCAACACTATGAAAATTATCAAATCTGTAAAAATTAAGTCTTGGCAAGATTATGAAGATATGTTTAACAAATATAAAAAAAACGCACCAAAGATGTTATAAAAGAAAGTACAAAACATGATCAATTAAAAAAATACCAACAACGTGAAATAATAAACGATGAATATGATTATATACTAAACAAGCACCATATCACAAATCACCATCAATATACGGCATACCTAAAGAACTAATAAAACTGCAAGCAGTGACAAGTATAAGGTAGATACACAAACTATTCAATGTGATATGGAAGTCATAAAAGACACAACTGGAGTGGAATACATCGGCAATTGTTCCTAATTTGAGAAAAATAGGACGTAAGAGGGACTGCACTAAGTATAGAGGCATATCACTCTTACGAAACATATGAAAGATCTTTCTCAAGATACTAGAGAGAAGAATGCGGTCATATATAGAACCACAGCTCAACAACACACAATTGAACTTGTTAAAAAAAGCTGTACAGATGCAATCTTTACCAGCAAATAACTCTGAGAAAGAGCGACAGAAAATAAACAAGACCTAATTTTAGCTTTCATGGACCAAGAGGAAGCTTTTGACAGAGTGGCTAGAACACAACTATGGAATTCACTACAGACATTTGGAGTTCACCATCTGGATAAGCCTATGCCAGAGCATATACGCCAATAGTCAATGCGCAGAAAGAACAAGCACAGGTACATCCGGTAAGTTCCTAATGCTCTGGAGAATGAGACAGGGATATGCAATATCTCCTCCCTCTAGTGTTAATAACATACACACATCACATCTGCAAAGTAGCAAAGATGTCGGAAGAAAACAATCTGAAAAATAATTTAAACGAATTGCTATTTGCAGACGTCCAAGCACTGGAAGCGTCATCAGAAAAGCAAATACAAAGACAAATATATACATATCAAATATATATATATATATATATATATCGAAGACGGATGTGTCGGGTAATTGGCGCTAATAAAAAGTGACACACCGCATTTCCATTCTCTGGACTACATCCTGCTGAAATTATAGCATGATATTGGTCCTGCTACAAGGAAGTTACGGCGGGAGTTTGAGAATGAACTCTGAAGAAGAAGAAATATTAAAGAATACATACATATATATTATATATATATTAGAAACATTAGATAGAAATAGCGATATATTTCAGATACCCAGGATGGAAAATAAAAGCAGACTGCAAGATCAGCTGAGAAATACACAATAGATGTTGTATAGCACATTAAGTCCTAGGGCAAATGGCACCAAAATTCAGAAACAGAATTGTAGATTTAAACACGAAAAGAACAATATTTACGCCAAAGTTGTGCCACAAAGAAAAACATGAACAACGTCAACACAAGACAAGCGTAAACTTCTGATAGGTGAAATGGCATGCTTACGCAGAATCCTAGAAATATCGCTTACAGACATAATGAGGAATGAGGACATTAGACAACAAACCGGCACCACCCCAATCTTGCAATATATTAAAACACATATCAAATGATTTGCACAAATCAGCAGACTACCTTCAGACAGCATACCACAACACGCTATGCTACACAGATACAGTGAAGGAAGACGTAGAGACTCACCACGAAAACAATAGACAAAACACTTCTATCCAAAGGCATCATTGCGTTTAACGAATAGATAGATCGATAGTATTTGTGGCATGTATTTAATATAGAGTATTCACTTGTTAATACGTAAAATAAGTTCACATACGTAATCAGACCGTGAAAATATATGTTGTAATAGGGTTGCCTAAAAATGCATTACAACATCTTCTTGTTTTGTTTGTTTTGCGTTCGCTCAACTGTAACCATCACGGGTGTCCGTGCGATTTCCGCCGGGAGCGTGATTACGTTGTGCCACCGTTATGCGCCTTGTAGGCCTAGCACATCCGATTTCGGCATGCCTTGACATTTCGGGTGGGCTACCCTTAGCCTGTGACAGCCTGTATATCTGTCTCCAGGCATGCGTAGTGGAGACTCTTCGCCCAGACGATTTTGCTCTCGTCTGACTCGCACAAGGGGTTCCACTGTCTATGAACTTGCCTCGTGTAATTGGACGTGCTGTGCCTGTACCCATTGGGTACTAAACCGCTTCTCATCCGTGAGCCTGGTTCCTTAAGGGGAAGAACTCAACACAGGAGTTGGGACCTGGCTCTTTCGCCCTCTTAGCCGAGGTGTCATTCACCGACATGTACCCTTGTCCAAGTTCGAGTCTTACACCACGCGGTTGAGAGCAAGGCGTTCTCGAGCTGATCGTCCTTGTCCCAATAGCGCCTGAGCCCATCAGGTACTGAACCCTTTCTCTCTTCAAGTGTATTTCCGGTGTAGGAAAACCTGACAGTAGAGTTGGGCCAGGGCTAAATCGTTGTCCCTTTTGTGGCTGAGCCCATCGGGTACGGAACCCTTTCTCTCTGCAAGTGTACTTCCGGTATAGGAAACCTTGACAGTAGAGTTGGACCAGGACTACCATCGTTGTCCCTTTCTTGCCTAAGCCCATCGGGTACAGAACCCTTTCTCTTCGCGAGCATATTTCCGGTTTAGGAAGGCTCGACATTAGAGTTGGATTAGGTCTTCTTTCTTTACCAAACGCCAATGAATGTGTCTGGGTCTCTGCCTGTGAGGAAAACAGGTAACTAGAAGCTCGTCTCGAGCTGACTGAGCTTGTAGTTCCCCTTTCCTAGAGACTTTTCACTTTCTATTTGCAGTTTGCGCTGCCCTCTAGCGCTGTTCTGCCCTCACATTGTTTCATTGTACTCGGTATGAAATCTATTTGTCTCTCGCCATGCATCTACCTTTACGTGCATTTTACATTGGCCGACCCTCCAATGTTCGGACTGGACTGACTAGCTTCACTGTATGTCGACAGTGTCGCTATATGTGGTGATGCTGGTGGTGTCGGAGATATTGTCTGTCTCTTGTGCAGACAAATTTCTTTCCATCTTCTACCTCCACCTTCTCGGACACGATCCCCAATTGATTTGGCCAGAATCAGCTCGAGCTGCTGTATTTCTGTTTCCAGGTTGCACCGCGTGGAGTTACATTTGGGATCTTGGTTATCTGCTAACCCTGGGTCCGCCTAGAGCAATTCGTTCCCTTTGCACTCCAGAACATCTTCTAATTCTTTCCTATTTATGAAACAATGTATTGACATTTCTATGAAATAATCATTGAGGTTCAGGGGTTTGGGAGAGAAGCCATGTATTTGCAAAGTTCCTAGTACTTCGTCGTTTCCTATGCCCATTCTATGATATCTATCTCATAAGTAACAATAAGTTATGTGATAACTAACACTAAGCTCTCTGATAACTAACACGAAAGTTATCTTGATTCGTTAGTCTTCATTAGAAACTAGTTTGACAGCAAGCGGGGCATTCCCATAAGTACTCCGTCCTCTGTTTCAGCAGCCATCCCAGTGTATGTAGGCTCAGAACCCCCGGTCAGGTTTTTATTTCGTGATCTTCGGGGTCTTCCCAAAAAATACGTATCTTTCCCTCCCGTTTAGATATTCATATTTCTAACATTCCCTGTATGTGTACGTTCTCAGCATCATTGACACCATCTTCATCTTGAAATGAATGTATTCCTCTCTTGATCAAGTCTGCTTTATATCTTCTCATCAGTACACCGTCTATCGCAAATTGCCTGCCAATAAGTTGGTTCTCGCTTTTCCTCTGACCCTAGCACGCCCAGGACAGTATATCCATGTAATGCTCTGGGCGATTGAATTGTTCAATTATTCCCACCATTACTTGTTAGCGTTATGTCGTTTATCGCCGCAGGCAAGTTATCTGATAACTAACACTAAAGTTATTTGATAACTAATAATAAAGTTATGTGATAACTAACACTAAAGTTATCTGATAACTAACGCTAAAGTTATCTGATAACTAACACTAAAGTTAACTGATAACTAACACTAAAGTTCTCTGATAACTAACACTAAAGTCCTCTGATAACTAACACTAAAGTACTCTGATAACTAACACTAACGATCTCTGATAACTAACACTAAAGTTCTCTGATAACTAACACTAACGTTCTCTGATAACTAACACTAAAGTTCTCTGATAACTAACACTAAAGTTCTCTGATAACTAACACTAAAGTCCTCTGATAATTAATACTAAAGTACTCTGATAACTAACACTAACGTTCTCTGATAACTAACACTAAAGTTCTCTGATAACTAACACTAAAGTTCTCTGATAACTAACACTAATGTTCTCTGATAACTAACACTAAAGTTCTCTGATAACTAATACTAAAGTTATCTGATAACTAATACTAAATTTCTCTGATAACTAACACTAAAGTTCTCTGATAACTAATATTAAATTTCTCTGATAACTAACACTAAAGTAATCTGATAACTAACACTAAAGTTCTCTGATAACTAACACTAAAGTTCTCTGATAACTAACACTAAAGTTCTCTGATAACTAACACTAAATTTATCTGATAACTAACGCTAAAGTTTTCTGATAACTAATACTAAATTTCTCTGATAACTAATACTAAATTTATCTGATAACTAACACTAAAGTTCTCTGATAACTAATAATACATTTCTCTGATAACTAACGCTAAAGTTCTCTGATAACTAATAATAAATTTCTCTGATAACTAATACTAAATTTCTCTGATAACTAATACTAAGTTTCTCTGATAACTAACACTAAAGGTCTCTGATAACTAATAATAAATTTCCATGATAACTAATACTACATTTCTATGATAACTAACACTAAAGTTCTCTGACAACTAATACTAAAGTTCTCTGATAACTAATACTAAAGTTCTCTGACAACTAATACTAAAGTTCTCTGATAACTAATACTAAATTCCGTGTGTTTTCAGCTCTGACGAGTGGCGTACGTCGTGCTGCTGACTATGCGCATCCTGCAGTTATTTTGTGCCGTAATTCCAAACATTTCCGTTATCGTCATGGTTCCAAGTAGAAAAAAAGTAATGTTACTCCATAGTATGTACTATTATCGTAGGGGTATGAATCGTTAGCGATTTCACATTTCAGTGGCTGTGTTCAATGAGAACGGTAGACCTCTGCTCTACCCCGCGGTCTTCATTTCCTGATGAACCCGGTACACAATAGAAGCTTGGTCGACTCGGAATCTGCTGCAATATAAAACAAGATTTACATCTCAACTGGGAAGTGAACCTAGAACCACTGATATGTGAAAGTTAGCGCTCTAACCACGGAAAAACGCAACACTAAGCTATGTACACGAAGCCATATTCCGATGTCTAGAGTGGGGCGGGTGGCGGGTTAGAACCTACCCCCCCCCAATATCTGCATACGTGTAAGTAATATATCCCCTATTGGATACACAATTTAGTGCATACGTATTTCTATTCAGGAAGTAACTTGTTGTACCTTTTTTTATTAAGGATATTGTTTTACATTATATTCGAATCGACGTTCTAATCGAGCCATACATCTGTAAAAAGGGTTGAAAAGACATAGTGGATTGATTTCACTGTATTCTGTTTCCCATAATATACTCCGTCATTCTCAGCGAAGCGGCACGCTGTCTGCCGAGAGTACCACTCATATCACAAACCAAATTAACCAATCGCAAATGTTTTTCTACTTGTTCATTGTATGTATTGTTTTCAAGACATCTTCATATTCGCTTCGACTCATCTCTGGAGAGTTGTGCGATGATAAACGTTCAAACGGCGGCCAGAAACGGCGCATCAAGAATCACCTAAAAAACTCATGCACTGCAGCATTGACGCTAGCTCCTGGAAAACTGCAGCCCTTGATCGCTCAGATTGGCACATCCAGACACTGCTGGCATCACTACATTTTAAAAACAAAGAACACTACGGGAAATTTACAAGAAACGAAAGCTGACTGACATATCAGAAAACTCTCCTACTTTAAACCATATGTACTCCTGCATGAACTGCAATAGAACTGTCCTGGTATTGGACACATCGGACATCTACTAACTTACAAACCATATTAGACAAGCACAAATATTTTGTTGTCTTTCTACTTGTTCATCACATTTATTGTTTTTCCTGCCATGTCATCTTTCGCTTGCGAAGGAAGAACAGCCTCATACAAGGATTCCGGAACTATAATTGGTAGTTTATTATCAATAACAAACATTCGGGAATTATAACTAGTAGTTTATTATCAATAACAAACATTCGGGAATTATAACTAGTAGTTTATTATCAATAACAAACATTCGGGAATTATAACTAGTAGTTTATTATCAATAACAAACATTCGGAAATTATAACTAGTAGTTTATTATCAATAACAAACATTCGGGAATTATAACTAGTAGTTTATTATCAATAACAAACATTCGGGAATTATAACTAGTAGTTTATTATGAATAACAAACATTCGGGAATTATAACTAGTAGTTTATTATGAATAACACACTAACGTCGATGTAATTTTTAGAGTGATCATAGAAGACACGCATTGTTCCTGATTTTTCTTGAGAAATGTTTTTTTAATCTCAGTGTTTCCCAGCATTAAGACACAACTGACTTGTTACATTTAAGAACTTACTTAAGTTATTACACTCTCCATACGGCCTTCCATTGCAGCAAATTCGCAAACCATTACACTGCACATTCCTTTCTCCCGACTATGATCAGCTAATATGCAGGAGTTGGAGAATGATCACAAAAGAAGAAGAATAATTCTCCAGCAGACCGTGTGCATACATTCAAACTTAGACCATGTATGTGATGTGTATTCTTTAATATTTATCCTTCTTCAGTGTTCATTCTCACACTCCCGCTGGATTTCGCTTGTAGCAGGACCATGGCCCTACTAGATTTCAGAAGGATGTAGTCCAGAGAATGGAAATGAGCTGTGTCACCGATTTATTTTCTTCGACTGTTCTACACATCCGTCATCGGTGGGTTTTACTATTTAATGTAGCTACGCTATTGCCTACCTCACAAGACATAAGAAGCGATTAAGTGATTATGGGGATGAGCTGGCTGCACTATTGCATATACTGTAAATGTGATCCAGAAGACATTTTAAAATCACATGTGTCAGGCAAAAAAGCGCAGGTATCGCAGCAATGCAGTAAACCATGACACAGCGCATTCAGTTCTCCAGACTACGTTCTGCTAATCTGTGGGAGTTTGAAAATGAGCTGTATAGATGGAGAAAACAAATGCCCAAGCAGGTCATGTGCAGTAATGTACCATACAGCATGTATCTGATTGTTAATTCTTAAATTTAAAACTGAACATATTAAGATGCTATTTGGTGAGTCAAGTACGAAAAAATTAGTGTTTCCGAGTTGCCAGGCGATTCGGTGCCGTTGAACGGACTAGTTAAATTCCCGTTAGTCTCGTGCATTTTTAATTTACTTATATAATATGACAACAAGCTATAAAAAGTCTAGTAAGAAAAATATGAAGGTCGATACAAATGTAATAGGGAGTGCCATTAAATCGTCTTGCACTGTAATTTTCAATGTCACATTGTTCCTGATGTATAAAAATGTCACACAAAAATATACCATATTTTGAGAAAATCATCTTCCCGTAAACGAGTGAAGTCAAGGAGGCCATGACAAACAGAAACGAATTTACAGAAACGAACACTTGGTCTAAACGTAGAAGGTATACACTACAAAGGCAAAACTAATAAGGTATTGGGTATGTTGATTATCATCTTCGCACACCAGGCACGTCCATAGGTGCTCCAATCTTCGCTTCAGTAAATATCTCGGAGCATAACGGCTGATGGTTCCGGTTCTATGTTTGTTGAGTTGACTGCTCTTTTTTGAAATCTTTGTCAGGGGATCGCTTAGGTCAACACTCATCCTCACTCCCAATTCTCGCATTCTTGATATTGACCCATGCTTATTCATCTTTAAATCCTCTGATCATGATGACTCAGGAAGAGCAGTGAGTATGTCTGCTTTGTCCATATGATCGACATCTGTTGTGGTGGTGACACTGGATAATTTGTCGGCCCGTTAATTCCCTCCACGACCGCATGTCGTTCGACAAAAATAAGAGTGCGTTTTGTTCGTAGTGATGCCGGCATTTTAGACCTCTCCAATGACTCCGCCCATCCCTACGGTACATTACCTGCTTTGACTTTCTTAATCATATTCAGTGAATCCCTTAGTATGCATGCATGGGAATATGTTTTCGACTCCAGCCAGTAAAGTGCCTGCGTTACGGCGAATACTATTCATAGTTAGACTGCACGTTGTTGCGGTAAAAGCACCAATGGCTTTATGTAATGTTCTGCCGTTTCATCTGACAGTAAAGACCCTTGCGCATCGCTTGTGATGGATGACTGACCCATCCGTGTAAATCACACCACCTGTGTCATCGGTATTCTGGTATATTAGTGCCTTGAACTCAGCATCCACGCCTTCGTGGCTGTCTTCCTGCACTCTATGTTGAGTGTAACGACGGTCTTGACTGCTTCTTGAAAGTCCGTAGGAATAAGCATCGATTCCTCGCCAGAAGCAATGTCTTCTGAAGCACATATATGTTTAACGGTATCTTCGGCCCGACCCATCGACGATTTGCCTCTCTTGAGCCTGATTCCTTCACATGAGGGAGCTCGCAGGCAGCTCCACTAAATTCTAGGCAGCAAAAATTGTATGAGCAAAGTCAAGCAAGACGTAACTTTAGTGGAGAATGAAATGTTTCTGAAATTCTGCAAGAGACTATGGGGCACAATAAGACTAAGAGACAATATAAAACTTCTGGCATACTATAATAGACACAGTCCTTAAATAGAAAGAGAATCTACAAGTCAACTCCGAAATCCTTGAAATTGCAATTTATGCGATTTTGTTAACTACGATATGATTCCACAATAGTATTACAATTGAGAAAGTGATATGTGAAGTAGAACATAGAGAGTTGGTCCATTGTAGGATACCCTCAACTCAAATTTGAAAATGATTTATTTAGAGTGACCTTGTGGCGCCCGTGTGTTGCCGGGGCCCGAAAGGGGAGCAAAGAATATCAACACTGTTTACCTTGCACGCATGACGTAAAAGGCAACTAATGAGGTTATGGGATGGAATTGGCTATCCAATCCCATATAGGGTCAGTGACCTAAGTCCATGCTGAAGTCTAATGTGTCATGCCGAAAGGCGCAAATATCGCAGCAATGATGTAAACCATGACACAACGCATTCCGTTCTTCGGACTACATCTTGCTAATCTGCAGGAGTTTGAGAACGAACGCAGAAGAAGAAGAAGAGTGTCCCTGTTCACCAACACAATAATGAGTGTTTCTGTCACATCACGAGGTTATGGCCAATTATCTTGTGTCAACTGTATAAGATTGCATTATATTATTTATGGAAGATTGTGAGAAATTTTCTACTAATGTTTGAAAATAATGTTCATTGTGATGCCACCATAGAAGATGTCTTATGTCTGTTCTCCAAGCTGTTGAAATAATATATTTTCAGTCTTGCTACAAACATGTAATGTTGGCAACCCACACAGATTTGTTTAACAAAAATTGAAATGTTTTGTCTATAGTTTAAACTTTACGTTTAACTTGAAAATACAATTTGTTTCTGTATCTTGACAAATGAAATATATACCCGAGTTTCACATGCAATATCTGATGTTATATCATCAATTGAAGATTATAGTCATCTTTCCGACCTCACTCAAACACATCGGACACCGTTTCTCAATATATCAACATATTTATTATAGAGAAATGACAAATGACAACAAATCAATAACTGTATACATACATGAGAGCGAACCACATATACAATAACATAGACAATCACATATCACCTTATTCTATAGCAATACATATAACATCTAATCAGACTGAATTCTGTTTTGTATTTTTAAAACACCAGGTGAAAATGAAAAAAAAAAGCAACTAATGTGTGAGCAAAGGAACTATGCATCTGTGTTTGCTATATAAACAACAAAATGTACATTAAGGAGATACCATTATTCAACATCTTTTGCACCAGAAAAAATATCATTTTTGTTTGGTGAATGTGTGTCCTCCAAATTCATGAAAGATATCTGACAGTACAGCAACTTGCAATTCATTTAGAACACGGATAAAGAATGTATTCTAGTAATATAAGAGCTTTTGTGTAATCTCTGGCTGCTAGAGATAGTTCTCACACAACCTTCATTAAATGCTGTCATGATGATGTGTTTTCTCAAACTAAATTTGAATTACCAATTTCAATATTCTTACACGTGAGCACTAAACTTGGAAGTACAGCACATAGAGGTGATCCATTTGAAAAATATCATCCAATCAAATTTAACATTGTTGTGAATATAATTTAAACAGATCACCGGAGTTTATTTCTTTTTTTTTTAAATTTCATTACACGAGGTTATGTTCAATTAAGTTAATATTATGTCCGATGCAATTATATATATATATTTTTATGAGGTCCATGTATAAGAAACAATGAAAGTGTTAGACGTAGTTTTGGCTATGGTTTGAAAATTCAGACTACGCTGTAAGTACTTCAGTGGGCAACAACATGATTGACAGCTTGTTTAACATCTCTATTGTCTTCCCTCGCCGGGCAACGCCGCCCTGTATTCCTTCTAGACTATCTATCTATCTATCAATATATATATTGATATATATATATATATATATGTCTGTGTCATAGATACGTCCTCAGTTGGTGGTTGATCATAATGAAACAAAAAAGTCATATTCGCTCACTTTTGTTCTTGTGCAGTGGCTTTGTTTTCGTTACCTATGTAATTTCGTGGCCTTTCTTGACATTTTGTAAATAGAAACGGGAGGGGGGTGTATTTACACGTATTTTGTCAATATTCCTGGTACAAAAAGTCAAGTCATATTTCTTGGTGTTGGGGTTTCGAGAATTTCCAACCCCCCTCCCTCACCATTATATGTAGCGCTGATATTATTACGTCTATTTAATACAATTTCTCTTAAAATCTACAATAAGAAACACTCAAAAGTGTTGCTTGTAGAGACCTACATGCTTGATATAACCGTTTTGGTTGAATGACATGTTTCTTGCAATACCAAACAGTAATTTAGTTTGTGCTACTCCCCAAACCCCAACCCCTCCCTCCCACCAGTATTCTGCATGTTGAAATATAAGTTCCACTTATTCAGATAAATATGATAAAGCCACAAATGCAACAATTTTCATTCATTCGGCAAATTGTTCTGTTCACAATTAGATAATAAAGATACTGAAAGTATGTAAATACAGAAAATATTGAACAACCGGAATTAGGTAAATAACTTAACACCATCATCAAGCAATCATTGCCGACCCAGCGGTTTATGGGTCCATTCTCTTAATGGCATATGACAAACGAAAAAAAAAGCAACAGCCAAGCCGACGGTTATTGATTTTGAGTAAATGTGATTATACCCTGCTGATCCATGCATGCTGTGGTCACAGCTGATGTATACAGGACACACACACATAGTTTCTGTAGGAGGATGATTCAATATACTCTTAATTCTACACAGTTCGTGGACATTTCTACTAGTACCACCTTTAATTATTGTTCTCCTAATCTTTGTTAATAATGCAATACATCCGAGTGTCCAACCCCATCATGTATCCATGATGTGGCTTCATCACGCTTCCTTCAAGTTATTATAACTTTGTATTTACCCGAAAGCCAGTATGTTTCTCATTAACGTGCAGTCATGTATGTTAAGAAATATATTGAATATCACACAGCGTTTATATTAGCTATATATGATTTAACTCATAGTAATAACTTTAATTTATGATAACCCGAAGCATGGAGACGAAACGTGTATACAACAACAGCTATAGCAAATATATATAGTCCCAGAATGCCATTTTAGGACGGCTGTATCGATCTCAAAATCGATTTAGTTGACGTGTATGCACCACTAGTATGTGACACATGTATCACTTTTTAATGAAACATTGACTGACTGACTTTATGAGAAAGAAATATTCTACAAATACCTCTATGTTTTGGAAAATAATCAAAGATCCCATGTCTGTACGAAAAAAACCCCAGATATGGGCAAAAGGTCCTGGAGTGGTAACGCTTACGATTTTAATTTTAAATATGTTCTTTTCTTTCACAATCCACCAGTGATTCCACTTCTTAAATTGTTATCTATGAAATGTGAGCACATGCATTGTTGTCTTATACGGTATTTTAGAGAAGTAATTGTACAATTTGAAACGTAATTGAACAGAAAAGCACCGTATTGTTTGTGAGATTTATTTAAAAAAATTATAATGAAAATGTATTTTTAACTAGGTAGCTTATAGCACAGTCACTACATACATAAATAGAAGAGAAATGCAAAGAATGAAAAATCATATCATTTGTGTGAGGTATGGAATAAAGAAGACAATAAAAGTGTAAATATTTGTACTCGTCCGCTTCTTGTGAGAACGGTTTGTAAAGTTACTTGTTATGTTTTGTTCTTCCAGGGCCATAGGCAAAACATATGGCAGAAACCATAGCTTTCCATTTCTGTCTTTGTGTTGCCAGGTCTTTCAATTGTTGTGTTTTGTTTAGGTACATTGACATGCCTTCTCTATTAATGGTTCTTCGTAGAGTTTCTCTAGGTCTCCCATTTCTTCTTACCCCAGGTGGCACCCAATATAGTGATTACTTGGGAATTCTTAGGCTGTTCATTCTGAGAACATGGCCGATGTAAGTCCAACGCCTTTGTCTAATGAAGGAAGATATATAGGTTTGTTTGCTTTCCTCTCTTATAGTAATGTTAGATTTAAAGTCACTCCACTTAACATTCAGGATGGTACGTAGGCATTTGTTTTCAAAGGACTCGAGTCTCTTATCTATGTCTTTTGTGGCTTTCCAACTTTCGCATCCATATGATAGGGATGATGTTGGAGTTAAACAACCTGAGTTTTGTGGTGTTTCTTAGTGTGTTTGTCCTCCAGATGTTACGCAGTTTATTGAAAGTACCCTCTGCAAGGACAATACGGTGTAAAATTTCTTTTGATGAGTCCCCATGCAATGCTAGATTGGTGCCTAAAGTTACTAATGTCCGCAAAGATAGATTTATCAGTGTATATAATTATACAAAAGTTTGGTTAAAAATACATAAAACATGTTTTGTGTGAAACAGTGTATTAAATCAAATACTAGCCTCACAACTTTAAAACTAGCCCAAGAAAACAACAACCAAGGATAGTTCGATATACTTCTACTTTTAGTAATAGCTTGTTTGGAAACATATACAAAAATCACTTTCTAAGAGATATGCAAAGATATTGAAATCCAATAATAACGATTTTGCGAGTAGTTTTCCAAATCAATCCATATGATTCTCATTACGGAGTTATCTACATATACGAGAAATAATATGTGTTATGAGCAGTAAGTTACAAGTAATACTGATCGGTTTTTTTTAATTTAAGAAAATTTCGTTCTCAAATCGTTCCCATCTTGTGGACTTCTATTGCAATTATATTGTAGTATTTGTGTGGAATACAGAGTCTTTTTGTCTGGATATATCGCAGCATGGCAATAGTCCAACTAGGTCAATCCCAGCACACAAAAAAAGGCGAACTAGAACTATCACAAAACGACAATAGTTCTTCTTCTTAGGTTTTTATTCTCGAACTTTTGGACTTCTGTCGCAGCAAGAATATAGTTCAACTCAAACTATCGCTACAAGACAGTAGTCCAAACATATATATTGCAACATGACAACAGTCAAACTATATAAAGTCATCCCTTAGTTATCGCGGTTAATAGGAACCAGAACCGGCCGCGATAAGTGAAAAAGCGTGAAGTAGTGTCATCCTCTCGTTTTTAACACACGTACATTTTTTGTGTATGTATAATATCAATAAGTGCATATGAAACCATATAAGTGCATATTTTATCATTAGAACATTAAATAATAGTTTCAAACATGTAAATAAAATACTAATAGTATAAATAACATACAATGTGCGGGCACACCCTGCCTTCTGCTGGCGTGCGGGCAACTTTCGCGCCATAATTTCTCATTTTTGAAATGTTGATGAATATTTTAGAACAATCCGCGATGAAATGAGGCCGCGATAAATGAGTCTCGAAGTAGCGAGGTATGACTGTATATCGCAAAAAGAAACAATTCAACAACGTCTATCTTAATAAGACAATCATTCAACTAGATATATAGCAACAAGACAATAGTCCAAATAGATGTATGGCACAAATACAATAGTTCACCAAGATTACTCGTAGCATGTAGTCTAAGAAAACGATATGCGCTGGGTCATAGTTTTAGTGCGCCAATGACCACCACACATTATTCTTTAGGTAGGAATACTATTTTTATTGCTATCTTCATACTATTAGCTTGGCAGTAAATTTATTGTACATATTTTATGATTAATGTGTAATAAAACTTAATAAACAAATAAGTAATAAACAAACAATGGAAACACGTAAGTTGCAATAACATTGCACTGATGTTATATTTGAACATTATTCATCACGTGTATACGTGGTATAGGACATATCCATATGTTGGGTTTTTCTGGATTTTTTTTTCTCTCCAATGAATCCGAATTATTTCGTTAATGGCAACTGGTATATGACGGTAAGGGAACCGCTTTGCTCTCAGCGGGTCCAGTGTTAGCAGAAAATCAAGATTTAAAAATACGTCCTTATGGTGCAGCATGGAAACAGAAGTACAGTGTCTCGGGCTGATTTTGGATAACATGTTTGGGATCGCTTCCGTTAATGCGGAGGCTGCAGACGGAAAGAGAATTAAATGCGATAGACAATTAATATCTTTTACGCCTCTGTGCCAACACATAAAGCATCACTGTCGACACAACGTGACGCAAGATAGCTCGGCTCGCACATTGGAGGAGTGATCAATGCAATTGTCACGAAATGGTCAAAAATTGTCAGTGAAAGTCGAAAAAGATAACATATTGAGTGCAATGAGGTGGCAGGACAGCCCCAGTGGATAGCGCTACGTGAACACGAAACGGGTAAACGTTAAAAGGAAAACAACATTAAAATTAAAGCTTTTTTCAACTAGAGAACATGTTTCCAGTCACTGGTGCTCCTCCAAAATTTATAGAGACTCAGACACAGACGAGGGGTTCGCACATGTCGGCGAATCACACCTAGGTTAAGAGGGGAGCGAACCCGATCCTAAGTCTTCCGTCGTTTATTGTTATACCGGAAGCATGCTTCCGAGTGGAAATGATTCAGTACCCGAGAACTCACACAAAATTCAACTAGTGTATTTATGTGTTATATGTTATCAGAAATATGTTATATGTTATCAGAAATATGTTATATGTTATCAGAAATATTTTCGTTATTATATTCCTTTATTTCCGTTATATATTAGTATATTATACTTAACAAATACAGTCATATCACAGCCAAGGTCACACACCTGGACTTGGAACAGACGCTAGAGATCCAATCACCCATGCGCTTAACGGCAAGAGTGGATAACACACAACCTTGGGAAACAATAGACAATATGGATGGGGTGAGAGGTGGTGTTTATGTATGGATTTCGCTAAAGTGAAGCCACGGTGAATCTGAAGGTTTGTGAGAACTAGATTGACTGATGGTGAAGTATTTATCAAATATATTCAAACTCGGAAGCTCAAGAGGTACTAGTTATCGTGCTGATGAACACAAAAATATAATGTCATATTGTATGTGTATCATGTTCGACCAATGGGCCAAGGTATATAATTCATATCCCGTCGCAGGTAATTAATTATACATATAAATCTTTCAGGCAGCAATGGAACACTGCAACACTTAAATGCTGCTAAGACAATGACCATATCCTAATATGTTGCGTTGATATGTTTTTGAAATAGTTGTCGTATATCCCATCCGCAATCTTATAAACCAACTCTACTGAAATCGGTGTGTCATGTCACACAATCAAGCTGTAGTGATACGGAGATGAACATCAGAATATGCTTTTTTTTAAAAAAACTAAGAGTTTAACATAAGGGGTGAGTTATCTAAGAGCATCATCAAGCGCTGTTTCTGAAACGAAGATTGACTGCAACATACCCCCAAACTCCCATCGTTCTTGTTTTTGTAGAGCATTCAGGTAGACATTAATGTGCCCATCTTGTGATGAACTGGTTATCTCCCACTTGAATCTCTGCCTACCTCGTACATTCCTCCCTTTGACTTAAACCTCAAGTAAGGTCTTCAACAGGGTGTTGTGTCTTTTAATGTGTCCACAATATTTTATTTGCGTGATCTTTATTCCATTTAATAATTATTTTTTCACATATAACAACCTCTTTGTTTTCTTCTATTTCCATGATGTTCTTCATATTCTTCTATAAAACCACATCAAAAAGCATCGATTATGTCTTCTAATTGTTTATCTTAAATGTTTCTGAGCTATACATTAATATAGAATAGATGTAGCATTTTATAACTATAATTTTTAGCTTGTTTGTAATGTATTTAGAAGTTACTATTTTCCTCATGTCATTGAAAATGTTTTAGGCATTCCTATTGTCCGTTTAAAGTATGTTTCTCATCTGCCATTATTTGTGATTATGTATCAAATATATTGATAATTTTCTAATTGTTGTAGTTTCTCACCATGTATTTTTATATTTGACACCTGTTCTACTGCTCATTTGCCGATTATCACAGTTGTTTGTTATATTTTTATTTTCATATCCAGTCCATATTATTTTCTTGATGTCTTGACCTGATATATTAGTTTTCATTGTAGTTCAGTTCTACTTTCTTATAACAACACAGTTCATCTGCATATCTCACGTTGTTTATTATTATAACCCTTCTTCTTATCTCTATGTACAGTGAGTAGCTGTTTTCACACCTGATTGATGCAGTATGTTTTCAATATATATTTCTAATCAGTCTGATGTCTTTTCAATCTGTGTCTATTTCTAGCGTTATTAGATTATGTATTAGATGCATGCAAGTGATACAGTTTATGGTCAGTTAAAGGCAGAAAGTGATACAAGGAATAAGTATGATATATTAATAATTACGGGCGATGTTAACGCCATAATTGTATAAAATAAACTAATACACGAACTTAAGGTAAAATGAAGTTTCGTTCGTGGAGAAAGAAACGATAGAGTGGAAACATAAATTTAATTCTGTTTAGAAAACAACTTATTCATTACTAATATGTTGTCTACACAACAATCTAGGAAACGGTATACCTGGTAGTCCCTAGATTGTATTTTTAAAAATCGAATCGACTATATAATGATTCAGCAAAGATGGAAATCCAGCATCTCAGCACATACCCAGGGGCAGACTGCAACTCTCACCACAGACTATTAGTAGCTCAATTCAAACAAACCTTTTAAATTGTCAGAGGTAAAGCTACAGTCAACTTAGACTGCTCAAAATTACAACAGAATACAACAAATACATTACAAACAGATTCCATTCGAAGACGTATTAGAGGAACAAGAGAGATTACAAGTGAACAAGTGGACGAGTTAGCTAACAAGATTAAAGAGATTTACATACTTGGTGCACAAGACAATAATATACCCAAGAAAACAAAGAACAGACAAACATATAAACGGACACTACCGTGAAACAGGTAAAAGACAGAAGGAAAGTCAAGAATAACAATAAATATGCATTATACAAACACCTCACGAGCGAATAAAATACAAGTAGGAACAGATTAAATAAAAAAAACAATTCATCAAGGACTCCTTCAGAAATACATAGGACATGTACGAATAAGAAAAAAAAATGAAAGATATGTTTCACGCAGCAAATACAACAAAGAGCAAAACATTAAAAAAAACTTCTATGCTAGTCATCAAAGACAAATTAGGAAACACCCTCACAGAGTAGTGTGACATTCTGGAACATCATCATATGCCATATTCTTTCCAGAACGTAGTCTTTTCTATGTATATCTTGAATTGTCCGCAGTCTTGAGCAGGTTGTCCTACCTTTTCCAGTGTTTCCAGTGACATGTGCAGGCATTCCTTAATATCTTTTGTCCAACGGCGTCATGGGCAGCGTTTGCCCCTGTTGATTTCTATCATCCGCTCCAGTAACACTCTCTCTATGCTACCGGCTACCGTCTCTTAATGCAACCAAACAAAAATAGTTTTTTCTTTAATATGGTGTTCAGAAGCCAGCCTTCCTGGAAGTTAATTGTTCGTAAGATATCTTGGTTTGTTTTCCTTACTGTCCATGTTATTCTCAAAACCCTTCTGTAGAACTTTATTTCCAATGATGTTAATCTCTTAGCCACTATTTTATTTAGTGTACATGTTTCACAACCATTTGTGCCACAGGAAGTACGTATCTTCATAGTAAACATAAGCTGGTTTTTATGTTAGTATCATGCCATAGTTATTTATTTGTTTTAAATTGTCCATCGTCATTGCTGTTCTTCTCTTGATCTCAACTGCGCAATCCCCTGCATTGTTTATTTTAGTTCCTCAATAATCAAAATCGGTCACTTCTTCTAAAGTTCTCAATATTAATTTCTGTCTTGATTAACTTTTGTCAGTTACTTTATTGATGTCTGTTTCATATTTAAGAACAAATTTTGCTGTTCGCTGAACTTTTCGGTTGACTTAATTATGTTCAGTGGTCGTGTTTGTTATTAATAGCACAGTGTCCTCTGCGTGTCATCACCATTCTAGAACGGTGGAAAGAATACTGCAAAGAGATGTACTCATCGCCAACCCAAAATAACCTAGGAAACCAGAGATCTTAAACACAACCAGAAATACACAAGAACCAGAGCTTACAATAGAAGAAATTAGATCAGCAATTCACAGTTTGAAGAAAGGAAAAGAAGAAGGTTGTGACGACATAACAGCTGAAATTATTAAAGCCTGGTGTGAAAGCAGCGTTAATATTTTGTATCAGCTATGCAAAAAGATCTAGAGAACGGAAACTTGTCCAAAGTACTGAAGACGTTCAGTATACATACATATACCCAAAAGCGGTGATATGCAAATATGGTTCAAATTATAGAAAAATCGCATTGATCAGCTAAGCCTGTAAAATACTCCTGCACATTATAACGAAAAGAATAGATAGCAAAATGGAAGATGAGATCCGCAAAGACCACCATGCTTCAGAACTGGTAGAGGTACGAGATGGTAGAGGTACGAGATGGTAGAGGTACGAGATGGTAGAGGTACGAGATGGTAGAGGTACGAGATGGTAGAGGTACGAGAGATCATATATTTAACATTAGGATGATCATAAAGAAATTTAGAGTGTATAACATCGAAATACATGCATGCTTCATAGACTACACCAAATCATTCGACTGTGTCAATCATCATCAATTATGGGAAATAATGAACGATATGTGTTTCCTGAAACATATACACGACTAATAGCAGAGCTGTATAAAGACCAAGAAGCAACGGTAACGTGCAGGGTGGACGATTAGAGTGGTTCAGAAAGGAGTAAGACAAGGTTGTACCTTGTCTCCATACATGTTCAACATATAATCTGAAAACATAATGATAAACGTGAGACACGAAACAATTAACGTGATTTCAGACAGATAAATATACGAGGGCTGCAGATACCAGAAATTGGATATGCATAAAACACAGTGATATTAACAACAAACGAACACGACATTCTGAACATAATTACGTCAGCCCAAACGTTCAGCGAACAGCACAACTTGCATATAAATATGCAAAAAGAAAAAAAATAATGGTAACTTACAAAACGAAATCAAGACCCAAATTGAATATTGAGAACTACAATTTAGAAGAAGTTACATTTTGATTGTTTAGGAACTAATAAAAACGATGCAGGTAACTGCGCAGTTGAGATAAGAGAATGATAGCAATTGCAATGTCAAAATTAAAACTGTAAAAGAAACTATGGCAAGGTACTAACATAAGAACCAAGTTGTGTTTACTACGAACATGTATGTTTCCTGTGGCGACATATGGTTTTGAAGCCTATACACTAAATAAAGTAGTATTCAAGAGAATACCTTTAGTTGAATTGAGGTGATATAGAGGAGTTATTAGAATACTATTGCCAGAAAAGGAATAAAAAACAAAATAGGAGGTGTTAAGAACAATTTACGTCCAAGAAGGCTGGCTTCTGAACACTATATTAAAGAAAAAGCTAGATTTATGTCAGTCACATTAAGAGACACGACAGCCTGGAGAGAATGACACTCGAAAGGATAATAAAAGGCAACATGGCAAAGGCCCGCCCAAGACGCCGCTGGTGGATAAACGACTTTCAAGAATGTATACACATGTCACTAAAGGAGGCAGGAAAACGTGCTCAAGACCACGGAGATTTCAAGAGATCAATAGGGAAGACTACGTTCTGGAAAAATAATATGTCACTTGATGATGATTGGATGCAAGCATCAATTCGAGTGCAGTAGCCTATGTGTAGTGAATATACTAACCAACATTCTTCATCGAAATATTTTCTAAAATTAGTTGCAGAAAAATAACATGAACAAACTATTTTCACGAAAATTAACTAAGAACCATGTCTGTAAGGCAAATCCCTGACCCCTGTTGAAGAAATGTCTGCTTGCCCTCGTTGTAAATTAAATGTAAATTTAAATTAGAAAATTTTCTTTCACTTGTATATATTTTACACAAACCTGTAAGGGCAGACAAATGCAGAGACATCTCTCCAGTGTAATAAGTGCGGTGATCCAGCTGGAGATACGAGAAAATGTGAAATGTAACACGGCAGTTGTAAGATACATGACTTCTGCAGGGTAGAACGGTAAATCTGCGTCTTCAAGAGCTGGTGTCATGAACACAATTCCCACAAATATGGTAGTAAGGCAGCCGAGATCAGCAACCGCCAGACCTGTGTAACAAAAATAAATCATAATGATACATACATTGTTGGTTACGTCAGCAAGTAAACTCATCGACATATTGACATATGCTGGGAAAACAGCATCTATGGTTTTGTACATTAAAGAATGATCTATGTTGATAACAACTAAACAATATAGACTGATATACGAGTAGATACGATAATTTATGGAAAAAGCAAAAATTTATCAAACGGTTTAGATCTTGTGATTGTAGTATAATTACCAACACCTTGAAGCCAGAGGAACAACATTACTTATACATGTATTTTCTATAATAGTAGTAATTTAATATAGTTCTATACGCAATAGCAGTGTCTATCCTCAACGCCCTTTAAAAAATACTATAAGACTCTAAATGGTATGGAATATTGTGAGGCCCTCTTTATAAATTCTTTTGAATTTGTATATGCAGGAGGTCATTTTCCACTATTTTTATACAGTCGTACATTTACATAAAGCAACCATTTCGTAGATAGACTATTTAGCACATCGAAACATAAGACGAGAGTTCTAATTAAATACACATAATCGGTTTTGTCTTATAAATGAGTATATTTATCAGCACATGGACATTTGAGAGATATTAGTAGATATTTAAACGTATATATATATCATCATCTTCATCATAGTCATCAGGTGCCATGCCGGCTGGCGTAGACGGTCATAGCTCTCCACAGCTCTATGTCCACATTATTATGTATAAAAGTCGTTGTTGTTTCCTAGCCGTGCCAGGTTGTCAAACTGTCTAATATTTTCTCACGTTGTCGCCCTCTGTCTCTGGTGCCTTCAATCTTGCCTGTTGTGACTATGTTCTCTAAACCTGTCTGCCTCATGAAGTGGCCAAAATAGAAGATTGCCTTTTTCTTATATAGTTTTTACGGTCTGTATCGCATTTAACTCTTTCAACACCTCTACATTTGTTTTTCTGGCAGTCCATGGTATTCTCAGCATTCAATCTCCTATTCATTTTCCAGCCTCCAATCTCCCACTTTCCAGTGTGTTTATTGTCCAAGACTCGCACCCATATGTTAGTATAGGGGTTATATAGCACTGCAGAACTCTCTTTCTCACCTCTAATAACAAGATCATATTACACAGTATATTTTTCATTTTTCTGAATGTTGTTTTTGCCTGTCCTATGCTGGATATTATTTCTGATGAACTTCTTCCATCTGCTGTAATCATTGTACCTAGCTATTTGAATTGATGGACCTGTTTTAATACTATATCATTCACTTTGATCGTGCAAGGTGTGTTATTTTGCTTCTTTGAAATAACCATTACTTCTGTTTTCTTGATATATTATGGTTTCAATATTTCACTCTATGCTACAACAGATGTAGACATATGTATTGAGTATATTGACTACACATTGGTTGTCGAATTATAATTGATTTGTGCGTCTAAATACATAATGGGATAACGCTAGAAATTGATAACGTTTCTATTAAACAGATGTAAGGAAAAAATATAACACTATCTGAATGATCTATACTATAACTTATACCATGCACTGATCATTAATTAAATAAATCAAGAACATCCTTACATATTAATCTTAATCATAAAGAGACATCGATACTCAACAAGTGTGCCGTTCCTGGAGATATATAATACAATAAGTATATCTATATTATTTGTTTATTAATGTTTATTGGTTTTGCCACTATTTATACGTCGGTATCAAAACTAGCTATTTGCCACGTGCTAGTAGTTGTATGCATGTCTCAATGATTAACTCAAGCACGTGTACCAGTTGTTACAAGTTTGTTTCAAATATTATTTCGTGCACTTATGCCTATAGTTATATGCTTGTCTCAAAGATTAACACATGCACGTATACATTTCACACTGTGTTATGTTGGAACTGTGAATAACTGTTATTAAGTCCGCCTAGTAAATTTAGATCACACAGGCTTACATTAATATTTGTCAAATATCTAAGAACGGTGCTCAGTAAATTGTTCATGTTACTTACAAAAGAAATCCTTAATTTATTGTTTTCGCATATCATATCTGTTTCTAAATATGACAATATATCCACATTGACATGTAAGGATTGTGTTAAAAGATTATACAAACTCATGTTTTTTTTCAAAGAGAAGTATAATCATAACCTTAACAAGCATTATATGCACACCAACAACCTTATATCACAATCTGTAAATTGCCTTTGAATTGAACACTGAAAGGTTGTCTCTTTTGTCTTTTAGTAGTATTTCTTTTCTATTTGTATTTCTGCTTACTTCTTGATAGTTGCCCGTTAAATTTACCCATAGGTAGGAGCTTGAATAAACCATCATGTAGTTGTATATGTCCTAAATAATAAATATTTCATTTATATTTGATATTTAATAATTATCCTTCCATAAACAGTTCCCAGAATATATAAATAAACCAAGAATCCGTACATTTGTAAGTAATTCTGCGAAATCGTGCATATTTCGTACACGATATGCAACATAATCGCATTTAAAAAAAAAATAATGAAAGGAATATTTTGTGATGGGAGATACTTAGGACGTCATGGAATAGGCATATCGTAGACATTCATCATGAAAAAATGAAAGTATCAATATTGTCATGCACATAACAGAAGATAAACTCGTGACAGCGATAAACAAACGTAATTTAATATAGTTCTAACATAATGTGTTCCAAAAATTAAACCTGAAGGGAACAGCTTTATGAAATAGAAATACAAAACTCAGACAAAAGATATTATTGACCATATTGAATATGGCAATAGATAACAAGAGTACGACATCTTGAACAGACCGAAATGTGTTATTTAGTTACTTAGTTAGTCGTCGGATCATCATCACTGCAAACTGGTAACACGTCCATAGTTGCTCCGAACTCTCCTGAGTGTATCCGCCATTACACTTCTGCTGACAGTACCGGTCCTATGCTGGTTGACCATCATTCTTCTGTGCCATCCAAAATGTTCACCTCTAGCAACACCGTATTTCAATCCCTGATCTTTAATCCTAGACATTGAAAATGAGACATCATCATCCACATTAGTCTCACTCTCACGTGTTATATCTCTTAAAGAGTTCAAACTGTCAGAGTACAACGAACTGTGTAATAGTTGTTAGTACGGATATCGTTCTGTGAAGTACATAGTTACCAGATAGACTGAGGGATGTCTTTCCATATCTCTCGTCACAATATGTACACATATAAAAACATAAACACATAGTAGAATATCCTGCTCAGGACACATCCATCAACACATAACGTTTTCGCTGTAGTAATTTTTCTATGCAATATAAATGCGCTCAACAGTTTCTAGGCAAAATGCATGCGATCAGTATGTATTGCGCATAGATTACATTTTACTGTGACATGATTTAAACATATAGTCATATAGTATATGCATCTTTCAATGTCGTTGAGACATAGTCACACTACATACAATTAGTAGGTTAGGTTTAAAAGCTGATGGTGATTAAAATTGTACACTAGTGGGTGGAGAAATACTAAGGTACGTTTAACAGAACACAAATACAAATCTTTATTGCATGTTTACAAAAATGTTGTTATCTCGTTAAGACTATATATATATATATATATATATATATATATATATATATATATATTATACAGAATATGTACACTCATTTACTTTGCTGCTGAAACTAGGTTTCACGAATTGTAAGCATTTAGTGCAGATCAAATACAAATGCGCATGCCAATTGTGCCCAGGGTAAAGTGACTCGAATATCCAAAATACGGATTTCATTAATTCCAAGACAATATTTATAATTTCATGATCAGAGAACAAATGTAAACTACAGGTAACATCAATCTTCAGAGATAAGCTCTATATTTGACCATAGATATTCACATATTTCAATATCATCATAATGAGCACATTCATTCCACTTAAAGTTCAGTGCACAGCGACTTTATAGACACTTTGTATATTAATGTAATACACTACGTCCGAAATTGATCACATGGTGACATACCTAGCGATATAACAATCTCAAGATCATAGTTCCAAGCTCGATTGTGGTCTGTGACGTGAATATC
>CM067313.1:15826435-15897185 GCA_034231615.1 Meghimatium bilineatum
GAATACGATTATTCAGCAACGTGTAACGCAGGAATATAACTTGACGTTCAGTGTTTATAATGAGATAGGCATATCCTTATCATTTTAGGACTGAGCACAAATGAGGATGTCGGAAGTGGAGCAACATGGATGCATAAATAAATAAAGAAGAATAGATAAAATCATGCATGAAAATAGTCGTATTATGAATTATCATCATGAATCTTCAATTAACACCGTGTTATAGCTTGTATATTATAACAGCGTAGAAAACCATGGTCATCCACTGCATCGTACTTCACTTCCAGTACTCTCGCTTCGTCTTGCCACTGGTTTCAAATGAGGTCCGACAAGAGAGTGAGGGCGACGCTTTGCACAAATCTTCCTCACTTTAATCAAAATCCCCAGTGCAAGTCTTTTTCACATTCACGAAAATTCACCCGAAGGGAAAAGCTTTATTCTGAAAAAGCTACTGACTCTAGTAGCATGGAATGTACGTACACTCCTCGACAATGACTCTAACACAAATATCAATCATTTTCATGCAAATTGTCTCAGAAAAGTTATGAACATCAGATGGCAAGACAAGATTCTAGATAACACTGTCCCTGATAGAGCTGGTATCCCAAGCATTGACACGATCCTGATGCAGACACAGATTCGTTGAGCAGGTCATTTGGTGCGTATGCCAGACCATCGTCTGCCAAAGGTACTTCTCTATGATGAGCTAGAGAAGGGTATACGATCTCAAGGTGACCAAAGGAAGCGCTACAAGGACTCGTTAAAGGACTCACTGAAAGCCTTTGAAATAGACCACGATACATGGGAAGAACTTGCACAAAATAGATCTACGTGGCGTTCTAAAATAAAAAAGAGCGCATCATATTGTGAAAAGAAGAGAAATGCAGCAGATCAACAGCGGAGAGCAGCTAGAAAGTCACGGGTAGACCAAGATCCGTCTACAGTCGTTATTCCATGTCCAAACTGTCCAAGGACATTTACAACTCGAATAGGGCTCATTAGGCATCTACGAACTCATAATCAAGGACATAACTGAAATTGAATTTTCAAAAGTGGATGTAATAAATAGTCATCATCACTTGTGATGGACGAACAACATATTATAACAATTAGAATAACATTGGTTAAAGCAAATGTAACATAACAAGATCATAATAGATGTCGTATGAGAGTGATAATACAGATCAGTAGCACACGCCATCACGTTCTTCTTTATGTGGAAGATGTAATTCAACGACAGACATATCCCCTCAAGGTACACTGGTTTTTTTCTCCTACTATAAATGATTGTCAGTAGAAAATTACGAACTTAAAGGTTACACAATCTCAACATTCATGTTTAATATTTATTGTGTAATATGTACGACTAGTTGATACTTTTATGATTATTTATATAAAATTCATTATATAAATAGAACATATTCTTGAAGATAAACCATGTGATATGATCATGTTCAAGAACTAAATGTGGTGCATCTATTATTCTGTGTAGTGATTTATTGTTCTCTATAGATTTAATTCTTACTTAACATGATCGAATGTTTCATAAATGTTCACTGACTAGAGTCTAGATAGTAAACATGTTACTCAGTCGTTGCTTTTATATTCCTCTTTCAGATTTGTTTTCAAATGGTCAGTATTCCAAGGGGATACTTTTCCTATTCGGATGCACCCATCAACCCATCACTTTTTGGCTCTAGTTATTTTCTAGGTAATATACATTCGTTAAGTAGTTTGTTATTGCTGTTGGGATTTCTCGGATGCACCATTGCCTGCTGCAGGACTCGAATCCGGTAGCTTGACGTGCCTTGTTTCACAGACGCTATATAACCCTGCACAAAACCGGACATGATAATCATACATTATTTTTGAAAGATAAGTCTAGAAAATAAAGAATACCATCTAGCGTTGGATATTGATCATACACTGTTGACCACATGTACGTAACACTAATTTCTAAACAATCGTCTATCTAACCTCAATGGGACCAACCCTAAAACTATACAATAATAATATTTTAATAAATGAAATTGTAGTGATAATTATGTTTATTATAAATAACGATATATTTCTGCTGGAATGTTTAGTATAAATAAATATACATTTCTGCTGGAATGTTTAGTATAAATAACTATATATTTCTGCTGGAATGTTTAGTATAAATAACTATATATTTCTTCTGAAATGTTTAGTATAAATAACTATATTTCCGCTGGAACGTTTAGTATAAATAACTATATTTCTGCTGGAATGTTTAGTATAAATAACTATATATTTCTGCTGGAATGTTTAGTATAAATAACTATATATTTCTTCTGAAATGTTTAGTATAAATAACTATATTTCCGCTGGAACGTTTAGTATAAATAACTATATTTCCGCTGGAACGTTTAGTATAAATAACTATATATTTCTGCTGGAATGTTTAGTATAAATAACTATATATTTCTGCTGGAATGTTTAGAATAAATAACTATATGTTTCCACTGGAATGTTTAGCAGCATACATGTTTAATGTGAAATGTGTATACACAAACTTGTATTTGTTCTACCACGAGTATTATCTTGAATTAAGCTCATCTTGAATTTACAAGCGTCTCATTAATGGCTACGTTCACTTCTAACACGCGTTTCACATGACTCACTATTTGTATATTTATACAACTAGAGTAAGTTATCATTCAGAGCGTTCTCTTCCGCTGTCTTTGCTACTATGAGGATGTGATCTATGCATGTTATAAAAAATGTGGTGGGGGGTAGTACACATCCCTGTCTCACTCCTGATTGAATTTGGAAATTGCCGGATGTACCTATTCTAGTTTTTACTGCGCATTGACTATTGTCGTAAATGATCTGACATAGGTTTATCAGATGTTGGTGAACTATATATGTATGTAGTGACTTCAATATTTGTGTTCTATCTACTCTGTAAAAAGTGTTATGTTCCTCTTGTTCCCCGAAATCCAAATATAAGTCTTGGTAATGTTTTGTCACTCTTTCTGAAATTTGTTTGAGGGAGAAGATTGCATTTGTACATCTTTTATTTTTCCGAAAGTCAAATTGTGTGTTGTTGAGCTGTAGTTCTATATATGTGCACATTCTTCTATCTAGTATCTTGAGAAAAACGTTTCCTATGTGGCTTAAGAGTGACATGCATCAATACTTAGTGGAGTCCCCGTACTACCATTTTTCTTCCACATGGGAACACTCACCACTGTATTCAATTATGTGGTGTCTTTTCCTGCCTCTCTTTATCGTGTACAATGTGCTTTGCGATTACTACTCAAACATTATTTAGTATAATTCAGTTCATGTGTTTCGGTGCTAGGTATACATGTTACAGGGCCAGTTAGATGTGTTGTGGAATTCAGTACATGTGTTCCAGGGCTAGGTATACGTATTACAGGGTCAGGTAAATTCACAGTAGGGCTCAGTGCATGTGATACAGCGTTAGGTAAACATGTTACAGGGTAAACATGATAAATAATGCCACACGTCAAGGACTCTAAGAACACGAATCCAAATTTACAGCATATGTTAAAGAATTCAAAATGGAAAACAAAATATATTATAATATAAAGAAAAAAATCACATAATTCTAAATTAATATAAAGCACTATAAAAGTCAAGAAACACACAGTGAAAGACATACACAAAAGAGAACCTCTGATAGAGACAGAGTTACAAGCTGGATTATATATATATATATATATATATATATATATATATATATATATATATATATATATGATATAAGCTAGTGTGCCAACTGGTGCATGGGCGTCTAGTTCAGGGTGCAAAGAATAGGGCCACTGACTTCTTTCCAGGTATGGGGTTACAGTTAGTCGTTGGATCATCGTCATTGCACTCCGGACGAGTCCTTAGGTGCTCAAATCTCTCCTTGAGTGTAGCCGCTATTACACGTTGACTGACGGTCCCAGTACGCAGTTTGACCATCATTCTTTCTTGCCCACGAACGCTCCGTTCTTGCGACACCACATTTCAAACCAAATTCCTTTATTCTAGTCATGGAACAGGAGTCATCGTCGCTTATAAAGACATTTGCTCGTGCGTTTTCCTGTAGGGCGTTCAAAATGTCAGCTCGATCCATCGCTGCACCATCACCCGTAGTAGCAGTGTGTGCGGCCAAACTATCTACTCTCTCATTACCCCGGACTCCTGCATGTCCCGGCACAAAATTGAAAGTCAATTTACGATATGGGGTTGTAGACGGCTAAGGAGAGTTGAGGCATTTATACTTTATCACCTTTTAAAAGAAAGTTATTGTAGCAAGATGTCTCAATTTCTTACGTTTGTCGCATGCTAAATACTTACAACAACCAGATTCTTTTTTTTCTTTTTCAGTGTTCATTCTCAAACTCCCGCTTGATCTCCCTTATAGGAGGACCATGGTCCTACTATGTTTTCAGCATGGTGTAGTCCAGAGAATGGAAATGCGTTGTGTCGTTGTTTGATTTGCGTCAATGTCCCGAAGCATCCGTCTTCGGCGGGCATCGTGATTCAAATTCTTACTTTTATCTTCTGTCAAATACTTGCTACAACGTGATTCAATTTCCTACTTTTATCTTCTGTCAAATACTTGCTACAACGTGATTCAATTTCTTACTTTTGTCTTCTGTCAAATACTTGCTACAACGTGATTCAATTTCCTACTTTTATCTTCTGTCAAATACTTGCTACAACGTGATTCAATTTCCTACTTTTATCTTCTGTCAAATACTTGCTACAACGTGATTCAATTTCTTACTTTTGTCTTCTGTCAAATACTTGCAACAGTGTGATTCAATTTGTCACTTTTGTCTTTTGTCAAATACTTGCAACAACGTGATTAAATTTGTGACTGATGTCTTGCATCAATTAATCCCCATGGATGAATAAAGAGGTGATGGACAGCTCACACTGGACTTTTGTTCTTTGAGACAGACGTCTAAGTGACGGAGAATGATAGAAGTGCCATTACTGCGGATGGGGCCACACATCGGTCAGAATAATGGTGAGATGGTTAGCCCAGAAGTTTGTTATGTGCTCTATCGAGATGGGGTGATTCTGAGATACTGGTATACATGAATGGTTCATTCGTGTGCTAAATATTCATGGAAATACACCCTCCCCCTTTACATAACCTTTTAGGATTCCATCTTGAGACTATACTCATTGAAGAATGGTGAAAACGAGATTCAGGTTTAATACAAGTGTCACAGACAATTGTTAAGAAATATATATATTGGACACAAGACAATTATATTCATTTGGCAGCAGATCAACAAACTTGCATTTTATCAACAACAACGTTTGCCACTTCAACAGCAACTACAAACGACCGCCCTGTTTGTATGGTTTTTTTCAACTCTCACCGACTAGCTGACGACCGCCCTGTTTGTATGTTTTTTTTCCAAATCTCACCGACTACCTGACGACCGCCGTGTTTGTATGGTTTTGTTGTGTTGATGTATCCAGTATCAACATGATTACTTGATTATATAAGTTAAAATAAGAATAGGAATGGCCAAAAGTACCTTCAATTAAATGAGGAAAATAGTAGCATCTAAACAAATTACAAACAAGTTAAAAAGGAGAATTATAAAATGATACGTTTATTCTATATTAATGTATCGATCAGAAACATGGAAACTAAATACACAATTAGAAGGCAGAACTGATGCCTTCGAGATGTGGGTATATAGGAGAATAGGGAGAACATCATGGAAAGAGAGGAAAACAAATAAATAGGTGCTACAAATATCCATTATGAAGAAATACTTGCTAAGAGAAATAAAGATCGGGCAAATAAAATAGTATGGACACAATAAAAGACCTGACACCTTATTGAAAAGTTCATGAGGGTAAAGTCAAAGGAAAGCGAACAAAATGTAGATAGAGATACAAGTGGGAGAGTAACATCACAAGATGGACAGGTTACAGTATAACAGAGTGCACCACCAAAATAAGAAACACGGGATGCTGGAGTCCTATTGCATCCAACCTTCGTTGCGTAGACAGCACTTGATGATGATGATCCAGTATCGCTCAATTACTACCTGACGGGTTATAGGCCTTAATGTATTATTATTATTATTATTATTATTATTATTATTATTATTATTATTATTATTATTATTATTATTATTATTATTATTATTATTATTATTATTATTATTATTATTATTATTATTATTTGAGTACGAGTATCACCTAACGTACCCAACTGATAATTACGATGTGCTTTTGTCATAATGTCTATTGGCTGTCAAGAGGTACCTGTTCACAGCTAATAGGATAATTTTATCATAATCATTGTTATGCTACCATACGCTTGCTGCCATGTAATAGATCATGTCGGAAAGTTAGTTTTGTCTCCCATATTTACATCTAACTTGTCGTGTCTTTAGGAATGTTTCTTAAAACAATTGACGGTATTGTAACCAGTTGTAGTCATGCATGATAATATACGAATAATGTGTAAACCTGTAATGAGTTTTTGGTCTCTTCAACTATGAGAATAGCATGGGGAATCAGCTATTGTGAACATGAGTTCCTCTATGGCACAATTCAACATACCGCCACATTCAAATGTTAAAATTACAGTTGGGGTATGTAGGTCATTCTTTCATTGCTTGGTACCATTCCTTCCGTCGTATGCGTTCATGTCTCTCCACAGCCCTCTGTTTGTTATACATTTAACTATCAATCAATATCAATAAACCCGTAACCCTTCAGGGTCGTAGGGGTACCACATTGGATGCATCAGAACACAGAGTCACCCAGCGAATGCTATCATCAGCGATGCGGATGAGTGTGGGAATATCTTGTCCTGCCCATTTCTTGATGTTGTCTGTCCATTCCTTTATTTGGCCCCCTCTGCTTCTTCCACCCTCGACAGTTCCCTGCAGTATTGTTTTGGACAAGGAATCGTGCCTACATACATGTGCGAACCATGCTAGTTGTCGTCGTTTCACTATTGAAAGCAATGGCTCCTGAACACTTGCACACATCTCTACTTTATTTAAATATAGTTTCTGATGATTCTGCATCATGCCAGGCTTTCAAGACATCCAACATTTTCTCACGTTGTCTTCCGCTGTCTCTCTTACCCTCGATATTTGCAGTTGGTACGATGTTTTCGAGCCCACCTCTTCTCATGGCATGACCCATTAACTGTGATTGCCGTCTTCTAATACAGTTAATAAGTTCTCTATTTGAGTTGACCAGTTGCAGAATTAAAGTATTCCTCTTTTTTAGCTGTCCTTGATATATTCAACATTCTTCTGTAAAACCACATCTCTGTGGATTCCATATGCGTTCTTGTAGTATTGTCAATTGTCCATGCTTCACTATCATATACCAGTATTGGCTGTATGCAACATTTCAGTAAGTTCTTTCTTACTTCTATTGATAATGAATTATTACACAAGATGTCCCTCATCTTCTAGAATGCTGGTTTTGTCTGTGCTATTCGAATTTTTATCTCAGTATTTTTCTATTAGTCTCTAAGATGGAAGATTGAGTGTTGTTTTGTATGACAAAACAAAGTATGTTATACCTTCCACACCACCGATGTTATTATTTCTCTAGATGATATTTGTCAGTTTTCGCTTATTTGTTTACAAGAATCTCACTAAATTTAGTATATTCATCTAGACGTGACCTTACATTGAATGTTTTACTTCTTTATTATATGTTTTGAAAATTTAGTTACGGCATACTGTTTTTATCTTAATGATTTCCTAGTGATGTCTTCCTAAAACTCAATGTTTGTGTCCTGAACAAGTTATAATTAGGCTTGATTTAGGTAATAATTCATTATTTTAATCTAAAAAATATATGTATATGTTACTTATGGGGGGGGGGCATCAGACTTATAGGAAGACGTTGGTGTGGCGTTGTACAGAAAAGGTTGGGAATCACTGATCTATAGCATTTCCGGCTTCATGTGTTATTTTCACTACTGGAGGAAACAAAAACATAGATTTCTCGTGCTAATTTCAACTCTTCACCTTGATAATTTCCTTTTGCAAAGAGCCAATTTGGTTGGGCAAAATCCTTACACTAACAATGTCGAGCGATTTGAGCAGTGTGGTTTTGATTTTCCAGCAACAGTATCTAGAGGTTTACAGTCACCAGTGAGCTTACGTTTTCCTGTCCTAGGTTCTCCTTCGTTCTAACAAGTAATTGATCTATCTCCAAAGCTACACACTGTTATATTGTGTCTGCTAATCCTAGTAGTTTTATATTTCATTTTTCCCCATCCCTTCTATTAAATAAATCTACAGCTTTACTCTTAAATTCGCAGATGTTAATGTATGCAAATTTGATCGTTTCACGTTTGGTCATCTCATGATTACTCTTCATTTTCTACGAGCAGTGTGTTTTATCTCTGTCGATTTTCTAGATCTGCCACTACGTTGTTTCATAATTTCTAAATGGTTACACTGCGTTCTAATCTATCACATCTAGATGTAGAAATCACCTATTCCATCAGTAATACAGCGAAACACCGAAAACTACCTGTGCTATAATAATGCACAAGCTAAATTGAAAAAAAAAACAAAGATACAATTATATCAAACATGCGTGCTCACAACACTATACTACTGATCTGAAACATGGATTACCTACAAGAAACATGAGAGGAGACTTATCATCCCTCATCTAACTTGTCTCTGTAAGATCTTAAACATTAAATGACACCAGCAAATCATCAACATTGAAGAATTAGGCTGCACGTATCTACCATCTGCATTGAACTAGATTGCGTTTTCTTGCTGACGTCCGCAGAATGATAAATTTCCGCATATCAAAAGAAGTACTATTCGGGTGCTGGCTGAGGGCCATCGAGATGGTGGTGCACTAACGCTGAAGCGTTTATAAATCATCAATGAAAGGCTTCCACATAGAATCCAAAAACTGGAAAAAAACATAACCGAATTCTGGATATCTGGTGGTAGAACCTGCTTGTGGGAGCAGCGTTGTTCAGAAATAATACTTTTAAAGATAGATATGGAACAATAAAGAAAGATGTAAACATAAATCTTCCGTTGTTGCGATTGGATCGCTTGACAATTCACTTTCCAGAGAAAATTTTCAACGTATTGCTAAATGACAGCCTGCAAGGCGCAATAGGCCACACATGTATATGCATCCTTATGACGTCTATGATTCACATATTCAATTACTAACATATGGTACATCGTAAATATATTTTATATTCTGCTAAGTTCGCTCACAATCTCTGGCAGGTCAACATGATCTAAATCAGAGAACGATATCAATGTGTTGTGTCAATGTTTACAGCTCAGAAATAATATTTGCGACTTTCGGCTTGTAATATCCGACAACAGACTGACATCAGAGTACTTTTACAGTATGGAACAGCCAAGTCTCACTTTATAATTTATAAAAGCGTGTTATTAGCATCCATGCAAGCATGAATATTCTTTACGGTGATGGATTCTAACAACTACAATGTCTAAAAAAAGCAGACATTTTTGTTCAGCAGTTTAGTCATTTCTGTTTCTGGGCAGGTCATTCAAGGCGTTAAATGACTAGCATATTCTACATTTTAAATCATAAACCGGGACCCGAGTCACGCAGTGGTTAGCGCAATGGCTTCGCATATGAGTGGTTCTGGATTCACTCCCAAGTTGATGCGGAAATGTTTTTTTTTTCAGATCAGCTCTTGGGTCGACCCAAGTTAGTAACGGACTAATCCGGAAAGTGAAGACTGCAAGAGAGAGGAGATGTCAATCACCCTCACATAGCAGAGCCACTGAAATGTGAGATTGCTAACATCGCACACCCCCAGCTTTAATACATGATATGAATTAACTTTATTTCACTACATCGTTAATATATTTTATCTTCTTCTGAGTTAGGATATGGTATATGTATTATTCCAGCTTTTTCTCCCAACCGAATATGTTGTTCTGTTGCTTCTCCGACTTCCTATGTGATGTAGATTTTAAGCATATATGAAATTAATTTCGTGTTAATATTCGTATATTTTATGATGACAGCAAAATGTTTCATATATTCAGAAACGAATAATTATTAGAAACATTGGGAACAAAATTAACCAAACCACCACCTTTAAAGTCTAAACTGTTTAATATAATTGTTTATAGAAAATTCAGCAAACTAAACTTGAATCTATACAACACATCTTATACAATTTCAGCGTAACACATTTTTTGCATCCCATGAATGTGTTGATGCATCGTTATTTACAAAACATACCACGAAACACATCCCTATATTTACTGCTCATGTTATAATAAATGAATATATTGATTGAAGAATTGACTGATTCAAATACAACGCATATTCCTCCAATTATTCTTAACAAATGTTGGTATTTCCCATCTAAAGATAGTTCAGGTTCCAATGACATTGCTATGAAGATTACAGCAAGAGGCGTAAATGAAGCTATGAAGAGTGTAGAAATCATAACAACCATTTTGGCTACTTTCTCATGACGACTGGATATGCTGTCAGCTTGAGTTGAAGCAGTTGACGCCTTCCGCCAAGTATTTCTTCGGTGGAGTTGGATCACCAATGTTATGGTACACACAATAATTATCGTGAAGGCGCAGAATGGAATAAATACACTGTTGATTGCATAAAATATTTTTTCAACACTCTCACGATCGTCAGTATAAACAATTCCAAGAAGTGTTTTATTTTTGTGAGGGAAGAACTTCATACCAGGCTTGTTCACAATGTATACAGGAGCCATGCTGGAAATGAGGATTGTGAAGATGGCAATGATGACAACAGACACACGTTTCGATGTTACGATGTCCTTAACCTGAACAAAATAACACATCCAGTGGTTGGAGATGGAATGAATTAAAGCACGCATTATGAATAAAAGCATGCTAAAAATGTGTTATATTTACGTTTACAAGTAATGGTCATGTTATAATTGTTGTATAGATGACAAATATAACTGGATTTAATTTAAACAATACAGACGGAAGGGAAACAACCAAAACAATTTCTGAATTGTTTGCATGTTTTAAAGGGAGACAAACATAAAAATAAAAACTCGGATATTTTAGTGTGACACACACAGTTGCTAATATAGCAAAAACACATTGCATATTGCTACGAAGATAACCAATAATAAAGCTCATATATTTTGTACTGTGGCCAAACACACCAGTCACTGATAAACCAAAGTCCATTTGTTGGAGGGATAACACAACAATCGCAGATAACTTGTCTACGTCTGTTATATATAAATCGAGTGTTATTCTTCACCGATACCCTGGTATAACAGAGAACACTCAGCAGGCGTTGAAAGGTTTTTCAAACGCCCGTTCAATCAATTCGCATGTATTATACCACGTGAAGCGCATGTATTATACCACGTGAAGCGCATGTAGCCGCTAATAATGATATCACACTACATCACATTACATTTTCTGAACTATGTCCAGCTAACAATCGGATCTTTGAGAACGAACATAGTGTGATAAAACATAAGTATTCATATAGGACTAGCACAAACATCCCTGATTAAACAGATGAACAATGCAGAACTACCATAATTAATATCACATTAGTGAAAACATACACAATTAAGCAAGAACATTGTAAAGAAAATGTTAATATATGTCATTCAATATTAAAGGCACAATGAATTATATAAACTGCTCCGGCAAAGGAATAGAAATAGATAAGTGACATGAATTTAGACAATATATTCCCCTGTAGTAAAAACAGAACTGTAATAATATATTAAGGTACACTTTAAATGCGCGATAAGAGCAATCACCAACCTTGAGTGGCAATATTATACACAAACATCTCTCTAGTGTAATAAAGGCGGTGATCCAGCATGTTATTCGAGAGAATGCAACATGTGGCCAGCCACTCGCTAAAGATTGCAGTTCACTGGCATCGAAGGGAAGATCTGCAGCGCTGAAAGCTGGAGTGTAACAAATGTTTGTGAACATTAGTGTTATCAGGCATCCGATGTCCGATATTGCAAGACCTGATGATAATTCGAAATGTAAAGACATACAGTTATAGACTGTGTATACTAAATCAAATAATACTCGTATTTAAAGATATTTCTGATACAATCATTAGGCAGTGGTAGATAACAAGTAGATAATTTTACCATACATATCTCACCATACGTTCATCTCATACTCCTACCATCCTTATATGGGCTATTTTACGTTTAGCATTTTGTTTATTTGGCTTGTTGTCTGTCGTCCTGACGACGCCAATTGGTCGAAACGCCGTTGTTGCTCTCTGTCTCTTTGTTAGTTTGATATTGCGTTAGTGTGGTTGGTACAAGAATGGGTACTTTTTCTGCTTCTGCAAGTGGTGTAAATCTGTAATAGACGATGGCCTCGGCCTACTAACTTTGTCACAGACACAAGTCGGTAGATTAGAAAAAGATCAAAATGAGGCAATGCGACCCAACTCTATGATATTTCTGCTTGATCTCCCCAGCATGATCAGGTAGCACAAGTAAAGTCGTACCTTAAAGTGACAGAATACAAACACCACACATTACACCATCGTCTAGATGAGTCAAAGGGAAAACGAATCAAGCATGGCAGATCATGGATGGCAGAGGCTGAAGACACACTGCGAATAGTATGTGAAGTGGAGGAAATAGGAAAGGCCAGTGAATGGGTGGAGGTAGACACTGAGAAGACATTACTGACTAAAGTAATAATACATTTAGATAAAGCGTGTTGAAAATGGATGGCAATCAGGGCTCAGGATACAGTGCACGAACTCACCCAAATACACTCCAAACAACAAGACATAATTATATACGCTGATGGCTCTGTTAGCAGAAGCACAAATAAAAGCGGTTGGGATTTTGTGGCCTACAGAAATGGCGTGAAGTTGGTTGAGAGAGAAGTGTTCAGCATATTCTACTGTCACATCGAGCATGAGGATGGAGATAGAGGGGGGGGGGGGGGGGTTACAGCAGCTCTTAATTGGTTGATAATTGATGCATCAACACACGCGGTAATACTCACAGACTCTCAAATGATGTTTTCGCAAGATATAAAAGTTCATGGTAAGAAAAGAATGGTGGGACTTATTGAACAACTCAGTTGTCCATAGCTTTAAATGGATATACTGCCCTGGTCATGTTGGGGTCAGAGGAAACGAGAGAGCCGACTTATTGGCAGGCAATGCGGCGATAGACGGCACATTGCTGAGAAGAGAAAAAGCAGAATTAATAAAGGCAGTAATGTTCAATTCAAGATGAAGATGATGTCGATGAGGCTGAGAACGTACACATATAGAGAATGTTAGAAATGGGAGTATCTAGAGATGAAGGAAGGAAAATTACATTTTTTTGGAAAGTCCCGAAGATCACACAATCAACACCTGACCGGAACTATGAGTCTACATACACTGGGATGGCTGCTGGAGCGGAGGGCGGAGCACGTATGGGAATGCCCCGCGTGCTGTGAAGCCAGTTTCTAATCAAGAAACAAGAATCTAGTGTGGTTGTTCACACGTCACAGAATACATGTGATAGACAATGGCCGTATGTACCATATATTACAGTTGCTCGTTCTGAAACAGTATCTGGTCAAATTCAGCTGCATACAGTCACTAGTTGTGTTGCCAGGGCACGTAGGAGGGAAATAGAATAGCAACGCTGTTTACATCCACATCTTTTATAGGACGCTATTAAAGAAGTTATTGGTTGGAGATGGCTGAAGTAGGAGGTTTCAGACCTAGCGGTGCCGATTCCGCAGCAAAGCTCTCAACCTGACGAAATGTTTCTCTCCCTTTCTCCGAACTGCACCCTGGTTTGTTTTGTTATTCGTTCGCTCCATTGTAACCATCACGGATATCCGTGAGTTTTCCGCCGGGAGCGTGATTACGTTGTGCCACCGTTATGCGCCTTGTAGGCCTAGCACATCCGATTTCGGCATGCCTTGACAATTCGGGTGGGATACCCTTAGCCTGTGACAGCCTCTATATCTGTCTCCAGGCACGCGTAGTGGAGACTCTTCGCCCAGACGATTTTTTTGCTCTCGTCTAACTCGAACGAGGTGTTCCACTGTCTATGAACTTGCCTCGTGTTATTGGACGTGTTGTGTCTGTGCCCATTGGGTACTGAACCGTTTCTCATCTTAAGGGGAAGAACTCAACAGAGGAGTTGGACCCTGGCTCTTTCGCCCTCTTAGCCGAGGTGTCATTCACCGACATCGTGTACTCCTTGTCCAAGTTCGAGTCTCACACCACGCGTTTGAGAGCAAGGCGTTCTCGAGCTGAACGTCCTTGTCCCAATAGCGCCTGAGCCCATCAGGTACTGAACCCTTTCTCTCTTCAAGTGTATTTCCGGTGTAGGAAAATCTGATATTAGAGTTGGGCCAGGGCTAAATCGTTGTCCCTTTTGTGCCTGAGCGCATCGAGTACGGAACCCTTTCTCTTCGCGAGCATATTTCCGGTTTAGGAAGGCTCGACATTAGAGTTGGATTAGGTCTTCATGCTTTACCAAACGCCAATGAATGGGTCTGGGTCTCTGCCTGTAAGGAACACAGATAACTAAAAGCTCGTCTCGAGCTGACGGAGTTCCCCTTGTAGTTGTAGTTCCCCTTTCCTAGGAACTTTTCATTTTCTATTTGCAGTTCGCGCTGCCCTCTAGCGCTGTTCTGCCCTTTCATTGTTTCATTGTACTCGGTATGAAATCTATTTGTCTCTCGCCATGCATCTACCTTTACGTGCATTTTACATTGGCCGCCCCTCCAATGTTCGGACTGGACTGACTAGCTTCACTGTATGTCGACAGTGTCGCTATATGTGGTGCTGCTGGTGGTGTCGGAGATATTGTCTGTCTCTTGTGCAGTAAAATCTCTTTCCATCTGCTACCTCCACATTCTCGGACACGATCCCCAATTGATTTGGCCAGAATCAGCACGAGCTGCTGTATTTCTGTTTCCAGGGTGCACCGCGTGGAGGTACATTTGGGATCTTGGTTATCTGCTAACCCTGGGTCCGCCTAGAGCAATGCGTTCCCTTTGCACCCCTGCACCCTGGTAATTTGATATAGTTTGAGAACGAGTGAGGAAATTACATAGGTTTTTCCATTTTTGTAGTCTGTCTACTCTGTCGAATGCATTTTGTTGGTCGACGAATGCGATGTATAATTCTTTGTTGTTGTATGTGACTCTTTCTGTTCGTTGTCTAAGTGTATCGACAACTAACCTAGACAACATTGGCTGTAATTTAATCAGAAACCACAATAAATTAAGGAACTAAATGAATCGAGTTTAAAATTAATTAAATAAAAGAATCAAGTATATAATTAATGGACTAAAAGAATCAAGTATATAATTAATGAACTAAAAGAATCAAGTATACAATCAATGGTACACTATCATTCAAGTAACAACTAGCAATCGCCAACGTTTTGTGTCATATGAAAAATGTATCTGTGCTAGATGGAGGTTATATCCTCACGATTTAAGTGAACTCTACATCTTTTAAGCCAATTAGAATATTATAATGTATATCTAGTTACTATTGTAAAATAAAATGATATAATTTTACACGTGTGTATTATATATGAATATACTTTTGTTACAGCATGTTTTCTTGTGAAGGAGTGCATGAAAGCTTCCTGAGCTGTGGAGATAAAGGTCAATTTCCCATATAAAATTATCCGACATGTACAGGAAGGATTTTGATTGTACCTTCGAATAAAAAAAATCGTGTCTGAACCGCGGATTGAACTCGGGACCTCAAGAGTCGGAGAACGGCGTTCTAACCACATATCCACGTAAATGAATATACAGTCAGTTTATGTGTTTTACTTGCCATTTACTGCTTGCAGATATTTCATCTAATGCGCTTTTGCAAAAATAAAATACCTTGCAAATCGTACACACAACTTGACAGTTCGCAAAAGTTCACCTCTCATTTATCATTCACATGATTATGCTAGTTTCTATACATAGAAGCTGATTATGATTACCATATCATGTACAGAAAAGCATGTTTACCGTACCTAATAGACTGACGTTAATGGGATCGGTAAAACCTTGTTTGACAAAACAAACAATGTTGATAATATTGGTTCCCACGCCGAAGACATCAATGATCTGGCATAGGAAAGTGAATACAATCCAATGCAAAATTAAGGCTGCTTTTTCACCAACAAGACCAGTTACCACAATATGTGATTCATACGTAGCAGGTGAAGCCAAACTAGATCCTGCAAGCTCTGTTGTATTGGCACTGTAGAACGGTGTATAAACCATCCTGGTGGTTGATGATATGTTCCAGGCAATCTATTGCTATTTATCCATGGCACAATGCAATGTTACATCTATAATCTGAAATTGTATATAAAGATGTGTAGAATAGTTAGATAATGTTAATGTATTCCTTACATACTCTTTATAAAATACAGTGTTGGATCTCTCTTCCCGTATTATTATGATAATATAATGATGTTAGTTCGTGAGACATGCATGTATCAACGTTTCCAAATAGGCCAACCTCAGTTCATGATCATAACGGAGGTGACGCAACAGTAAATGCAATTGGGTGTCGAATAACCTTGATGAGGCAATGCACGGTCGATGTTTTAATGCCACGATATTCATAGTGACATGTCCTTAAAAACATGATTGGTCTTTAGGCGAGGGAGACACGAAGATAGGAAATAAAAATCACACTAAGACACGAAATAAAAATTGTTACAGAGTGAGCTCATGGGTCAAAGGATATTTGAAAACCACTGATTTAGACTGCTCAATATACACATTCCTATGTAAATACACTAGGCTCTCCCTAGAAATAGCATCATGTCATGATTAAGACATTGCCCTTCACCAATACATCCCAATGAACATATCAAGAATATTTTTCCTAAAGTGAAGCTACTTGACTTTTCCTGTGATTTATATTGACTACCTACAAACGCTATACACAATTATCAATGAAAATACCGGAATAAAGAAATAATGTCATTTTACTAGAATTAATCCTCGTGTCTGTACAATTGACGAGCAACCAAGGTCATAACTTAACGACTGCAGTATTAGCCTACATACACGTATCATCCTTTTCTCCAATGTGACATATTAGCTATGTGTTTCCAAACACATTGTAACATCATCCTGTGAGACTGTACGCAGGTACATCTTTGGCTTCCATCATCATCATTATGTGCATCCCCACAGAGATGGTTGGCTACAGCAGACCTCCAACATCCCCTGTGCCTTTTGTTGGTGGTATATTCTGCTAGACTAACCTGCCAGTCTCGTGACGTTTCTCTCCTTCTTATATCACTGCCTGCTTTTCCTCACATCTCCTCGACTTTGTCCTCAAGTACAGTCTTCAACATGATGTCTTGTATTTTAATGTTTCCAAAAAACGTTGTTTGATATCTATATCAAGTAGTAATGATTTTCTCATATGAAGTGGTGTCAGTCTTTTTCCAAACGTGAGGTAATTTTCATGTCATGTTTCGACTAACTTCTTCCAACTGTGATTAAGTTTCCATGTCATATATCCGACTAACTTCTTCCAACTTTGAGATAATTTTCATGTCATATTTCTGACTAACTTCTTCAAACCTTGAGGAAATTTCCACGTCATATTTCCGACTAACTTCATCAAACTGTGAGATAAATTTCCACGTCATATTTCCGACTAACTTCATCAAACTGTGAGATACATTTCCACGTCATATTTCCGACTAACTTCTTCAAATTGTGAGATAATTTCCATATCATATTTACGACTAACTTCTTCCAACTGTGAGATAATTTCCTAGAGTCCATATTCAACACTAACAAATGGAGGGATATCATCGACATAACACACGTTAAACTGTGGTCTACCATTAATATTTATTGATGTCTCAAGATCGCATAATACCTTCTGCATTACATATTCATGCTACATGTTAAAAAGTATTGTGTAAAGTATGCAACCATGGCACACTCCTATATCTCTCTTTAAAATGTCGCCAATGGCGATATTTATGAAAACATTAAAACGTGTATCTTTATACAACTTCCATAACGTCTATGGGATTGTGTCGAAGTTATATTTTCTCAGTATCTGCCACATACCTTATAGTGCCACATACGATCAGATTTCTTTGTAAAATTAATTACATTATTATACAAGCTAAGTTTATGTTGTAAATAGTTAATGCTGCTGTAAAACTGTATATACATTATGCTTACGTAAAACACACGTTTTCGTAGTGTTACGCTCACCAACTGGCTATGAGATATGCAGAGAAAATGATAAAAATAGCAATATATAAAGCATTTTCAACATTTCAACGGCTAGGTCTTCTTCAAGAATATATAAATCAAACAGTGAAAATACATTTAAAAACAATGCTACCACAGAGGGAATATAACACATACAGTAAACAATACGATGTACAATGTGCATAAAACGATCAATTATTTCTTTCTCGTAATATGTAGTTGTGGCGGGGGGGGGGGGGGATACTTCTGTATGATGGAAATATTTTTGGATTGAGTCGCAATATTAAAATGCAACACTGCTACTACTTATGGTGTTGCAGCTAATAAATGTGTTCAATCTGTTCCTATGAAGCATACAACCAACCCCCCATGCTGATACGTATATTATCATCCCTGCTGAACCATGTTTTATGTTCGTCATCCGTTAAAGTTTCGGCTATCTCATAATTTCTCAGCTAGAACTAGGACATTCCAATTGTATCTATCGAGTTCATGCGTTCGCTGTTTGATTCTGCCGCACGCATGATAATCAATACTAGGTAACTTCTTGAAACGTAACAACAATTAGACTTACGTAAAACACAGGTTTATATTTCGTTTCAATGGGACACGACAGACTATAGCTAAAACTAGTGGGTAATGATGGGCAATGATGAGCACACAAGAAAACATAAACATTACAATACACAAATCACATTCAGCGTTTCAACCAAAAGGTATTTATCAAGACTCAAACAAAACATTAAAAGACGACGAATAGAAAAATTATCACAACGTCCAACGGAAATATGGAAATGATATGCCGGAATGTCAGAAAGTCCTGACCTTCTGTACACACGCATAAGAAAAAATACCTACATGTTTCTCAATAAGACGTTCGCCCTAGTAAAATTTACCGTTAAATTTGTAAAACAAATATGTATTTAAATAATACCAAATATAATTAACACCTTAATGCCCCATCCATAAAATAAACTCTAATCAAAATAAGCAGAGAAACACAAAATCATACGCAATTTAATCTCTCCATTACAAAAACTGCATATATTTACATTTTTGTAACGTTAGCATGTTCTTTCTTTGACAGAGAGATTGAGGGCTAATCTTGAACAGTCAAATAATCATGTTCTGATATTTACGACACAACTAACTGTCCATCCAGGCCGATAAAAATGTAATAATAACCTACTGAAGTTATTTATATTTTCTAGAAAATCAAACAAAAATATAAAATAAGCGTTGTATTAATATCTGCATTCTGAATACTGCCAACAGTAGTTCACATAAATACAGTTTGACTCCATTAGCATACTTCAGTCTATCGTAATTAACTATTAATCTAATTCTGAAATAGACTTCTCCTATTTATAATTGTCCCATGTTTTATCATGCATATCATCGCATTAATATTTCTCAGTATTTACTTCTCATGTGATAATAGACACATACATGTCCTTATGAATTAATGTATTGTAATACGACATATACGGGATCAATGTGCATATATATTAATAATGGATACAAAAGTAACCATTTTGGTTGGTTGGTTGGTTGGTTGCTGATCCAGCAGTCCATGGGCTCATGCCCTTTGACCTAATGCCATTAGATGGCATTATATTGCTGGGAAGTCTGTGGATTTTCGGCCCACCCCGGGACAGAGCCAGAGAATAACTATCACACCTCCAGGAAGGTAGGTTTAAACCTATGCACTGTTCCTAGCCACTGTAGCCAAGATAGGGTTCACTGTGCTCATTCCCCGCCACCAGTTGACTACTGGTTATGCCGAACTTCTCTATTGCTCCAGGCATGCAACCAAATGTTCAAGTCAAAAGGATTGTCACGTCCTGAGTCACTGTGCCTCTATGATGGGAATCAGCCATAGGAAAAACAGTGATGTCGGTTTCCTCCTCCTCAGTGCTGCACAGTACATCTCTGGCTCCCTCCCAACCCCAGAGGGTGCATACATATATATTCAGGCAAACATGTAAAACATTTCAACAACAAAACAAAATCATAATTGTATAGATGACGTGCCATGAAGCTTCTATAAGAAGATAACCTCAATATAACGGCATGTCATCCACTAAAGTTTTCTGTTGCATGGATGGTATGTCTAGTGGGCCATTGGCGAGACCCACAGACGCAACCACATGCGTACGTAACCCTTTTAAGATCATGTATTTTCTCAGTGACAAAATATGGATGCGAGACTTGGACTTTACTCAAGACAATATCCAAAAGAATAAATTCATTTGAAATGCAGTTCTACAGAAGAACATAATATCATGGACAGAGAAAAAGAAGAACATTGAAGTTTTGAAATTACTGAAACTAAATGAATGGTGGCTTCTAAATAGCATCGTAAGAAGGAAGCTGCAGTACTTTGGACACTTAAAGTGGCATAATTGTATCGAAAGGCTGATTCTAGAGAGCAGACTGCCGGTAAGAGACGAAGAGGAAGACCAAGAAGCTAATGGATCAGAGCTATCCAAGTATGCATGCACATGTCTCTGGCCAATGTCCAGTCCTGCTTGCCAGGGACAGAGAGGCGTTCAGAGTATCTGCGATGAAAACAGCGTACTGGAAAGAATATGTCACATTATATATATATATATATATGTATAATACTATAACACATAATCCTAACAGCTGTTAGGAAACACTCATCGTATTAGGGGTATGAGGGCTAGGGCAGCACATGGTAATATAAGAGTAAAAACGGAAATACGTAAAGAGTATTGGCACTATTAAATTATACTGCATACACAACGCCAAAAAAACACACACAAAAAAACAGACATTTCAAATAAAGACCATACATTTGGAAACAACTAAGAAAAATGAATATTGCAGAACGTCTCATACATTGATAGGAAGATAGGAAAAAAAGTTGGTAATAAAGGGGAGAAAGTAAGTATAGAATATAGAAGACGAAAGGCAAGTAGAAAAAGAACGGAAGAAAAAAAGCAACACAATGAGTGAATGCATAACGTAACGGTTAAGCAAACTAAATTATTGCGTGAACATTAGTATGAGTTTACATTTAGTAAAGTTAGAGATAATATTACTGACAAGCACAGATATTAACATGGTTCTACATGTGATGAAGCAAGAGATGTGTTTAGAACGTGTGTTTAGGTAATTAGTACATGTATTAGCGTCCTTTACGTGTATTACAGTATATGGCACTTCTACAAATAAACAAGGATGCATCATGTCCCCATTACTTTTCTGCGTCGCTATTGACTGGGTCATGAGAAAGAGCACTGAAAATGAGCTGACAGGAATAAAATGGATTAATAATACCGTTCTCGAAGATCTTGACTACGCAGATGACCTGGCCCTTTTGAGCGCAAACCATACAGATGCTCAATCTTAGCTTGACAATCTCCAACACTACTCAAATCAGATAGTGTTGAAAATCAACACATCAAAAACTTATATACTAGATTTTACGAGATCCAACGATAACATAGAAATTCAAAATGTTCCATTATTAAAAGTCAACAATTTTACATATTTAGGCACCAATCTAGCATTGGATGGAGACTCATCAAAAGAAATTTTACACCGTATTGCCCTTGCAGCGGGTGCTTTCAATAAACTACGCAACATATGGATGTCAAACACACTAAGAAACACCACACAACTCAAGTTGTTTAACTCCAACATCATCCCTATTCTATCATATGGGTGCGAAAGTTGGAAAGCCACAAAAGCCACATATAAAAGACTCGACTCCATTGAAAACAAATGCCTACGTACCATTCTGAACGTTAAGTGGAGTGACTTTAAATCTAACACTACTATAAGAGAGGAAAGCAAACAAACCTATATATCTTCCTTCATTAGACAAAGGCGTTGGACTTACATCGGCCATGTTCTCAGAATGAACAGCCTAAGAATTCCCCAGCAATCACTATATTGGGTGCCACCTGGAGTAAGAAGAAGAGGGAGACCTAGAGAAACTCTACTACGAACCATTAATAGAGAAGGCATGCCAATGAACCTAAACAACACGCAACAATTGAAAGACCTGGCAACACAAAGACAGAAATGGAAGGCTATGGTTTCTGCCCTATGCGCCGCCTATGGCCTTGGAGGAACATACCATAACATAACATAACAAATACTAGCAACTGTAACTAACACAATGTGTGATGTTAATAAATATTTAACGTGATTTTGAATATAAGTTGTTGCAGCTGATTCTTGCTACGTATACCCGTGTCAGATGTTTTATTCAATGAACGCCGATATCATCGAGTCTAATGACACTAGATGTCACCATGTTTCTTGCAGAAATACAACACTTTAGGTTTTTAAACAAAGCAGCAACAGTATATGCATATATAGATCATTTCTAAAATAGTAATTTGAAGAAATTAGTTTCCATTACTGTGACATCAATTCGACACGCTAATTGTATACCACGACTGTAATTTTAACATGCGAAGTGGCGGTAGTTGAGCAGTGTCATATCTGAATTTATGTTCACAATAATTGATTTTCTTTGCAATTCTGATAATTGAAGAGACCAACAACGCATTACAGATTACTACTGATTTCAATACATCATGCAGTGTTAAGAAAGATTCCTAAGGGCATGATAAGGTGAGTGTAAATATGGGAGAAACATATTGGGTTTAGAGGACACGAGCTATTAAATTAATGCACACATATGGTTACATAGCATGTATAATGATATACTTCCATTAGTTGTTAGCAGGTAGTCCTTGACAGTATATAACCTTTCTGACAAAACTGCACGTACTTTACGTTTGTGTAAGTGAGGTGATAAGTGTACTCATATATTATAATAATAAGACCCTTAACCCGTCAGGGTCGACATGTGCCACACTGGATACATCGCACAAACTATCCTCCCAACATATCTATCGGCGGCCATTTCAGAGTGTTGAAAAATCAAACCTAGACTGTTCTTAAATCATTGTTCTTCCTTTTATACGTACGGCAAAATCAAAGATCGAACGTATGCACTCGACAGATACAGTTGGGATGTCCTAGTTCTATCCGAAAATTCAACAAAAGACGAACATAAAATATGATTTAGCGGGGATAATAATATACCTCAACATGGTGGTTGGTTTTATCAACATGTTATCAATGCAGGATGTTCTTCGTCAATCCCTTCTTTATCCACGACTGTTGCTTAGAAAATATGTTTGAAAAATTATTCGAGTTTCGGTACATGTAAAAACGAATTAAATGTACAGCGTGTCTGCCACACGATGCTCTTGACAAGATACATGTTTGTTTATTTACTGCCGAACGAATATATTTGTCGTGTACTCGATATACATAATGCTCAACTTAACAAACGTCTCTGGTACCTATATTTAAAAACCCGATTCGTTCTGTGGAATTCTTCACTGAGTGTTGAACTCAAGCGGGCATGTTGAACATGTTCGAACGCTTGTGCCTTAACAGCTCAGTGTGCAAATACACGATTGGATAGAAGAGTTTGTTTGTTTTGCGTTCGCCCCATTGTAACCAGCACGGATATCCGTGCGGTTTCCGCCGGGAGCATGATTACGTTGTGCCACCGTTATGCGCCTTGTAGGCCTAGCAAAATCCGATTTCGGCATGCCTTGACAATTCGGGTCGGCTACCCTAGTCTGTGAAAGCCTCAATATCTGTCTCCAGGCATGCGTGTATGTGGTGACTCTTCGCCCAGACGATTTTTGCTCTCGTCTGTCACGCACGAGGTGTTCCAATGTCTATGAACTTGCCTCGTGTAATTGGACGTACTGTGCCTGTGCCCATCGGGTACTAAACCGTTTCTCCCTCGTGAGCCTGGTTCCTTAAGGGGAAGAACTTATCGGAAGAGTTGGACTCTTTCGCCCTCTTAGCAGAGGTGTCATTCACCAACATTGTGTACCCCTTGTCCAAGTTCGAGTCTCACACCACGCGTTTGAGAGCAAGGCGTTCTCGAGCTGAGCGACATTGTCTCAATAGCGCCTGAGCCCATCGGGTACGGAACCCTTTCTCTCTGCATGTGTATTTCCGGTATATGAAAACTTGACAGTAGAGTTGGGCCAGGACTGCCATCGTTGTCCCTTTCGTACCTAAGCCCATCGGATACGGGACCTTTTCTCTTCGCGAGCGTATTTCCGGTTTAGGAAGGCTCGACTTTAGAGTTGGGTTAGGACTTCGTGCTTTTCCGAACGCCAATGTTTGCGTCTGGGTCTCTGTCTAGAAGGATCACAGGTAACAAGAAGCTCGTCTGACGGAGCTTGTAGTTTCCCTTTCCTAGGAACTTTTCTCTTTTCCTATTTGCAGTTCACGCTGCCATCTAGCGCTGTTCTGCCCTTTCATTGTTTCATTGTACTCGGTATGAACTCTATTTGTCTCACGCCATGCATCTTCCTTTACGTGCATTTTACATTGTCGCGCTTCCAATGTTCGGACTGGACTGACTAGCTTCACTGTATGTCGACTGTGCCGCTATATGTGTTGATGCTGGTGGTGTCGGAGTTGTTGTCTGTCTCTTATGCAGTCAAATCACTTTCCATCGGCTACCTCCACATTCTCGGACACGTTCCCCAAATGATTTGGTCAGAAACAGCTCGAGCTGCTGTATTTCTGTTTCTAGGGTACATTTGGAATCTTGGTTACCTGCTAACCCTGGGTCCGCCTTGAGCAATGCGTTTCTTTGCACCCCGGGGTTAGAAGAGTGAAGCACTAGCTGTGTCACGAGTTGCATGCCCATGGAGATTGTGACGGTGACCAGGGCAATTGAGTTGGTAGGCACACAGCATACAACATGTCTGCCATCGTGAGTGACTCTATAAGTATGATTAAGAAGGCACATGTGGGTCTCGTTCACGAGCAGTGAATTGAGGCCTTTAGAAAGGAGAGTTCGAAGGTTGTTACGTTTATTTTCGTGCCGGGACATGTGGATGTTCGAGGTATTGAAAGAGCAGATCAACTGGAGTCATATCAATTGTGACACAGGACGGTGGGGCAATGTATCTAGCTGACGTTTTGAACTCCATAAGAGATATAACACGTGTGAGTGAGACTAGAGTGGATGATGATTCCTTTTTAAAAGACAGAATTTAAGAACACTGTTTGACATTCTGTGTTCCTAGAAGTGTACATTTTGGAGGGCGCAGAAGAATGATTATCAACCAGCAGAGAACCGGTACTGTGAGCAGTAGTGTAATGGCGGATACACTCAAGGAGACATCGAGACAACTAGAGATCTGCCCAGTTTGCAGTGATAATGATTCGACGAATAACTAACCAAATACGGATGCATATACGGCTGTGTCAAAGGCAAAGTTGTGTAAAGGGGTTTGGTATATTGATGCATGTGTAGTAAACACTGGGAAGTATTCATGATCACAAGTGTCCCAGGAACACTGATATTGCACGTTACATATATCTGGGTCAATTATTTCAGCATTATTATGGTTCAGAGATTTATTGACTCATCTGCAATGATGACATGTCTAGCATTCCCCGTCACCGTCCGTCACAACAGGACAAAGGTGCAGTTTCAGCAGTCCTCTACCTCCGTGGGGATTATTTGAGAGAAACAAAAAGACATTTGGGACACAATGTTGCCATTATTCGATATACGATAAAATAACGAAATTGAGACACAATATGGCAATTATTTTATTGAAGAACAAAACAAACAAATGAAACACAATATTGTAATTATATGAAAGAAGACAAAAGTAAGACATTGAGGAACGTTGTTCCAATTATTTGATAAAAGATACAATTAAGAAATTAAGAAACAATGTTGCAATTATCTGATCGAAGACAAAAAGTAAGAACTTAAGATAATATGTTTTAATTAATTACTCCATAGAATAAAACAATCTAAGAAATGCAAACACAATGTTAGAATTATTTGATAGGAGACAAAGTTAAGAAAGTTAAACAAGCTTTTGCTATTATAATGTTTTTTTCTTTATAGGTTACCCATTGTCAACCTTTCGCCCCCACCCCAAAACGTGTATTAATCACCTCCGACTCAATGCATGGAAAGAAGCCAGCTATCCTATTCTTTGCACTAAGAACTATGAACCAGAAGTACATGCCCAAGTTGGTATCATATAAATATATATATATACATGTCTATATTAGCTTGTAACACGTATATCTTTATCATACATCTTATATTGTTTATGATATGTTGTGAAATACGCGGTTTTAGACGTTCTACATATTGGTTTATACTATTTTAGAAGTATGTGGTGTTTTTCTTTTGAATATAATATATTTCTATTTTTGATAACATATATTTAAATCTTGGATTTGTTTTCTTATGTTCCATGTCGTGTGGCATTGGTTATCATATCGTTCCAATGAATTATATTACGAGTGGGGTGTATAGGGTGTATAACCAAGATTCAAATGTACCTCATCGCGGTTTACCCTGAAAACATAAATGCAGCGATTAGTGTTGAGTGTGTCCACATCATTTGGGGATCGTGTGCGAGAATGGTGAGGTAGCAGATGGAAAGAGATTCAACTGCATAAGAGACACACAATATATCTGACACCACCAGCATCACCACATGCAGCGACACTGTCGACACACAGTGACGATTGTCAGACCAGTTCGAACAATGGAGGGGCGGCAAATGAAAAAGGCACGAAAAGGTAGATTTATGGCGAGAGACGAATATATTTCATAATGAGTACAATGAAACGGCAGAGGGCAGCGCAAACTGCAAACAGAAACAGATAACGCTCCAAGGAAATCATAACTACAAGCTATGTAAGCTCGAGATACGCTTCTAGTTACCTGTGCTATATATGGGTATAGACTCATGTGGTTGCGTCTGTGGGTCTCACCAACAGCCCACTAGACAAACCAAACATGCAACAGAAAACCTTAATGGAAGACATGCCGTTATATTGAGGTTATCTTCTTATAGAAGCTTCATGATACGTCACCTATACAATTATGATTTTATTTTGTTGAATTATGTTTCATATTTACCTGAATATATATGTATGCACCCTCTGTGGTTGGGAGGGAGTCAGAGATGTAATGTGCAGCACTGGCGAGGAGGAAACTGACAGCACTGATTTTTTTTCCTATGGCTGAGACCAATCATTGAGGCACAGTGACTCAGAACGTGACAATTCTTTGGCTTGAACATTTGGTTACATGTCTGAAGCAATAGAGAAGTTCGGCATAACCAGTAGTTAAATGGTGGCGGGGAATGAGCACAGTGGACCATATCCTGGCTACAATGGCTAGGAGCAGTGTATAGGTTGAAACCTACCTTCCTGGAGGTGTGATAGTTATTCTCTGGCTCTGTCCCGAGGTGGGCCGAAAATCCACAGATTTCCTAGCAATATAATGTTATTTAATGGCATTAGTTCAAAGGGCATGAGCCCATGGACCGCTGGATCAGCAACCAACCAACTATACAGGCAGAGACCCAGACCCTATCATGGGCGCACGGCATAGCTAGAAGACCTGGCCCAGCTTTAATGTCGAGCTTTACTACACCAGAATCATGCTCGCGAAGAGAAATGGTTCCGTCCCTGATGGGCTCAGGAACAAAAGTGACAACGATGGCAGTCCGGGCTCAACTCTACTGTTAAGTTTTCATATACCGGAAATGCACTTGAAGAGAGAAATGGTTCCGTTCTCGATTTATTCAGGCACAAAAATGACAATGATTTTAACTATGGCCCACATCTACTATCAAGCTTTCCTATACCGGAAATACATTTGCAGAGAGAAAGGGGGGCACAGGTGATAGTGGGACAAGGTCGCTGAGCTCGAGAACGCCTTGCTCTCAAACGTGTGGTGTGAGACTCGAACATGGGTGAGGGGTTAACGATGTCGGTGAACGTCACCTCGGCTAAGACGGCGAATGAGTCAGGTTCCAACTCTTCTGTCGAGTTCTTCCTCATACGGAACCAGAAGGGTTATGGGTTTATTGATATTGATATCGTCCCATTTCTCTTTGTGTCTAAAAATATGTACTGTCGCTTACTAATACGCATGAGAACTTCACTTTTTTTAATTAACCTATTTTCGCATAAAATCTTGGAGTTCTTCGTGATATTTTGTGTAAGTGGGGTGCATATGCATGCATACACACCGTGTAAACAACTGCACTTTCACGTCAATTTCTGTTCCGTCACACAGCTCCCCATAGAACAAAATATTTTAGTAATAATAATATCGTATTTTATGGGAACAAGTGCGATGATAAACTTTCAAGCGGAGGACAAAAAGAAAAACAGTGACGGGTCTTTAAGGATCACTTAAAAAACTCAAGCACTTCAGCATCAATCTAACATCGTGCGATATCTGTATCTCTCAACCTGGTACAATTAGATCACTAAAACTGAAAAAAATAGAGAAAGAACGCTTCGGGAAATTTACAAGAGACGTAAGCTTATTGAAAAATCGTAACTCTCCCATTCAGCACCATATTCACTCATGCACGCACTGCAATCGATCCTTTCTGGCACGAATATGACTCATCTAGCGCCTGCGAACTCACAAATTTAAACCAAATTAGACAATCACAAATGATCTGTTTTATAAATATTTTTCTGTTTCTTCACCGCATTTTATTGATTTTATCCCATACTCAACTTTGTTTGCGAACATCATAATTATCATCACGTATGAAAACTCATAATTCAGTTTAACTGAATACACTATTGCTCGAATAATTCAGATACATATCTATCTTACTTGTAATTATCCGATGAGTGACTACGCAAGAAAATGGAATGTAATATTCCTCGGTATTTCCTGCTCCTATGATAATACAGAAGGGTGTGGAACAGAAATTATACATATCATTCTCACATAATAGTAGTAAAGGCATTGTTTACATGAAAAATATATTTCGGGCATTTTAAATTCATTGTATATGTTGTGATACATGTATGTCCGAATGTTGACGGAGCCAGAAAAGGTAATTGAGAATAGTGACCCTTTTTCGGTCATAGCAAGAGACACGACTGAATGGAGAGAGTGTTACTGGAGGGGATGATTTAAGGCAACATGAGCAAAGGTCGACCAAGACGCTGTTGGACAAAATACATTAAAGAATGCATGCGCAAGTCTGCAAGATGCAGGCAACTTGCTCAATACCGCGGATAATTCAAGACATATATAGGAAAGACTGCGTTCTGCAAAGAATATGTCACTTTATGATGATGATGATAATACACACAAATATTTTCTGATGAAGTAATCGATTCTAAGATCATATGATTCTAACCCTCATATTACTTTTAAATGTTTTTATATTCTCCATCTATGCATAGATCAGGTACCAATGTCATAGCAATGAAATGGAAACTAACATGAACAAAAAAAGGAAATGAAAAGTTTAGAGAATATAAGGACCATTTTGGCAACCTATTTCATTACGGCAAGATATACGGTCAGATTGTGAAATTACTATGAATTTCTTGCGCCATTGCGTTGTTTTTATTGAGTTTAATTACAGGTATAACAGTGCAAGTAATGGTGATAAGAAATGCATACTAAGAAATAACTACATTGTTGATAGAAAAGATCACTTTCTCAACGTTCTCACGATCATCTGTGTGGACAATACCAAGTAATGACCTGTTTCTTGCTGGATAATATTTGATTCCTAGTCTGTTGACAAAGTAGATAAGTAATGAACATGATATGAGAAGAACGAAAACGCTGATGATGATAACGTTGAGCTGTATGTGTGTGACAAGTAGCTTCACATATTGAACATATAGTATATAGATTATGTGTGACAAGTAGCTTCACATATTGAACATATAGTATATAGATTATGTGTGACAAGTAGCTTCACATATTGAACATATAGTATTTAGTGTGTGTGTGTGACACGTGTACATATGTAAAAAGTCTCTTCATGTCAGCATCTATTGAATATATACTATATAGTTTGTATGTGATAAGTGTCATCATTTAATGAATATATATTATGTATTTTGTGTCTGACAAGTTTCTTCTCTTTGTGAATGTATAGTAATTAGTTTGTGTGTGATAAGTGTCAACATTGTGACACCAATTGACTATATAATGTTTACTTTGTATGTGACAAATTTCGTCACATGTACAATACAAATTGTTTAGTTGCTATGAGATATATATATAATGGTAGTATGAAGGGCTCCACTAAGTATTGAGGCATACCAATCTTAAGCCACATTGGAAACGTCTTTCGCAAGGTACTAGAGAGAAGGATGTGCACATATATAGAACCACAGCTCAACAACACACATACGGGCTTTCGGAAAAAATAAGATGAACAGTTGCAATCTTCTCCCTCAAACAAATATCAGAATGAATGACAGAACATAACCAAGATTTATATTTGACTTTTGTGGACTAAGAGGAATAGAACTCTTTTGACAGAGTGGATATAACACAACATTGAAATAACTACATACATATAAATTTCTCCAACATCTGATAAGCCTATGTCAGATCATATACGTCAATAGTCAATGCGCATTAAGAACGAGTACAGGTACATCCGACAATTTCCAAATTCACTCGGGAATGAGACAGGGATGTGTACAACCCCCCCCCCCCCCCAAATTTTTCATAGATCACATCCTCATAGTAGCAAAGACAGCTGAAGAGAACATTCTGAATGATAACTTACTCTAGTTGTATAAATATAAGAATAGTGAGTCATGCGAAACGCATATTAGAAGTGAATGTAGCCATTAATAAACAATTAATAAACATTCTAAATAAACAATTAGAAGACAAAATTGATGCCTTTGAGATGTGGGTATATAGAAGAATAGGGAGAACATCATGGAAAGAGAAGAAAACAAATAAAGAGGTGCTAAAAACACTTAATATGAAGAAAGAACTACTAAGAGAAATAAAGGACAGGCAAATAAAATACTTTGGACACATTAAAAGACATGACACCCTATTAAAGACCTTACTTGAGGGTAAAGTCAAAGGGAAGCGAGCAAGAGGTAGGCAGAGATACAAGTGGGAGAGTAACATTACACGATGGACAGGTTACAGTCTAGCAGAGTGCACCACCAAGACAAGAGACAGGAGATGTTGGAGATACGTTGCAGCCAACCTTCGTTGCGGAGACGGCACTTGATGATGATGATGATGTAGCCATTAATGAGACCATGTTTGATATAGTAATATTCCTGACTGCATTTAAGATGTGTAGTTTATCGTTGCTTTCTAAACGATATAGGTGCATACTTGCCTGATGATTATGAATATGACAATTATTCTGCGTTAATCAGCATGATAACTGGTATAACTTGAACATCTGAAATTGAATACGTTATATACAGATTTCATTATCAGTCATACCAGTTCCCACAGATCTTCAGATCCATAGTGGTTCCCTTTTGTAACATGTTACACAGGAACTCCACCTCTCATCCCATTTTTCTATGTCCTTTAGTCATTTAATTGTGTGTATGAATATTACTTATGCCAATTCTGACTAGTATTTACTATTAGCAATCAGTATTTGACTTTATATTCCTATGGCTTTCTCAAACTTTCTATTGAAGGAGTCTTAAAAAAGTAATAACGCTTCACAACGTATCCAAACTGCACACGTTATTTAGTATTTCTTGATTAACCTTGTCGATAACTACACAAGCTGTTTACGTTGTAACTGTGCCATGAGGTACATAGGCGCATGTCTCGGCATGCATTGATTCCTACTATCTTTCCTAGAAACAGAGGTGTATTATATCTACTATATACAATGGTGGTGTTTCAGTTAATTGTAGTCTTGAATGGTGGATGTCGTTGAAATTCGGTAAACGTTGGAACCTATATGGCTGATAGTTTATGGGGTCAAGCTGAAAGTTGAGCATTGGTCGATTACACATATCTCGTGTGGGGTGTCCCTCTATTAGATAACACATATAGTGTACTTAGACAGCCAATTTCACGATGTGTTCGAGAATACAAAATAAACAAATAATTATATATATATATATATATATATATATATATATATATATATATATATATATATATCATGAGAAAGCCTGTTTACCATGTATGAGTATATCCACTGTCGAGTTAGACCGTTCACTTTCTTAGAGAGAACATCGTTCACCAACACCAATTGTAACTGGTACAAGTTCGAGTCTTCACAGGTATTTCACTTATTCATTCGAAAACAGAAACTACTTTTTCCCCATGTCTTTCGTACACTTTCAGGCGAAATGTGAAACACATAACGAAGTAAAGTTTTCTTAATCACTGGTAATACACACAATAATACACACACATCGACGTTTCTGCCAAAGTGTATGGCATCGTCCTGAGATTGATTGGAATGCGGACGAAGTAGTGCGGGCGAAATGCACAGGTCAAAGGCAACCCTCGACGTTTGTGGCAAAACATCACCTCATCTAGGAATATGTATCAACCCTGAGTCTAATTCGACTGACGCCACACTGCCCGATACAGTTCATACATTTGAAATTAGGTACGAGACTTAGGTACACAAAGGTGGTAATGGAAATGTGTTCAGAAACGAGGAATAGTTCGCTGGCTCAACTACAGGATGACAGAGACAAATTATTTGGTCGTCTCATGACACATACCTAATATGAGTAGAACATTCTTCAATAGACAATGCATTAAGTCGAAAGCTGAAGTATCCTGGCTATGATAGATATTTCTTAGGAACCACCCAACTGTTCATATGAAGTAAGGGCAAATTGCTCGTAATTCCTAGTTATATTGACAACAACACCACCAACAATAAAGGAGTATTTTCTGATAACTATGTGTATTATCTGCATGGCCACAACTTCTGTGTGTGTGTGTGTTACTAGTGATTAATAAAACTTACATATTATTTTCTAATGTTCACCTGTAGGTTATAGTTGTGTTCTATGTATTACCTATTACCAATTTTCTGAAATGCCTTCGGGGTCTATATATATCTAACAAATCCTACTTTCTGGATCGCTTTGAACCCTTTCTCACTCACATGAGATGTATCTTGTCAAGTGACAAAACAAAGTCGAGACATCTGGGAGAAAACCAGTTGCAGTGAATGGTTACAGCGTACTATGTGCCAGCTGTGCCCGATGATGTCCACACAGCTTTGCTGTTAGCACCTATGTACAAGTTGAGTTACCTGCCTTCTTCCGCGTATTTCGACGCAAACGTTTTGAACATAGGTAATGCTTTCAATTACCTATCATATGAGTTCGCTCTCAAACTCCTGAAGTTTAACATGATGAAAGCCACAGAAACAAATGTTTTGTGTTAAAATGTACAGCTCAGTAGTGATATGTGTGACTTTGTAAGAGTCATGCAGAGATACATGGTTTCATGCTAATAACCATGCAGAATATGATTGGCAAGTTGTTAGAAAAAATGTTTGCATGGAAATTGTCCTTACATCAATAGATGAATAACAGACTACCCTCAACGTTGGGATGCTATCGTCCAGGTAAGCAGACGTGGTACAACGTCGCTGTATTCGAGCAAAACGTTCTCGAAAGTTGTGACGCACGAATGGAGACATGTCTGTCTACAATAAGTCTGGAAGATGCTTATAACAGAGTGCCCTTGGATTACTTCATGCTGCGAATCCAAGCATGTCCTTCTATTGTCAGGTTTCTTGATTATCATAATGCTGCAACTCCAAGTAAGTACTTTTATTGTCATGTGGATTATATCAGCACTTTTTTATAGACAGGTTGTTCTTAAATGTGGGAATTGAACTTCGGCACTAACAGTGATATCTCTGGACTAAACAAGGGTCACCTCTGTCCCCTGTACTATTCAATGTGCATACAATTCAAAACAAGCTGTCAGATTGCAGGACCAGGGAGAACCATGTCTTATATGGTATTCTGGTATATAGGCAGGGCAGATATAGAGATACGAGCGCCGTGAATTTTCAGATGGAGCTTGGTCGAATATTAGAGTGTTTTAGTAATTCTGGAGCTTTTGTTAATCTATCAAAAACATTGATAACATGATTTTCCCTGAATAATATAATTACATAGTCAACACGTCTACACCGTCGGTTAGTTTGAGAGGATATGGTCTCGAACCAGCACAAGTGGTGCTTTGGGGTTATGTTCGACCGAGGTTGAGTTTCAAAGATCTTGTTGATCTCATCATTGTAAAGGCGTATACAGGACTTACTGAGATGCAAAGCTATGGTTGCTGCTCACTGTGAACAGATGATGCTATTTCTGATGCATCAGAGATTGATGGTGGTAGAGTACCCGCTGGCATCTCTGACACTGAGTTAGACTCAAATAGAAAGACTGGATAAAATCCAGAATGGGGCAATGCGAAACATACTTGGGTGTACGAGAAATACGGGAAATGGGATACGTGATTGCAGAACTGCAGATCAAAGAATGCAAATGTGCAAGGACCAGGACTACCTACAAATTACCGCTGAAAAAGAGCCATCTACACCCTGAAATTCTTAAAGGGAAAGCCGGTTGACTGAAGAGAGGAAAGTCGTGGATGGGGTGCGCAGAGGATATTATACAGAATGTGTGCAGATTGAAGGAAGTGTTAGCTGTTGCGGAATGGACTCGAGCGCCCTTAGATTGTCCTAAAGCCGTTAAAGTAATAATAACAATCAATAGAGAATGCAGGGAATTGTGACCGACAGTGGTTCAATCGGAGGTGCTCACTCAGATCGGTGAGAATTCTAGGGAAGGTTATATCATTATGTATACAGATTGGTCGGTTAAGTAACACATCACGTTGAAGGTGGGGGGTAGGGGAGAACCATCAGAGAGGAATGTGGTGCATTCGTTGAGACGAAAAGCATCATGTCAGTGGAGATTATGTCATTAACCAAAACTTTCAAATGTTGTGTTCGCTGACTGCGACACATGTCTGTATACTCGGCGAATCGATGATCATAATTGAGACGGGATGCATTCAGAAACAGTGGCTTGATGCTGTGAAGAATTCACGTGTGCGTAGTCAGTCAGTTCCTCTTGTGCCAAGTGTGGCACATAGAGCGGATGTCATAGTTCTCCATGCCTATCGGTCAGTTGCCACGGATTGCAGGTCTTGTGCGTTTATGCCTGTTGATTTTAGTTCATTCATAATGTACTATTTAGCGCTGTTTTTGTCTTCCCTATTTTCTTTCCCGTCTAGTGTCCACATGCAGGTTTGTCGTGGGATTATATCTTCCTTCATTTTACATATATGGCTGATGTATGTCCAGCAGCGTATTCTGATGATGTTCACCACATATTCTTGTTTTGTCTCCTCTCTTAATATATCGTTTGATCTGAAGTCTTTCTAATTAGTATCTGTGATTTTTCTGAGGCATCTCTTCTCGAAGGCAAATAACTTATTATCCATTATTGCGGTAAATTTCCTACTTTCACATCCATATGTCAATTATGGAATCACACTAGAATTGAAAATTCGCAGTTTGATGTGTTCTCTTGCGATCTTCGATCTTCAGATGTTTGAGAGTTTGTTAAAGGCGTTGGAGTCATAAGCGAGTCGAGTCTTGATTTCTGAGTTGGTATCCCCGTCTGCTGTTATCTTGCTTCCCAAATATACGAAATTTAAAACGTTGTCTAGTATATTATCATCTAGTTTAATTGATTCTGTCAGGCCGGTAAAGTTCATGATTTGCGTATTTTGTGTGTTTATTCTGTTGTGCAAAAAATTAGAGTCTTTCTATTTTTTCTTGGAGATCTTGGTGTGTTGAACTCAGGAGAGCAATAACATCTGCGAAAGTTGGATCTTCCGGGGTCTTGCTGTTTACATATTTGATTCCTAGCAGTTTTTGATTTGTGCATATCCGAATTTTAAAATTTTTGTGCAATTTAGCATTGGAAATATTTATTGTTGGTTTCATATTTTCTTATAACTATAACATCCGTTACAGAAAAACTGGGAGTTTTACAATGATGATTTGTTAGATCGTCGATTAACGTATTCACGGAATGAAGAAAAGAAACACACGTCCGTCATCTTGAAAATACGAGGTAAGCGTAACTCCTTTGTTGTGTACGTAACGAGAGTGTATTTATGTGCCTGGACATGCGGTAGTCCGGGGTAATGAGAAAGCAGATACGTTGGCCACACAGGAGGCTACTGCGGATGTTGGCGGAGCAATGGATCGGGCAAAAATGTTGAACACACTACGGGAAAACGCACGAACAAATGACTGTATACGTGACGATGACTCTTGTTCGATGACTAGAATAATGGAGCTTGGTTTGAGGAGTCGCTAGAAAGGAGGAGCTTCGCGGGCAAGAAAGAAAGATGGTAAATCAAAGGAGTACCGGGACCGTTAGTCAACGGGTAATTGCAGATACACTCAATAAAAGTTCTGAGCACATATGGACTAGTCCGGAGTACAGTGACGATGATTCAACTACTAAGTAACTAACTAACTTATTACGTGTTGGGTAGGTAGCAGGCTCGCTATTCGCTTAACCACAGCAAGAGAGGGGCGATACATGTATCACAACATTTATAATAAATTTAAAATATCAGACGTCTATTTTTTAATTTGTCAAACAATGAATTTATAACTATTCTCTGAAGATACTATGCTTGAAAAATCATATTTCAATTTAATTTAATGAACTCTTTATTTATAATTCTGGTATATATTTATTTTTTTGTAATTATCATATGAGTGACCACGAAGGAACATCGCATGAATTATCTCTCGGTATTTACTGCTCATATGATAGTATATAAAAATATTTCCTGACGAATTAATGGATTCTAAGATAATACCAAATCCTCCTATTATAGTGAATATGTTTTTATATTTTCCATCTTTGGATAGCTCTGGTACACATGACATTGCAATGAAAATGAAACTAATAGGACTAATGCATGCAATGAAAAGTATAGAAATTATAACAACCATTTTGGCAACCTTTTTATTACGGCAAGACACACCGTCAGATTGCGTAGTTACTATGGATTTCTTGCGCCATTGCGTTGTTTTGTTGAGTTTAATTACAAGTATAACAGTACAAATAATGGTGACCATAAATACACAATAACGATCAAATATAATGTTGACAGCAAATGTCACCTTCTCAACGTTCTCATGATCTTCTGTGGAGACAACACCAAGTAGTGACTTGTTTCTTGCTGGAAAATATTTGATTCCGAGTCTGTTGACAACGTACATCGGGGCTGAACTGGCTATGAGAAGAACGAAGACACTGATGATGATAATATTGACCAGATTTTTTGTGACAAGTGTTTTCACCTGTAATATATATATATATATATATATAGTATGCATTTGTGTGTGACACGTGTCTTTATCTATTGAATATATAGTGTTTATTCTGCATGTGACAAGTATTCTCACCAAATGAATATATAGTGCATGATTTTTATCTTCAGCAAAGGAATGTATAGTATTTACCTTTTAACTATATATTTATAACCAGACCCGTAAATATTTCATCAGTAGAACTGTTGCCTAAAACGTTAATTTTGTATTTGTAACTGCCGCTTGTGCATGATAAATGTGATGACACTTCTGTGAAAAATATTTAACGCTGTGTCTGGGTGTCTTTTTTACATCTTTTCTAAGCACCTAGTGTTTCTGATTCTCTGAGTTCGTTTGCAAAACTAACACTGATGTTCTTTGATAACTAACACTGATGTTCGAGTGGGTCACATGTGCGCAACTAATCTCATCTAGCCGTATATGTACAATTCTTGCAATTTAGACATGTACGATCTCGTCTAGTCATCTATGCATAATCTCCGTTAGTCATATATATATAATGCAATATTTCATCCATTTATAGATACACGATCACAGGCAATCATAGATGCACAATCGTCGCCATTCATAGATGTACGACCTCTGCCAGTCATAGATGCACAATCGTCGCCATTCATACATGCGCAATCTTCGCCAGTCATAAATACACGATCTTCGCCATTCATAGATACACAATCTACGCAGTCATACATGAGAAATCTCCGCAAGTCATACATACACGATCTCTGCCGTTTTATGACTAGTCTAGGTGTTCTATAATTTTCCATTTATTGTGCAGTATTTGTCAATTTTCCGTTGATTTTGTATTTCTTTCCTTCACATTTTTTCTCCTCCATCTTGTCCAACATGTTTTTTGTTACATAAGTTAGAAAACTATCATTCTGTCTACACGTAGTTATATGTTTTCAATAACCTCATGAATGTAAGATGGATGGATACGTTATACACTGATAACAGGTTGATCTGTCATAATTAATCTGTCTAGTTGTCAGAAAAAGCCAAAACGTACAAAGTGCGCCCATCTTGCCCCTAACTACTATACACGACATTGCCTTTATGCCATCTATCGTTTTTATCTTCAACGACGGGATGATTGAGAAACAATCCCGTTCTGTCCAGTCGGGAATTACATGGTTCACATTATTTTTACGCAATCATTATGAATTATAATTAATAGTTGATTAGCTATGAACGGTATTCGTTGACGTCACTTCTGGAATGATAGAAGAATACATATTCATTATACTTGATTTCCTGCCGAAGAAGGATGTGTGGGCCATTGGCGCAAATAAAACGAAAAACACTACATCCAACTGGAAATCTTGGACCATTGTCCTGTTACAAGAGATACCCATTGGGAATTTGAGAATGAACGCTGAAGTAGAAGAAGAAGAATTATACTTGATTTAAGTAAATTTGTTTCATTATCTCCGTCCTATTAAGAAGTAACAAACAACCAACTATTTTTACATTTAAGATCCGACGAGCTAACCAGTTTCAGCGTTACCACTCAATATGTTCTAAGTTCCTAATTCCGAAGAGCACATAAAATACCAGTTACAAAGTAAATGACGTGTGTAGTTTGGACAAGTTTAAACATGTACGATCTTTGTAATACTGCCTTCTTCAACAAATAGCTTTAGAAACTGATAAATGATAAGGATCATGTCAAATATGTATCGATACTATTAACGACTGGTCAGAGTTAAAATAATTAGTATCCATGCACGCAATTTAGAACATAAAGGAATGAGGTGAGGGAGGGATTATTTGTTGCTTTCTAAAAAATGGCACAAATATGACTGAAGTTTTATGGGAACTAGGATGCATGATAATGGCATCGTTATTAAATATATTTAATCACGAATGCTCACGTGATACGAGTTATCGTGTTCATGAACACAACAGAATAATTGTCGTAGTGTATATGTATCATGTCTGGTCATTTGACCAAGGGCATCATGTTCAAATCTCCTGTAGATAATTGTACATTCAGATCTTTCAGAAAGAAACGGAACACTACACATATTAAATTCATCATCATCATCAGTGACATATTCTTTCCAGAACGTAGTCTTTCCTATGGGTCTCTTGAATTCTTCGCGGTCTTGAGCAAGTTGCCCTGCATCTTACAGTGAGATGCAAAGGCATTCTTGAATGTTTTTTGTCCAACGGCTTCTTATTCGGCCTTTGCCCTGTTGTCTTCTATCATCCCCTCAAACAACACTCTCTCGATGCCGTCGTGTCTCTTAATATGACCGAAAAAAACTAGCTTTTTCTTTAATATAGTGTTCAGAAGTCAGCCTTCCTGGACGTTAATTGTTCGTAACACCTCCTGGTTTGTTTTCTTCGCTGTCCATGGTATTCTCAGAACTCTTCTATAACACTTTAATTCAAATGATGTTATTCTCTTGGCCACTCCATAGAAAATTTCTTGCCACAATACTCTTGTAGTATGCCGTTGCTTTCAGGAGGAACATCCGATTTAAACTGACACCTAGGAAAACACATACATTCTCACTCGCCATTTTGACCGTAAGTTAAATTACCATATTAAATTACCACTTAGAAAATGACCATATCCTAAAATATTAGATTGATATGTATTTTGAAATATGTGTTGTATGTTCTATCCTCAATATACTAAGCCAACTCTATTGAACTTGGTGTGTCATGTCGCACAATCATATCTGCAGTGTTAACGATATGAAAATCATACGATTGTTGTTACTAGGAATTTAGCAATATCTGTCGGACAACCCACACCCACTATTTAAATATTGTATTCTTAAAATGTAATCACATAAAAATCACATCTACAAACTATCTTAACAAAAATGGACAAACAACCGTGGTTTTTTTAAAGGTAAACTCCTGACCTCTACTGAAGACATGTAGTGCCCTGATGGTAAATTAAATGTAAATTTAAAGAATATGTTTGCTTATTTGTATATATTTTACACAAACCTTTAAGGGATGACAAATGCAGAGACATCTCTCCAGTGTAATAAGAGCGGTAATCCAACTGGAGATACGAGTAAAGGCGATATGTACAACGGTTGTCGAAAGATACACGACTTCATAAGGATCGAATGGTAATTCCACGTTCTCAAGAGCTGGCGTAATCAAAATTGCCCCCACAGATTGAGTCATAAGGCAGACGAGGTCAGCAACTGCCAGACCTATGCAAAGAAAAATAAATCAAAATGATATATGCATTATTGACTACATCAGCAAGTCAACGCATCTATATTAGGAGACAGTGCCACATTATTCAACAAGGGCGCGCTAGTATTCGGATAACAAACATTGGAGAAGAGGAACGCTGAGGAACGTGAACTTTTTGAAATATTCTCAACGATATAAAGATAAATTGCTACATACAGAAACTCGTTGATAACTCTAACGTATGATTTTCTTAATGGATATAGTAAAGACGATTACACTTAAAAAGTGAGTTCTAATTAAATCCATATGATATGTTCTGTCCTATAAATGAATATGTTTATTAGCACATGGTCATATGAGTTATATTAGTACATATTTGAACATTCATATCCACTTTAACTGATGTTATTAATGTGTCCATACATGCGGCTGAAATCACGTATTAATAATGGTATCTCTACTCTTTGTACAAAAAACTGGTTCGATGTCAGTCGTACTCTGTTAGACATCACACAGTTTCAGAAACCAATGGCAAGAGTGTAATTGTTGCCCATAAAATCACTGAATTCAAAGAAATATCGGTTTGAATATTTCGTTCCATGCTACGGCAGAAGTAGACACATATATTTAGTTTATTCATTGGTTCTATACTCATATGTTATATACCGACAAACTATACTCCACTCCTAAATACCATTACCCTAGAAACAATCCATACATACCCACCAGAAATTATTCATGTATACATAGATGGATCTGCACAAAATGCTACCAAAAATGTTGGATATAGAGCTGTGATAAAATACCCGAACACAGACCCAGAAGACTACCCAAAATTGCGTTGCTCATGCGGAGATATATGCTCTAACTACACAACAGAGATAGCAGCAATTACGAAAGTTAATTATTTATTATTGTGGACATTGAGAACGGAATTACTCCACCTGAAGACATAGTCATCTTCTCCGGCTCAAAATCAGCACTCCAAACCTTGGAGACAAAAAAAACACCCCATGGTAGCAATATAAATAGACAAATTGACAAGTTGTCCCCGTCATATGTTGCAAATGTCAATCTCCCAAGGATACCTGGTCATACCGGAGTCCCTGGAAACGAAATGGCTGATAAACTAGCTAAGAGAAGTGCTGCCACCCCCCCCCCAGTTTTCCTCAAAAATCTCCCTACAAACAAGCAAATAAATCCTAAATATCAAATACAGACAAGAATGGTTGCACAATTGGTCTAGCTCAAAAAATGGACGCTCACTATATGAACACCAACAGAAACTCAACACAATGGATCATCTAAAACGATGATCTTGAGCGAGCAAAACAGAGTCTCACATTCCAACTAAGAACAGGTCACGCCCCCCCCCCCCCCGTTCATAAACACCTGAATATAATAAATCCATTACACAACACAAATTGCAGACACTGTAGCGCACAAGAGGACACGTCGAACACCTACTACTAACAGACATCCGACAAGAACTACTACCACCACTTCCAGCTATACACAACACACTCTACACAACTGCACCACAACTGTGAAAAATCTGTGCATTCGCCAGATGATCTATTGACTGTCAAGAGCTTCCTGTTCACGGCGAAAGGAAATGAGTCATAATCATCATTATCATCATCATACTCATAGGTTGCTGAACTGTAATTGATACTTGCATATAAAACACATTGGGATAACGTTACAAATTTCGAACGTATTTAATAAACAAACTAAAGATTTAAATAACATAATATGAATACTCTCTACTACAACTTATAGCCATCACAAATGCCCATTGTTTAACGAAATCATGCGCAATCTTAAATAGTAATCTTACGCAGAAAGAAACAATGCGTTTCAACAAATGTGCAATCATCATCATCATATAGGCGTCTACGCAACGAAGGTTGGCTGCAACAGAACTCTAACATTCCCTGTAACTTATTTTGGTGGTGCACTCTGCTAGACAGTAACATGTCCATCTCGTAATGTTACTTTCCCACCTGTATCTCCGTCTACAACTTGCTCGCTTCCCTTCTATTTTACCCTCAAGTAAGGTCTTCAATAAGGAGTCATGTCTTTTAATTTGACCAAAATATTTTTTTCAGTCTATATTCATTACATGATTTATTGACCTACTCTATTCGTCTTTGTAATTTGTGTTCACTTTCTGCTAAAATAACAGTGTCATCTACATATCTAAGATCATCATTCTTCTGCGCCCTCCAAAATGTTCACCTCTAGCAACACCGCATTTCAATCCCTGATTTTTAATCCTAGCCATTGAAAAGGAATCATCATCCACATTAGTCTCACTCTCGAGTATTATATCTCTTAAGGAGTTCAAAACGTCAGCGCGATCCATTGCCCCATCGCCCTTTGCCACAATCGCACACGATGCCAGTTGATCCGCTCTTTCATTGCCTCGAACGCCCACATGTCCCGGCACGAAAATAAATGTAACCGCTTTCAAGCTCGCATTTCTCAAGGCCTCAATCCACTGTTCGCGAACGAGACCCACTTGTACCTTCATAATCATACTCATAGAGTCACTCAAGATGCAGACCTGCGTTATTTTCTGTGTGCGAAGCCACTCAAATGCCTTGGTCACCGCCATAGTCTCCATGGTCATACTACTCGTAGTGACCGCAAAGGCACCACTTTCCTCCTTGATCGTTTTACCTGCGCACTGAGCTGTAAAGGCCCAAGCACTGCGAACATGCCTAATTACAGATCCATCAGTGTATATAATCACATCCCCCTCTTTGGTATTCTCACTGATTAAAGCCTGCACTTCTTTCTCCACAGCTGTGGGACACCATTCTCTGCATTCTCTGCTAAGTGATATTACTACTCTCAAACAAGTTTCAAAATCTGTGGGTAGACCTATCCATTCCGCACCTGCTGCCACATCTTGTAATCTGCACACGCTTTGTATTACATCCTCAGCACGTCCCATCCACGACCTTCCTCTCTTGAGTCTGCTGCCTTTAACTTTCTGTATTTCGGAATGCAACGGGTGTTCCTTATCTGCATGTATTTGAAGGTACGCCCGTGCACGGCAATACTCTAATCTATGCTCAGCTGTTGGGCAGTCACGTAGGTATCGCATAACTCTTGTCGATGTGTCTCTTGTGCATCCCAGAATGATACGCATTGCTGCATTCTGGACTTTATCCAGTCTTTCGATCTGAGTTTGGCTAAGAGTCATAATTGCCAGTGCATATTCCACCACAGCCACAACCAAACCCTGGTACAAAAGAAATAACAATCTTTGCTCACACTGCGCAGCAGCCATAACCTTCATTGCTGCTAAGCCTGTGCCTGCACTTATGATAATGTGGTCAACATGTTCCCTGAAACTCAGGCTTCTGTAAAAAAACACACCCAGATATCTCATTGTGCTAGTTCTTTGGGTGTCCTCAGCATATCTCAAGTTATTCACATTATACCCACCAACAACTATTCCTGGCATATTTTCTATAGATCTAAAATCATTTTACTGTATAAGTTAAAGAGATCAAGAGATTGCCCACATCCCTGTCCGGCTCCGTATCTTATTGGATGAAATTCCCCGAAGCTGCTGTTTGTTGCCAATATTATATACAGTAATACATTTATATAATCGCATGAAACCATTTGGCAATCTGACTAGTTTTTCACATCGGAACACGCATTCTATATTATTGTTTGATTTCAATAAAGCCAGAAAAATATTAGAGGTAAAATCAGTGCCACAATTTTCAATGACACACCAGCAGATAGATAATACACATAGAGATGAGGAACACAGAGAACATGAACGATTTGAGAAAACCCCAACGATATAAAGATAAATGGCTACTTAGAGAAAGTAGTTGATGGTTCTAGCTTACAATCTTTCTCAATGCAAATAGTAAATATGGTTACACTTAAAAATTGAGTTCTGATTAAATACATATTGCGTGTTCTGTCCTATAAATGAGTATGTGTATCTGGGACATATAAGATATATTAGTTCATATTTGAACATTCATATGCACTTTAGCAGATGTAAATGTATTTGTCCGGATATATGGCTGAAATACACTTCTTAATAAGGGGGCTCTATCCTTTGTACAAAACTGGTTCGATGTCAGTCATATGCTGTTAGGAATCACGCCGTTTCAGAAATCAATGACAAGAGTGTGATTGTTGTCCATAAAATCACTGCATTCGAAGAGATATTGCTTAGAATACTTCATTCTATGATACAGACGTAGACACACGTATTGGCAAATGACACCAATCTTCAGAAAAAATGCATAGATTTAAACACCAAAATAGCACTATTAAAAACGAGTATTATGCCAACGCTGTGCTACCAAAGCCAAACATGGACATCGCCAGCACAAGACAAACGTAAGCTTGTGGCAGCTGAAATGACGTGCTTACGCAGAATCCTAGGCATATAGTTAAGAGACAAGGTGAGGAATGAGGACATCCGACAAAAAAACGGTACCACCCCAATCTTAGAAAACATCAAGAGACAACATATGTAATGGTTTGCACACATCAGCAGACTACCATCAAACCGCATACCACAACAACTTATGCTACGTGTTGTTCGTCCATCACATGTGATGATGACCATTTGTTACATTCAGTTTTGAATATTTAATTTTCGTTATCTCCTTGATTATGAGTTCGTAGATGGCTAATGAGCCCAATTCGAGCTGTATATGTCCTTGGACAGTTAATACAGGGAATGACGACTGTAGACGGATCTTGGTCTATCCGTGACCCGTGACTGTCTAGCTGCTCTCCACTGTTGAGCTGCTGCATTTCTCTTATTTTCACAAGATGATGGAATCTTTTTGATTTTTGAATGTCATGTAGATCTATTTTGTGCAAGTTATTCCCATGTATCGTGATATATTTCAAAGGCTTTCAGTGAGTTCTTTAGCGAGTCCGTGTATCGTTTCTTTTGGCCACCTTGAGATCGTATACCCTTCTCTAGTTCACCATAGAGAAGTATCTTTGGCAGACGATGTTCTGGCATACGCTACATATATGCAGCGAAGGTAGACCTAGAGGTCAACAATGAAAACGATGTAAAACTGAAATAAAAGAGACGACGCATTTCACAATAACTCAGCACATAAGAGGGTCGTCTCCAGAAATCTTGTCTGCACCTGACTCCGAAAGGCAACAAAGGGTTTCAGCTAATAGTAGATAGGCAGCTAACATCTCACACCCCTACAGCATTAATAAATGCTATGGAATACTTTATTTTTAATTGTACTGTTGCATGGGTGGTTTCTATACTTGGACATTGGTTAGACTCACAGACGCAACTGCATTCATAGCATGGTGCTGAAAATGTCCATTAATCTACTCTTCTTTCTAGTTTTCACTATTTGGACATGTCCTTCCTCTCTCCCTACCTATATATTTCTACAATTAGTATATGTCACATGTTACACACGGTACTCTAACGTCTACCCATTCATACACTTCACCTATCACTGGTTCTCATGATATTCTTCTTTCGTTCTCATATTTTCGGCATGACGATGTGTATTTATATGTAGATCTGTAGAGTGATGTACGTCTGTTGTCCCTCATCTAAAAGTGTTCTAGTGAACATTTTGACTACTCAAGTGTTTCGTTGCTAAAATAGTTTGTTGGACACACTTTAACATATATCGTTTACACCTAAACTAGTTATTTCCTCAGTAAATAAAATGATAAAAAATGCCTTACCCAGCAGACTGACATTGACTGTATCATTGAATCCTTGCTTTACAAAGCAAACTATGTTGATAATGTTGCCTCCAATACCCAGTATAGAAATAATCTGACACATGAATGTAAAAATTATATATTTAAATATTACTGTGAGCTCGTCACTTAATGAGACAGTCATTTGATGAGTTTGAGAGTTGTCTGCTAAAATCTCTACCATATAAGAACTGTTTAATTTTTCCATCGTTATATGCGTCGAATTCGTGCAGACTGTCAATATTTGAAATTAAACTGATATCGACCATAGAAATGAAAATGGTGTAATATTAATTGTTTTCCCATAACAAATTGACATATATCGTTATGCGTACCATTATTTAATTGTATTTTGTAGATAGAGATACTAAATCTTGTTAGAAACACCTATTAAGTGTAGAACACATTAGTAAATAGAAATACGTTTAAATGTGTAAATAAATGTAAAATTAACTTCAACACCGCATACTTGAGATGGCGGTAAATGTAAGAAAATATGAATTGAATGTATGTATATATATATAAATATATATATATATATATATATATATATATATATATATATATATATATATATATATATATATATATATATACTAGATTGAACGCCGGCGTTTATTCTGGTGAGAATACGAAAAGAAATAGGGCTGTTATACATGCTTTACACCAAGATATTGTATGAACAGTAGAGGGGTTCGACTACTGGAGAACTGACGACATAAGTAGTATGATTTTTCGAAAATATAACTTTCATCACTAATATAACAATAGAATTTTTAAAAAAAATTCAACATAATAATAATTTATTTATACAAATTACATTATTTATCGGCACTTTCATTAGTAAAATAAATGCAATTTTCTGCGATGTAAATGAATTTCAAGTCAGATATCTTTCATGAATTATGAAAACATTAATTGCCCAATATATTGGCGCTAATATCCATATAGTAGCGCCAATATCTCTATCATTTTGCATCTCTTTACTGCTTTTCCCTTATATCGAGTGATGGGAAAACCAGTAGATATACAAAATAAATGCAACAGAACATACCAGATCCTATGACAGATGACACGTATTTTCAAGAACAAAAATGTAAACATAGACACTAAAGTTGTATTATACAAGACTATTATTATTCTATGACTATGCTACCAGTGCCAAATCTGGACAATGACAGCACACGACAAAAGATCAATAGTGACACCACAAATGACATGTCTATGAAGAATACTCGGAGTGTCATTAAGAGATAGAATTAGAAACGATAACATCAGACAGATAACCAAAACAATACCAATATTGAAACACATCGAAAGACAACAGATCAAGTGGTTTACACACGCTTCCAGACTACCGACAGATAGCATTCCACAAATGGCCATGACACATAGACATACCGGTTATACAGCCAGAGGCAGACCCTGTAAAAGATGGATCACAGAAATCAAAGAAGCCACAGGAACAAGCTTACAAACAGCGACAAGAAGGCCATCTCCAGAGAAACTCTTCCATCCCTGATGCCGCAACGCAAACAAGGAACACAGCGTATAGATAGATATATGGACTACCCATATACGAGTACATATGTGAAGGTGTTCCTCCTTCGGAAGCAAAAATGAGCATGTCATGGAAAACTATACAGGTGTGGTGAACAAGAACACAGAAGAAACATATTGGGATTGTCTAATTTGGTGTGTGAGTTCGTCGATTCCCGAAACGTCCGATTCGTGCCAGGAAAATTCTATTGCAGCTCATGCAGCAGTGCAGAAGGTCCCGATTAGGATAGTTTTCCAATTCGGCGTCCCGTTTTCGTCTTTTGTAAATTACCAGCAGTGTTATATTTTATTTTCAAATGTAGTGATGCTAGCAATAATTTGGGAGTGTGGGAAGCTAAGCGATCAAGGGTGTAGTCTTCCAGTATCTAGAATCGTTGCTGCAATGCTTGAGAGCGTTCTTTAGGTGATCATTGAGGCGCTTTTACAAACTTCCCTCCACTTGAACGTGTATCATCACACAGTTTCCCATATAATAATATTTTTCGAAGGCGCTTGTCTGGCATACGGACGATGTGACCAGTCCAGCAGAGTTGGGACCTAATCAGCAGGACATGGATGATCTGCATACGGAACTTTTGAAGGATTTCCGTGTCTTGTACTCGATCTTTTAATTGTATTAGTATTAGTCAGGAAAGTCTAAATATGAGCATATGGTAACCTCTTTTCTTTTTTATTCTATAGTATAAATGTCACATCTGAGAGGACCAACAAGGTTGTATTTGTGATAAAATCTATTAATTTTAATACATTTTATCTGAAAACTGTGTGTATCATGTCAGCAATTCAGAGTCATTCTTTTGTGCATATGTAGCTAATTAGTTGTTGGCATATGTCATAACAGTTCAGATTTGTTTTAGGAAGAATGTAAGACGGCAGCAGTGGAAGTTCCATTGATATGGTGTTATCTTCTATAGCAATTATCATCATCAGGTCGCATATTCTGAACAAGATGTAGCAACTATCACAGCCTTTCGAAACCTCTGTCTATATTGAGCCAGCCTTCCTGCGTCTGTTATTGTTATGTTCAGGTTGTCTTTGATATCTTGGGGCCATCTTCGTCTTGGTCCGCCTCTTGTTCGTTTCCCTGGCATTATTTCACACAGTATGCTTTTCTCTAGGCCGTAATGGCCTTTGATATGGACAAAACTGTATAGTTTTCTGCAAAGAACCATGATATTTAACCAGTTTTATTTTGCATTCATTTCTGTCAGGATTGTACCATTGGTTATCGTTCTGTCCCATGGTATTCTGAGGATTTTTCTATAACATTTTGTTACAAATGTTCCTAACAAAGAACACAGTTAAAATTGAAAGTTCAGATTCTGAAACTTTCTTCACAGTTGAAATATATACCATGACTGATTGCCATAGGAGTTAAAATCGTCCTGCACTGTTTACTCTTCATAGCCAGAAAAACACAATAATCTGCAAATTCAAGCAAGAGTTAATGTTGCGAAGAACGAAATTCTATTAACATTAATCAAGGTATTATAGAGCAGATTAATGAAATTCTTCTGAAAGATGATGTTACATTCTGCACTCAAGTGACAAGAGATTACTTGTCAATGACTAACTCCTTGTCAGTGGATGTATTTGTTTTGCACTACAATCTTCAATTTGATTATAAATCTCCTGAGACAGTTGGTCAGACGTGTTCACAGAAAATGAGTGATAGAGCAAAACAGTGATACAACAATAAATTAAACGCAATATTCATAATTCAGGAGAAAACGATTGATAAAGTCAACAAACATATTGTGGGAAACTCTAGAAATTCAATGTATCAAATGACACTTGTTAGAAAGTATAAGAGTTTTGCATAAAAACTGTAACTGCGTAGTAAGAAAGAACATCATATTGTATTACAGTCCATTTTGAGACATACCAGGAGTGCGTCGGGGTTTGGTGGTCTTAGCCTTGTTTTTCAATATATATATATATATATATATACAAAGAATAATGGAAGAGGTAAAATTATAGAAGGAAATATCACCGACTCAGAACAAGATAACTCAGGGCAATTAAATAATGAACTAAATAGACTGATCTTCACCGACGACCAGGCCTCATATACGAAAACGAAGAACTAGTCCAAAATCAAGATAACTCACTATTTGTAACATGTAGAAAATACAAAATGAAGATCAATAAATACAATACCCAATCCACTAAACAGATAGATAGCTTAAGAGTAAAACAAGTATCGACCTTCGAATGTGCATCTAACATGAGAGCTAAATTTTATTATATTCAGAATTACAAATTAACATGATATCAATTTACTTCAACTTAACTAAACTTAACTCTGTGTAATAAATGAAAAATATATGCAAGTTTGTGAACAGGAGATCTTGTGCAACTGTGTTTTATCTAAAACCAACATAATTTACATTGTCACTATTGTTCTACAGGTTTTTAGATGAACAATAAAGCCAATTTGGGGGGGGGGATTTGTGTCTCTCAAATTCATGAAAGATATCTAACAGTACAGCAACGTGTAATTCATTTACAATGCAGACAATACATTAGTGTTACTAATGAAAGTGCCGATCTGTAATGTCTGGCTCCCATAGACAGTGCTCTGTCAACTTTCTTTAAAATGTGTTAGGAGGTTGTGCTTGCTAAAACTCCGTTGTTTTACCGATTGCATTATTCTTACATGTGGAACAATAAAGTTTGTAGTTCAATAGAGAAATGTTTTCCACTTGAAATATGTCATCAAATAAAATTATGCATTGCTCTATGTAGAAATGCGTATGTTCATTTAATTCATCATGATGTTTTATATTTTTTAATTGACACTACACAAAAATATGGTCAAATAAATTATTATTTTGATCACTTTCTATATATTTTTTTAAAATATTTTTATTTCAATTATTAAATTAGTGTTGGAAGTTATTGGCTATGTTTTCGAAATGTCAGGCTATCCTCACCGTCAGTTCTCCAGTAGTCAACTACCCTTCTATTCTTAAAACTTCATTGTTGAAAGCATGTATAACAGAGTTATTTTTTCTTAACCCTACCAGATCTTCGATGGGAAATCTTCCTAGTTTATATATATATATATATGCATGAAATATATTGAAATTCTCCTAGTCCGAAGTTTGCTAAAGCCGGTAGAATGTTGCATTTGGCTTCATGTACATGTGATAATTCCATCACATTGGACTTGCATAGACTTGCTTACTATCAAATCTACCACCGTGAATATCAACAATATTAGACATGTGTGATAATTGAAAAACAACCTTCTAATATAAATGTGTTTACTCTTCTGGACATTTGTATTGGCTGTATACACAAAAAGTATATATGAAGTGAACAATGAAAACCACGGAAAAAATAATAGCACTTTAGAAAGTTGCTTCAAAATGTCTTAAATTGCCTATGAGCTGGCTATAATCAAGCCAATATGTCTGTATGTATATGTATATACGCCTAACACATACTAAAACTTCAAGACATAACAGTTACTGGTTCAATAAGAGATTAAATAAATCACATAAATTTCTAAAGAGAAAGAACTTTAACCAACTGGAATGATGTAGTTATAACGGAAATGTGTATGTTTCTATGGAGAAAACAAAATTAAAATAACGCATTTCGCCCATAAAACAAGCAACGTAAAATTAGTGTTGATTTCTCTATAAACATGTCCCCTGAAGGTATTTGTGCGTTTCGTATCTGTTATCTAAATGTATCGAAGAATACTTATTTTCCAGTATTTGTTACGCTATGTTACCATCTAACAAGTTTTCACAATTACGAATAGTTTTGGTATAATAATGCATCGTGTTGTTAGATTTAACACTATGAACAAATTAAATTGTTTTTGAAAATACATCACCATTGAAATACATGTATTAAACATTTCAATGGCCTATTTTAATGTAACAATGTTTAATGTAACAAATGTGACAATGTAACATATTTCGGAGATGCTAAATTGTCTATTGCAATGTCCCATTACACGTCACACCTGATTCATAATATAAAATAACATAATGAAATAAATGATGGGTTTTCATATATGAAAGAACAATCAATGTACATTAACATGCATGGTATAATATATTGATGATTATAGATAACAATTGAACCTAATTAATATAATCACAATGTACTCGTTAAATCTACTACTATTACTATTATGTTTGAATGTCAAAACACGCACCTGACATATGGGACTAACGTTTGAAAGAAGACTGTCTTACCATAAGTAGTGCAAATTAAATGATCGAGTCGCTTTATACATATATAGCTATACTTGTAAATATATATATATATATATATATACGTATATATGTATATGCAAACGTGTGTTTTTATTTGCCAGTAAAAAGAGTCACTAGTAAGTGAGACATATTTAATATGTACGGCTACTATCAGATGATATATTGGACGCATATACTGGTTGTTGAACATGGAATGTACACCATATACAGTGTGTGGCTGTGGTGCAGATATCTCTGCTTCAATCATGATCATTATATTTTGATTGGAATGATGTGAGTAAAATGCAATAAACACATATCACAGCACGTATTTCAGATAAGTCCTAATACTTATAGTAATAATCTGATGACGCGATCAACTGCCATAATAGTATTTATTATTAAGATAAGAATTAAGTTTATTGATGAGACTTTGGAAAAAAAACATCTAAAATTACATGTCTATGAGAAGAATGCAGAAGATAAGATACTTAAAATGTTAGATGCATTGCGAATGTTTGAATGTGCAATATGAACTCTGTCTAGATTTGTATAGTTTGTTTATCGTTATAGGAAAGTCTACATTGGAATGCATAACAATTGTTAACAGTATCATGATGGATGACGTGGTATGTAATATATCTATATATTGTCATTTACACATGTGCAGTTAAACGTCATGTAAGAGGGAGATGGAGATGTCTGTCTTTGGCGGGGCTGTATTGTTAGTGGTCAGTCCGTGTCTCTTTAAGGTTTCTCGTTGATTGTTTCCATCCATCTTGTTCTTAAAAAGACATGATGTTCTCCCTATTATTCTATATACCCACATCTCAAAGGCATCAATTATGTCTTCTAATTGTTTATTTAGTGTCAATGTTTCTGAGCCATACAGAATATAGAATATAGAATAGATGTAGCATTTTATAATTCTCATTTTTAACTTGTTTGCAATGTGTTTAGATATTAATATTTTCCTCATGTCATTGAAGGTAGTTTTAGCCATTCCTATTCTCCTTTTAACTTCTGTTTTACATTTGCCATCATTTGTGACTATGTGTAAAAGATATTGATAATGTTTTACTTGTTGTAGTTTCTCTCTATGTATGTTTATGTTTAGCTCTTGTTCCTTTATGTCTTTGCTGATTATCATGGTTTTTAGTTTTTTTTTTATATTTATATCCAGTCCATATTCATTACATGATTTATTGACGTGATCTATTAGTCTTTGTAGTTCATGTTCCGCCAGAAGAACAGTGTCATCTGCATATCTAATGTTGTTTATTATTTTCCCCTTGATCTTGAGTCCTGGCATTTCTTCTATATTTTTAAAGATATTCTCTGTGTAGATATTAAATAGGCTTGATGATAAAATGCATCCTTGTCTTACCCCTCCATTTATTTCTATGTATGGTGAGTAGCTGTTTTCACACCTTATTGATGCAGTTTGTTCCAATATATGTTTCTTATCAGTCTGCTGTCTTTTCCATCTATGCCTATTTCTTGAAGACATTTATTTAATTTTTCATGTTGGACTCTGTCAAAGGACTTGCTGTAGTCTATAAAGTATATATATATATATATACTTTCTGGACTTCTATATATTTATCTATCTCTAGTCGGACACTCAGTATAGCTTCTTGTGTTCCTTTGTTTGTTCCTAAAACCGAATTGTTCTTCACCGACCTCCGTGTCTATCTTGTTCTTAATTCTTTCATGTATTATCTTGAGGAGTATTTAGTTTAATTACTCATTAGACTTATTGTTCTCTATTATGTACAGTCCACAGCACGGTGCTACTTAGGTAGTGGTATGAATATTGATGATGTTAGGTCTTTAGGTATATGACCCGTTTCATCTATGTTATTACAAAGTCTGTGATAGTATTCACACCAAAATCATTTAGAGTTTTTATTATATCTGCTGTTATGTTGTCGGATTCTGCAGCCTTTCCACATTTTATTGATTTTATTGCATGTTTCACTTCTGATGTCAGTATTGCTGGTCCGTCATTGTTGTTTATTTTTGGTTTTTTGTTCAGATGGTCGTCAAGCAGTTCTGTTACATAATCTGTCCATCTTGTAAGCACTTCTGTTTTATCAAATATTATTTTTTCCATTTTTATCTATAATGCATCCACCCCTATTTATAGGTTTTTTTTTCTTATTTGTGATCATCCTTATCTCCTTATGCATTAATTTTGTCTTCTGTTGGTTGTATAGACATATCATCTATATCACTGCATTTTGCTTTTAGCCTTTGCTTTTTTTTCGCTGTTTAGCACATGTTACATATCTCCTTGTCGATAATTTAGTATTTTGGGGTATTTTTAGCTTTCTTTTTTCTGACAGTTTCTCTAATATTTCAGCTGTCATCCGTATTGTAGGTCTATGATAGCTCTAATATAGTCAATGATAACTAACGTCCACTGTTTAATGGTGATTGATTCATTAGTATTGTTATTTTTGTATAATAATAATAATGACGTACCATCTGAATGGAGACATCGCTATTGTTTATTATTAGTGTCACAAGTAGGAATATTGTTTGTCCATATCAAATGAAGATAGATCCCTTGTTTTATCGACTTTATGAAATTAAGTTTCCGTTGTGTTCTTTTCTATGTGTCCGTGGTGGCTGTGAGGTCATATGGTTTCAAAATCATTTTCCAACAGTCTGGACATGGGATATTCATTTCGAAGTTGATTGGTAATCCCTTAACTTTATAGCCAGTCGTAATTGCTTAGTTCCTGTATTTTCATATGTTTACATATGCTGATTTGTGTCAGGAAACATTTTCTCATCTGTTAAATGCTAGCTGAGAGGTCGTTATCGAGACCCCCTAACGTTTCTTTCGGCCAGCTTGCTAGCGGATGACATCTTCATCTAACCATATAAGAGTATTTGTATCTGACATACACACTACATCATGGTTTGTCAAACGAATATGTGTCTGCATCACAATAGTATCAGAGCTACGGATATCAGCTACTTTAATGTCGTTTGTATCCGTAAATCAGAGATACGGATATCAGCTACTTTAATGTCGTTTGTATCCGTAACCGTATCTTTCTTCTTCTTCTTCAGCGTTTGCTCTCAAATAACTACAACGAATATTTCGTGTGATTTTCGCCAGGGAGCGTGAAGTACGTTGTGCTGCAAGTTCCACAGTAAATCTGGGTCCAGCACATCCGTTTTCGTCATTCCTTTTTTCGAGTTTGGTCCCTAAACCGTATATAATTATTAGTTGATGTTCTTCAATTTTTTAGACATGCTGTGTAGATGTGATTGAGTGCTCTCGTGTGATATTTACATGTGGTCCATGTTTCACCAGCATACAACAGCACTGGAACGAAGTACTATTGTAAACTCTCAGTTTTTTTACGTAAAATGATGCCATTTCGAATGGCATATATTTGCATACAATCTGCGAAATGTGATACACGCAATGAAATCGTGGTATACAGCTCATCATCAACGATGCCATGATGTAAGAGTGTACTTCAACGACATGCACATCTGTTCATCACTTCCAATAGCATATCATTTATCTGTATGCATGTCTTATATATTCATGTATGTTCTGGTTGGAACATGACTTATGATGTCTTTGTATTAATGGTACGTCCGAAGATGTTACAATTAAAGATACACAATAACAGCCTGTTATAACTAATATACATTCTGGTCTTTGGTTGGAAGCATAGTGCCTAAACGTGAGGCTTTAATCTCATATTTAACAATGATATATTTTTAAAATAAAAATATAACTTATATAATCTTGTAATACAGCTCCAAGCGTCTGATTTCTCTACTGCGAAAGTGTTTAGTACCCTCTCAATAAATATTGATTGTGATGAAAGAGCACAGGAATGTTCTTCTCAATCGCCTGGAAATTCAAACATAACATATGTTTGTTGTTCATGTACTTTCTAAGATTTGTTTTGATTCTCGTCATAGTATACTATTAGTTACACACATACACAAAAAACATAGACGTAATTCAACGACCAACATATTCAACCAATACTCCATATAGTCCACCATCTCCCGAAGTTACACTTGTTTCTCTCCTGCTATTTTTTATTGTAAGTATGAATAGAACTTAAATGTTACAACATTTTAAAGTACATGAATAATAATAATGTTTATTGTGTTAATATGTACCCGAAATTGACACTTCAGCGATTTGTCAATGTTAAATTCATTAGATAAGTAGGGACTATTATTGAAGGTAAACCATGCATTATGATCATGTTCAAGAATTGAATATGTTGTCTTTATTATTCTGTGTAGTGATTCATTATTCTCTTTAGATTTCAATCGTATTTAGTGTACTCGAATATTTCATAAATATGCAATGTCTGAAGAATAAGAATATTACTCACTCGTTCTTTTAATATTTCTCTTTCAGGTGTGATTTCAATGGGCAGTATTCCAAATGTGAAACAAAACTGATGGCATATCATGCAAAGAATATAACCATCAACCCAGCATTTTTTGTTTGTAGTGATTTTTAAGGCAATGAAAATGATTTCAGAAGTATTTTATTGCTTTCTGTACTGTCCAGATACACGTTAGTATTCGAATCCAGTACTCTTGTCGAAATTGACACGAGCTATACTACGCTGTGACACAGCCGGACACGGTAATGAAAAATTATTTCTGAACAGAGGAAGTCAATAGAAAGCACACTTTCGAACGTTGGATATTGATTATATACTATTGACCACTTGGACTGAAAAACTAATCACTAAACAAGCTTTCATTTATCCCAATGGGATCAACGTAAAGCTGTGTATACCTTTTTTAAATAAACGTAATTTGATTGGTAGTTTTGTTTATAGTACATAGCTATATATTTTCGATGATATCTTTAGCAGCATTCATGTTTAATGTGAAATATAAATATTGTAGTAGTAGAAGCCAGCAAATACTTAACGGAATACTATTTTCGGAACGATGTTTATCTGTAACTATGCTCCAAATGGACATAAACTATACTATACAAGGGACATACGCAGAAAAATGCACAACGTTGTATCGGAATCAGTACATTTGCATTAAAAAAATCAAACAAAAAAAACGTGAAATGTGATGTCTTTGTCTGTGTTCTATGATTTCTACATAGATTCTGCATGATTGTTTTCAAGATAGTGTGCAGATGTGACAAGGTATTTATTGTGTCTCCATTTCACGCTAACCCAATCAAAAATTAGTTCAATGTTCTGATGGTAATTTTGTTCATTGTGGTTCCATAACGCGTTGATAGTAATCATTCGTACTGCGCATTACGCACTGTGCCCCACACCAAGTGTGTAACGGGCTGAATGAATGCACACCACAAATATGACCAGCAGGTAGTACTTTTCTGCTTAGTAGAAACACAACCGATTCCTACACACTTCTGTGGAGTCTCATAGCGTTAACGTTTGTGTTAGCAACAGTCATGTTTGTTACTGTCAAAAAATAGCGATGAATAATTATGTGCAGTGACTATCTTAATAGTGTGATTAAAAAAATGAAATGTTTGCTGGCGTGTACTAGTACTGAACTGAAACTTGTAAATACAATGTTTTACCTCTTCATTCATTCAATCAATACTTTTTTACGACACGATTATTACAAAACATAGTAAAAGAAGAAAAGGAAGGCAATTTTCTGCTACGATTTTACTACAAACGGTAGATCCTAGGGAAAGAAATACTGCTGTAATAAACAGGGAATCGATCTTGATAAGCCGTTGATTGATATTAATTTATATTGCATAAACGACAGGTGTATGTCAAGATTAGCAACTATGGACGATGACGATGAAAGTGCAATTGTTAGTTTGCTAGTATGTTAGTCGTTGGATCACATCACTGCACTCCGGACAGGTCCATAAGTTCTCTCTTTGAGTGTATCCACCATAACACATTGAATGGAAATCCGAGTACGATGCCGATTGTACATCATTATTTCTCGCCCACGACACCGCTCCTTTCTAGCGACACCACATTTCAAACCAGTCTATCTTAATTGATTTGAGCTACGTGGCCGCTAATATCGCACAAGATGTAAATGGGATGTACTGGGGCACCACGACAGCGTTCATTTTCCATGTGTCTTGTGTGAACAAAGTAACACGTAAACAATACAGAACTACAGTTAAGTCCTTCCACTATGGTTGCAACTGGTCGTCCATCGTAAGCAGAATTAAGAAGACATATACGTAGTGCACACGCCACATAGACATATAAGTATAATCAAGCCCACTGGTGGAATGATAAGGCTCAAAGTGCATGAAAGAGCAACGTAACGCAGTTGCAGAGTGCAAAAAAAACAACAAGGAAACACGTTACCACGAAACCAGATCTTGTTTTGCAATTAAAACAGACCAAATACCACAATGTTCAACTGTTTCAAGATATCGCCAATTCTGCAAAGGGGGAAAAAACGGGAAGACTTAAGTCAGGAGATTGCAAACGAAAAATGACTAATACTGTTATGGTGCCTGCATAAATCGTAAACGATCAAAAGAAGTGTAAAACAAATCTCAATTTCCAAATCACATACTCAGTATGGCAGAAGACAGATACGAATAAAGTTGCAGAACTACAGGCTCATTATATAGCACATTATATAGTCAAAGGTAATTAGGAAAGTACCATGTAATCATGACATCATCTCATATGCATGTGCAATAAGCAAGTTATGGAAAGTGATTATGCATTTACTCTTGAAGATAATAAAGTCGCAATGAAAAAAATCAAGAAACTCAGCACCAGTACCTGAAAGGCAATAAGTCCAACGATCTCAGAGGCAGGTCATACGAGGACCTTATGGAGCTAGCAATTTTATTCAACAGGAGCCTAGGAAATGGCGCAGTAGAAGAAGATTGGTTGCATAGTTACTTAATCGTACTACCCAAGCCTGGTAAAAGTCATGCACAGATACATGGTTTCACGCTAATAACTATGCAGAATATGATCTGCAAATTGTTAGAAAAATTATTGCATGGAAATTGTCCTTACATCTATAGATGAATAACAGACTGCCCTCAACGTTGGGAGGCTGTCGTCCTGGTAAGCAGACATGGTACAAAGTCGATGTATTCCAGCAAAACATTCTCAAAATTTTTGACGCACGATTGGAGACATGCGCCGCTGCAATAATTCAGATGCTTATAACAGAGTGCCTTGGATTACTTGATGCTGCGACTCCAAGAATGTCCTTTTATTGTCATTATTATTATATCGGCACTATTTCATTGACAGGTTGTTCTTAAATGTGGAGTTGAATTTTGGCACTAACAGTCATATCCCGGAAATACACAAGTGTCACCTATGTCCCCAATATTATTTAATGTGTATGCAGTTCTAATTACTAGCTGTTAGATTGTGGGGAGAATCATGTCATGCTGATGACATCTCGGTATATAGGCAGGGCAGAGATAGAGATACGAGCGCCGTGAATTTGCAGATGGAGCTTGGTCGTATATTGGAGTGTTTTAGTAATTCTGGAGCTTTTGTTAATCTATCAAAAACATTGATAACATGATTTTCCCTGAATAATATAATTACATAGTAAACACGTCTACACCGTCGGTTAGTTTTAGAGGATATGCTCTAGAGAGAGCCAGTTCGTGGTACTTTGGGGTTATGTTCGACCGAGGTCTAAGTTTCAAAGATCATGTTCACCTCATCATTTTAAAGGCGTATAAATGTCTTACTGAGATGCATATATATAGTTGCTGCTCAGTGTGAACAAATGATGCTATTTCTAATGCATCAGGGACTGATGGTTGTAGAGTACCCGCTTGCATTTCTGACACTGAGTCTGACTCAAATAGAAAGACTGGTTAAAATTCAGAATGAGACAATGCGAAACATACTTGGGTGTACGAGGGATATGTCGGAACGGGAAATGGGATACTTGATTACAGAACTGCAGAGCAAAGAATACAAATGTGCAAGGGACAGGAATACCTACAAATCACCGCTGTTAAAGAGCCATCTACACCCTGAAATTCTCAAAGGGAAAAACGGTTGACTGAAGAGAGGAAAGTCGTGGACGTGGTGCGCAGAGTATATTATACAGAATGTGTGCAGATTGAAGGAAGTGTTAGCTGTTGCGGAATAGAGTCGAGCGCTCTTATATTGTCGTAAAGCAATTAAAGTAATAATAACACTCAATAGAGAATGCAGGGGATTGTGACCGACAGTGGTGGAGTCTGAGTGCTCACTCATATCGGTGAGAATTCTAGGAAAGGTGATATTATTATGTATACAGATTGGTCGGTTGAGAAACACATCAAGCGCGCATGCGTCTTTATGGCGTAATGGCCGGGGGAAACTATCAGAGAGGAATGTTCAGACGAAAAGCAGCATGACAGCGGAGATTTTGTCAGTAACCAAAACTTTCAGTAAAAACCAAAACCAAAAGTAAAAAAAGAATGGTGTGCTAGCTGACTGCGACACATTTCTGTATACTCGGCGACTAGATGATCCTGATAGTGAAAGTTCAGGCGGGATACATTCAGGTACAGATGCAGTAAATAATTCATGTGTGTGTAGTCAGTCAGTTCCTGTTTTACCAAGTTTGACACATATAGCGGATATCATAGTTCTCCGTGCCTATCGTTCAGTTGCCAAGGATTGCAGGTCTTGTGCATGAAATGCATGTTGATTTTTAGTTCATTCATAAATGTTCTTTTTAGCGTTGTTTTTGGTCTTCCCTGGTTTCTTTCTCGTCTTGTGTCCACACGAAGGTTTTCATGGAATTATATCTTTTTCATTCTACGTATGTGGCCGATGTATGTTTTCCGGCGTTTTCTGATGATGATCGCTACATATTCTTGTTTTGTCTCCTCTCTTAGTATGTCGTTTGATTTGATGTCTTTCCAATTAGTGTCCGTGATTTTTTTGAGGCATATATTCTCGAAGGCAACTAACGTCTTATCCATTATTACGATAGATTTCATACTTTCAGATACATATGTCAATGATGGAATCACACTTGCATTGATAAGTCGCAGTTTGATGTGTTATCTTGTGATCTTTGATTTTCAGATGTTTGCGAGTTTGTTAAAGGTGTTGGAGGCGAGAGCGAGTCGAGTCTTGATTTCTATCCCCGTCTGCTGTTATCTTGCTTCCCAAATATACGACATTTGATACGTTGTCTAGTATAGTATCATTAAGTTTAATTCATTCTGTCCTGCCGGTAAAGTTCATGATTTTCGTTTTATGTGTATCTATTTGTGGCCCTATCTGTTGTGCAAAAAATGGGAGACTTTCTAATTTTTTTTTTCATGGAGATATTGGTGTGTTGAACTCTGGAGTGCAATATAGTCTGCGAAAGTTGGATCTTCCAGTGTCTTCTTGTTTGCCCATTTTGTTCCTAGCTGTTTTTGATCTGTGCATAACCGAATTTTAAGATATTCTTGTGCAATTTAGAATTGGAAATATTTATTGTTGGTTTCATATTTTCTTATAACTATAACATCCGTTACAGAAAAACTGGGAGTTTTACAATGATGATTTGTTAGATCGTCGATTAACGTATCCACGGAATGAAGAAAAGAAACACACGTCCGTCATCTTGAAAATAGTAACCGGAACTCCTTGTTGTGTACGTAACGTCAGTTTATTTATGTACCGGGACATGCGGTAGTCCGGAGTAATGAGAAAGCAGACACGTTGGCCACACACGAGGCTATAATGGCTGTTGGCGGAGCGAAGGATTGGGCAGATATTTTGAACTCACTACGGGAAAATGCACGAACAAATGACTGTATACGTGACGATGACTCTTGTTCGATGATTATAATAATGGAGCTTGTTTGAAATGTGCTGCTGCTAGAAAGGAGGGGCTTCGCGGGCGAGAAAGAATGAGTGTCAATCAAAGGAGTACTGAGACCGTCAGTCAACAGGTAATTGCAGATACACTCAATGAGAGTTCTGAGCAGCTATGGACTTGTCCGGAGTACAGTGACGATGATCCAACAACTAACTAAGTAACTAACTAACTTACTACGTGATGGGTAGGTAACAGAGTCGCTATTCATTGTTCCAGATTTAAACCACAGCAAGAGAGAGAGAGAGAGAGAGAGACGATACATATATCACAACATTTATAACAAATTTAAAATATCAGACGTATATTTTTCTTGTAAAACAATGAATGTATTACCATTCTCTAAAGATACTAGGCTTGAAAAGTCATATTTCAACTTAATTTAATGAATTTTTTTTTTTGAATTCTGAAATAAATTTATTTACTTGTAATTATCATATGAGCGACCACGTAAGAAAATCGCATGTAATATTTCTCGGTATTTACTGCTCATATGATAATATATAAAAATATTTCCTGACGAATTAATGGATTCTAAGATAATACCAAATCCTGCTATTATTGCTAATATATTTTTATATTTTCCATCTATGGATAGCTCTGGTACAAATGACTTTGCAATGAAAATGAAGCTAAAAGGAAAAAAACAGGCAATGAAAAGTATAGAAATTATAACAACCATTTTGGCAACCTTTTTATTACGGCAAGACACACCGTCAGATTGCGTAGTTACTATGGATTTCTTGCGCCATTGCGTTGTTTTATTGAGTTTAATTACAAGTATAACAGTACAAATAATGGTGACCATAAATACACAATAACGATCAAATATAATGTTGATAGCAAATGTCACATTCTCAACGTTCTCACGATCTTCTGTGGAGACAACACCAAGTAGTGACTTGTTTCTTGCTGGAAAATATTTGAATCCGAGTCTGTTGACAACGTACATCGGGGCTGAACTAGCTATGAGAAGAACGTAGACGCTGATGATGATAATATTGACCAGTTTTTTTGTTACAAGTGTCTTCACCTATTGAATATATGTATATATATATGCATAGTATTTAGTTTCTGACAAGTGTCTTCGTCTATTTAATATACAACATTTAATATGTATATGACAAGTATCTTCATCTGTTGAGTGTATCGTATGTAATTTATTTAAATTGGATGTGACAATTGTCTTCATCTATTGAATATATATATCATTAAGTGAGTGCGTGTGACAAGTGTCTTTATCTATTTAGTATATATTATTTGTGTGTGACAAGAATCTTCACAAAATGAATATATAGTATTTCTTTTTTATCTTACCAATGAAATATATCATATTTACGTTTAAATTATATATTTACAATCCAGACCGTAAATATTTTATTTTCTCAGTAGGATGGTTGCCTGAAACTTAATTTGCTCTTCGTAATTGCCTTTTTTCCCATGATACATTTGATGGCATTTCTGTGAAAACATTCTCAAGGTTGTGAGAACACTAATGTTCTCCAGTGTTGTGCCGGAGCCCGAAAAGGGAGCAATGAATAGCAACATTCTTTACCTTCTCGCATGTCGTGAAAGGCGACTAAGGAGGTTATGGGATGGAGCTGGCTGGCCCATCCCTTTTAGGGTCAGTGACCCAAATCCATGCTGGAGTCGGATGTGTCAGGCCGAAAGGCGCAGATATCGCAGCAGTGATGTAAACCATGAAACAACGTATTTCGTTCTCCGGACTACATCCTGCTAATCTGCAAGAGTTTGAGAACGAACGCAGAAGAAGAAGAAACACTAACGTTAAGAACGCTAATGTTCTTTGATAACTAACACTAATGTTATTTGACAACTAACGCTAATGTTCTTTGATAAATAACGCTAATGTTCTTTGATAACTAACACTAATATTCTTTGATAACTAACACTAATGTTCATTGATAACTAACACTAATGTTATTTGATAACTAACAGTAATGTTATTTGGTAACAAACACTAATGTTATTTAATAACAAACACTAATGTTCATTGATAACTAACACTAATGTTATTTGATAACTAACAGTAATGTTATTTGGTAACAAACACTAATGTTATTTAATAACAAACACTAATGTTCTTTGATAACTAACACTAATGTTATTTGATAACTAACGCTAATGTTCTTTGATAACTAACACTAATGTTATTTGATAACTAACACTAATGGTATTTGATAACAAATTATAATGGTATTTGATAACTAACACTAATGTTCTTTGGTAACTAACACTAAAGTTATTTGATAACTAACCATATTGTTATTTGATAACAAACACTAATGCTATTTGATAACTAACACTAATGTTATTTGATATCTAATAATATTGTTATTTGATAACAGACACTAATGTTATTTGATAACTAACACTATTGTTATTTGATAACTAACACTTATGTGCTTTGATTACTAACTCTACTGTTATTTGATAACTAACACTTCTGTTATTTGATAACTAACACTAATGTTCTTTGATAACTAACACTAATGTTCTTTGATAACAAACGCTAATGTTCTTTAATAACTGACACTAAATTTCGTGTGATTTCAGCCCTGGGTAGTGATTTACTTCGTGCTGTTGGTTACACATGCTTCTGTTCTCTTGCACAAATGCGAGAATTGTAGTGGTTTTGATCAGGCACAACTGCGCTTCATGATGTCTATCTATTAAAGAATGTTTACATATACGAAAGTAAAAGTCACGTTCCACTTGATGTGAGCGATCTCTTCTAGAGGAAAGTCAATTCCATGCTGTCAAAAACTTGTGTTGTGTTCAAGGTGGGCCCAAAAGCAATATCAAAATCGAGAAACATCCAAGTCAGAATAGATTGAAGAGAAACAATGGTCATTTTTTATGTATACTTGATTTAAAGTCATTATGGATGGAGATTGTGATAGTACGGAATTCATAGGACTGCAGTTAGTACCATGGAAATATTTTATCATATCACATTGAACTCGCATGGATCAAAGGTAATGATGGATATTTGTCGACATTAGGTCTACAATTCTAGAACCATTTTTGGACAAGTTATTACATATTTTATTTATTCATTTTTCTCATATTACACATATACAATAAAATTAGACAAATATTTGTTGTGCATATCTTTATTTAAATGTGAATTTTAATTACAAATTATTGTAATGACAAAATTTAAATTATCATTGCATTTTCAAAACGAGCATATTTCGAAAAATTTCAAAATAGAACCCAGTAGCAGGGGAAAGTTATATGTCAAATGTTGTTCTGATGTTAAAGTACCCATTATCGCCATTGTTCCTAGTACCAGATGTCAGTAATGTTTTGATATCTGAAAGGTGGGGATGACAATACCCAAATTCGATGTCTACAGACGTGTAAGTAATCTGTCATCTACTGAAGACATATTTCAGTATATAGGTATACTCCATTCATCAACTAACAGGTTGCATAATGATTTTATTAAGGATGTTCTTTTACATTATTTATATATTTCAATATATCTATGAATGAATCACCACCGCAACAATGGACAAATGAAATAATTGTTAAATTACCAAAGAATAGAAATCTGTCTGACTGCAACAATTGGCGAGGTATCACACTACTATCCATCCCTAGTAAAGTCTTTCTCAGTATATTACTACAAACCTGGGAAGGACCACACCAGGATACATGGCTACAGAATAATAACTATGCAGAATACGATTGGCAAGCTTTTGGAAAAAATTGTGGCCCTGAAGGTATCGTGTTATCTTGAAAGAAATAAGTGTTTACCAACATTGTTAGGAGGATATCGTCCAGGAAAGAAGACATGGCAAAATGCAGCCATATTTGCGCAGGATGTTTTTGAGGGGTTCGATTCGCGCATGGAGACATGTGCGGTCGCAATAGACCTTGAGGATGCGTACAATAGGGTGTCCTTGGATATCTTGATGCACCAGCTGTTAAATCTTGCAGTTAATCCTTTTGTCGTGCGTTGGGTTGGCGCCGCCCTGATGCACAGGGTTGTAGTTCTTAAGTGTGGTAACTGGATATCTACACCAACGGTTATTAGCCCTGGCCTGCCACAGGGATCGCCTCTATCTCCTGTACTTTTCAATGTATACACAGTACATATCGCTGGCAATCAAATCACAGGTGTTGGCAGAACGATGTCATATGCCGATGATATCCTGGTGTATAGACAGGGCAGAAATCGAGAAGAGTGCGTCGTGGAACTACAGAAGGAGCTGGACAGACTGACAAATTGGTGTCGAGATACGGGAGCAGTGGTTAATCCGTCTAAGGCATTCGTGACGTGGTTTTCCTTGAACAATCACATGGTAAAGACACCCATGCCACAAGTTTCGTTGTCCGGGAAAAGTTTAGAAAGAACTAGCACAATGAGATATCTGGGTGTGGTTTTTGACAGAAGCCTGAGTTTCAGGGAACATGTTGACCACATTATCATAAGGGCAGGCAAAGGCTTAGCAGCAATGAAGGTTATGGCTGCTGCGCAATGTGAGCAAAGATCGTTATTTCTTTTGTACCAGGGTTTGGTTGTGGCTGTGGTGGAATATGCACTGGCATTTCTGACTCTTAGCCAAACTCAGATCGAAAGACTGAATAGAGTCCAGAATGCAGCAATGCGTATCATTCTGGGATGCACAAGAGACACATCGACAAGAGCTATGCGATACCTACTTGACTGCCCAACAGCTGAGCATAGATTACAGTATTGCCGTGCACGGGCGTACCTTCAAATACATGCAGATAAGGAACACCCGTTGCATTCCGAAATACAGAAAGTTAAAGGCAGCAGACTCAAGAGAGGAAGGTCGTGGATGGGACGTGCTGAAGATGTAATACAAAGCGTGTGCCGATTACAGGATGTGGCAGTTGGTGCGGAATGGATAGGTCTACCCACAGATTTCGAAACTTGTTTGAGAGTAGTAATATCACTTAGCAGGGAATGCGTGTGCCGATTACAGCTGTGGAGAAAGAAGTGCAGGCTTTAATCAGTGAGAATACCAAAGAGGGGGATGTGATTATATACACTGATGGATCTGTAATTAGGCATGTTCGCAGTGCTTGGGCCTTTACAGCTCAGTGCGCAGGTAAAACGATCAAGGAGGAAAGTGGTGCCTTTGCGGTCACTACGAGTAGTATGACCATGGAGACTATGGCGGTGACCGTGAGTGGCTACGCACACAGAATGAAACGCAGGTCTGCATCTTGAGTGACTCTATGAGTATGATTAAGAAGGTACAAGTGGGTCTCGTTCGCGAACAGTGGATTGAGGCCTTGAGAAATGCGAGCTTGAAGGCGGTTACATTTATTTTCGTGCCGGGACATGTGGGCGTTCGAGGCAATGAAAGAGCGGATCAACTAGCATCGTGTGCGATTGTGGCTTAGGACGATGGGGCAATGGATCGCGCTGACGTTTTGAACTCCTTAAGATATATAACACGCGAGAGTGAGACGAATGTGGATGATGATTCCTTTTCAATGGCTAGGATTAAAGATCAGGGATTGAGATGCGGTGTTGCTAGAGGTGAACATTTTGGAGGGCGCAGAAGAATCATGGTCAACCAGCATAGGACCGGTACTGTCAGCAGAAGTGTGATGGCGGATACACTCAAGGAGAGATCGGAGCAACTATGGATGTGTCCAGTTTGCAATGATGATGATCCGACGACTAACTAACTAACTATTACTACAAAGACTAACACAATTCATTGATGTCGCTCTCAGAGACGAATAAGCGGAATTCAGACTTCACCGCTCAACAATAGATCACATCTACACGTTAAGAACAATCATTAAGAATTCTCAGAAAGAAATTCAAAACTCATGATCAAATTTGTAGAATTACAGAAGACTTTCAATAGTCTAAACAGACCACTTTATTGAAAATTCTTACGCTTTACGACCTCCCGACGAAAAACATTAATGTCACGAAAACGTGTTAATCCGATACAGCTTGTTGTGTAAGAACAGAAAGTGGTTTTTCGTGGTGGTTCACAGTGAAAACGGGAATAACACAAGCATGTGTTTTGTCCCCAATACTGTTTTGCATCGCGATTGACTGGGTGATGCAGCTACGAAAAACAACTAGCAGCAAAATAGGTAAACAACAAGACTCTGGAAGATCTCACCTACGTAGATGATATTGCCTACTGATTACAATACACCAAGATCTCCAAGAACAAACAGAAATACTCACATTTTTTACTCATCAGATAGGCCTTGCAATAAACACATACAAAACGAAAATCATGAACTGTACCAGCCTGACAGAATAAATTACACTAGATGACAATATGGTAGACAACGTTTCAAATTTGGTATATTTGGGAAGCAAGATAACAGCAGACTGTGATACCACCTCAGAAATTAAGACTCGAATCGATCTCGCCTCCAACGAGGTTAACAAACTTTCCATTATCTTGAGTGTCTAAGATCGCAAGTAAACACATCAAATTGCGACTATTCAGTGCAAGTGTAATTCCATTATTTACATTTGGATGTGGCAAAATTCCCCAAATCTATAATGCACAATTTCCACTACTCATAAATGCACAATCCCTGTAAGTCATAGATACACAATCTCCTCTAGGCATTAATGCAAATATGACAGTTTGATGATATTATGTAATTATGATGCAATAGCAGTTTGATCAGTAATAATTTAGTCTAGTTATCAGAAAACGCTAAAAGTTGAAAAGTGCGCCATCTTGCCCCAGACTACCATACACCACACTGGATGCATGTTATTTATCGTTTTTATCTTCAGCGACGAGATGATTGAGAACCACTTCAGTTCTGTCCAGTTGTACATTGCATTGTTCACATTATTTTAAAGCAATCAGGAGCTATACTATTTTTTTTATCGATAACCGACATTCGTTGATGTCATTTCTATAATGATCGTAGAAGACATATTCATTATACTTTATTTTAAAAAAAATAAATCATTTTCTCCGTCCTTTTAAGAAGTAAAAACAATGAACCTTTTTACATTTATGAGCTGATAAGCGAGCCATTTTCAGCGTTACCACTCAATATTTTAAAATGCCCCAATTCCGAAAGTGGCACATGATATACCAGTTGCAACGTAAATAAGGTGTGTAGTTTGGACACGTTGCCAAGCATGCAAACCTTTGTAATATTTCCTTCTTCATCAATTAGTACTAGAAACTGATAAGATGATACAGATAATGTCCAATATGTATTGATAATATTTAAGACTGGTCAGAGTTAAAATAATTAATATTTATACAAACATTTCAGAAAATAGATGAATGGGGTGAGGGAGGAATTATATCTTGCTTTCTATAAAGTGGTACCACTATGATTTAAGTTTTATGGGAACTAGGATGTAAGATATTGGAATCTTTATTAAATGCATTTAATCAGGGATGTTCAAGTGATGCGAGTTATCGTGCTGATGAACACAAACAAATAAGTGTTGTAGTGTATATGTATCATATTCGGTCATGTGACCACGGATATCAAGTTCACATCTCCATGCAGATAATTGTGTCCCCAGATTTTTCAGAAAGAAATTGAACACTACGGTACTTAAATGCTTCCAGGAAATTGACCACATCCAAAAATGTTGGTGTGCAAAGATTTGACATATTTGTCGTATGATACATCCTCAAACTTGCAAACAAACTGTACTGAACTCATTGTGTCCTGTCGCACAGTAACATCTGCAGTGATATGAAGATATAAATTAGAATTTGAAATTTTTTTACTATGAATTTAGCAATAGCGGTCGGATAACACACATCCATCATTTAAATAATTTTTAAGTCAACACATAAAAAGCACATCTACAGACTATCTTCACGAAAATGGACAAATAAAACATAAACTTCTTTTTTATGGTAATCTTCAACCACCGCTGAAGACACACACTCATATATATATATATATATCTATATATATATATATATATATATATATATATATATTGCCCTGGTTGTAAATTAAATGTAAATTTAAAGAAACTTTTGGTTATTTGTATATATTTACACAAACCTGCAAGGGCAGGCAAATGCAGAGACATCTCTCCAGTGTAATAAGAGCTGTGATCCAACTGGAAATACGAGTAAACGTGGTATGTACAACGACATTTGAAAGATAATTGACTTCTGCAGGGTCGAATGGTAACTCCGCAATCTCAAGAGTTGCTGTAAAAAATAATACTCCCACTAAAACGGTAATAAGGCAGACGAGGTCAGCAACAGCCAGACCTGTATTAAGAAACATAAATCAAAATATACATTATCATATACATTATTGATTACATTATCAAGTCAACACATCGACATCTGCCGGGAAAATATGAGCATATATGGTTTTATACAGAGAAGAATGGTCTATGTTAATAACAAATAAACAATGTGGACTGATGATGTTCGTCCGTCGTAATCGACTATGACCAAATATTCAACCATAATAATAATAACAATAAGTAATACAAAAATTACAAAGTTAATAGTGCGTTTTTAAGTGACTAAGTAGTCCAATTCAAGTGCAAAATATTCTTCTACAGATTTGACTACTGTACAGGTTGTCTATGGGATGTTGAGATATTTTCTCTTTTCTTAGTGTCCGCTTGTGTTGTAGTATCTTGCCTGGTCTCTCCCGCAGCTAGTGCTCCCGTTCTAAGATGTACCGTCATGCTACTTATCCATAGCGAGGCTCTCCC
>CM067313.1:15897285-15933430 GCA_034231615.1 Meghimatium bilineatum
TTCACTAGAATCGATCTAGGGAAAGAATTGAAGATATCAATAACATCAGATCTAGTTACAATGCACGATGAAGACAAAGAACAAGATGGATGGAACCAATCAAAGAGAAACATTAAAGAGACACGGCTGACCATTTCCTATACAGCTCAAAAGGCCAAAGATATACATCTCCATCAACCTCTTACACGACGTTTAACGACACATGTGCACAAATGACAATATAACTATATTAAGGACCACGTCATCCATCATGATAATGTCAAAACATGTCATGCATTTCAATGTAGACTTTCCTACAACAATAAACTAACTACACAAATGCAGAGTTCATATTACACATTCAAACAATCGCTATGCATCTAACTTATTAACTAACATATCTTCTAAATTATTCTCGTAGAGATGTAATTCTTAGGTGTTTTTACGAAGGTCTCATCAATACATATTAATTCTTATATTAATAATATATACTCTTCTGGTATTTGATCGCGCCATCAAATTATTACTATAGTCTATTAAGTAGTATGAACAATGTGGCTCCAGAACAATGTGGGTTTGTAGAAGGCATAAAAGGTACCAACAATGATATTTATATATTGAGAACACTAATAGAGATGTCTATAGAGGTAAAAACAGATCTGTACCTCTGTTTTATAGACTACATGAAAGCATTCGATAAAGTTAAACATAGCGAAATTATACATTGCTAGAGAATATGAACATTGACAGCAAGGATTTAAGAATAATTAAGAACATGTACTGGCAACAAACAGCAGCAATAAGAGTAGGAAATAAATGTGGCCGTTTTCAACAAATAAAACAAGGAGTCAGATAAGGATGCGTGGTTTCACCAAACATGTTCTCTTTATACAATGAAAACATATTGCGTGCAATAGTAGATATCCCATGAATATCAGTGGGAGGACATAACATAAATAATTTGAGATATGCGGATGACACTGTTCTGATTGAAAAAAGTGAGGAAGGGATTCACAATTTAATTAAAGTAGTAGTCACAGAAAGTAAAGAGAAAGGCATCTTCCTAAATATCAAGAAAACAGAAGTAATACTTTTCAAAGAAAGAAAATAACACAACTTGCAAGATCATAGTGAATGATATAGTATTAAAACAAGGTCCACCAATTCAAATATCTACTTACAATGATTACAGCAGATGGAAGAAGTTCAACAGAAATAAGATGCAGAATAAGACAGGCAAAAACAACATTCAGAAAAATGAAAAATATACTGTGTAATATGACCTTGTCATTAGAGGTGAGAAAGAGAGTTCTGCCGTGCTACATAACCCCTATACTAACATATGGGTGCGAGTCTTGGACAATACACAAACTGAAAAGTGGCAAATTAGAGGCAATAGAGATGTGGTTCTATAGAAGAATGTTGAGAATACCATGGACTGCCAGAAAACTAATGTAGAGATGTTGAAAGAGTTAAAAGCGAAACTGACCTTAATCAACAATATAAGAAAAAGGCAATCTTCTTTTTTTGGCCACTTCATGAGACAGGCAGGTTTAGAGAACATAATCACAACAGGTAATATTGAAGGCACCACAGACAGAGGGCGACAACGTGAGAAAATGTTAGACCGTTTGATAACCTGGCACGGCATGGAAACAACAACGACTTTGATACATACTACTGTGGACAGAGAGCTGTGGAGAGTCATGGCCGCCTACTCCACCCGACATGGCTCCTGATGATTAAGTATTAGGTCTTATCGGTATATGTAATTTTATATATGTAATACATTTTACTCACGTGATTTCAATCAAAATAGAATGATCATGACTGAAGTACTGATATCTGCACCACAGCCACACACTGTATATGATGTGCATTCCATGTTCAACAACCAGTATATGCCACCAATATACCATCTGATAGTAGCCGTACATATTATATCTGACTCAATTACTAGTATGTCTATTTACTAGCACAAAAACGTTTGTATATGCATATATACGTATATATATATATATATGTATGCATGTATGCAGCGACTTGATCATTTAATTTGCACCACTTATAGTAAGACATATTTCTGTCAAACGCAGACCTGAGTCCTATTTGGTTATGTCAGAGCATGTTTTGACATTCAAACATAATAGTCGTTGTGATTTGGTGAACCACAGCCTTGTGATTATATTAACTAGGTTCGATATTTATTTACAATCACCAACATATTATAGCATACATTTTAATGTTCATTTATTATGCTCTCATATATGGCAATCCTACATTAAGTTATTTTGCAGTATGAAACAGGTGAGACGTGTAATGGGACTTACAATAGAAAATTTAGTATATCCAAAATATGTTAAATTGTTACAATTGTTACATTAAATATTGTTACATAGAAATAGGTCATTGCAATGTTGCATAAATTTATTTCAATGGGATGTATTTTTAAAAATAATTTACATTTTCTCACATGTTACAGCTAACAGAACGATGCATGATTGTCCATAATTGTCAATACTATTGTTAGATGGTAACATAGCGTAGCAAATACTGGAAATTACCTATAATTAACTATAATTTCTTCATTTTAGATCACAGATCTAAATCACAGATCACAAACCCACAGATACCTTCAGGGCACAAGTTTACATTCCTGAGTTTTGCGTGTATAGTATCAAGTAATACATTTTGTTTCTTGTAAAAGCATTTATTTTTTAACATTTAAATAATCGTTGCGAGAAATCAATACTCATTTTACTTTGCTTGATTTTCTGTGCGCATTTAAGTTTTACTTTCTTCATAGAAATATATATATATATATATATATTTCTGTTATAACTACACCATTCCAGTTGGTTATAATTAATTCTCGTTAGATATCTAGGTATCCTGTTTTCATTTCTCTCATTGAACCAGTGTATGTTATGTCTTGAAGGTTTAGTATGTTTTTAGCATATAGTAGTATACGTATATATATATATATATATATATATATATATATATATATATATATATATATATATATATATATATATATATATATATATATATATATATATCGGCATGGTGATAGTCAACTCATCGGCAATTTAAGACATTTTGAAGCAACTTTCTAAAGTGCTAGTTTTATTGTTTCGTGGTTGTCATTGGTCATTCATATATACGTTTTGTGTAGACAGCCAATACAAATGTCGGGAAAAGTCAAATGATTTATTTTAGAATCCTAGGTATCAATTATCCAACCTATATTCACGGTGGTAGATTTGATAGGAGTTTTCTTTGCAAGTTCAATTTGATATAATTATCGCACGTATTTAAAGAAGAAAGTTAACATTCTACCGGCTCTATCAATCTTCGGTCTGGAAGAATTTCAACATATATTATTAGTATGTATATATATATATACTAGAAGGATTACCCGGAGACGTTTGGGAGGGGTTTAGAAAAAAAGAGACCTGTTATACATGCATTCAACAATAAACTTTTAAGAATAGTCGATTAGTTGACTAGTGGAGAACTGACGGCGTGGATAGTTTGACATTTCCAAAGCATAGCTAACAACTTCCATCACTAATGTAATAATTTAAATTTAAAAAATTTGATAATAACAAATTTGTTGACTATATTTTTGTGCAGCGACATTTACAATAAAATTAAAACTGCATGACGATGTGCATGAACAGTAACATTTCTATATAAAACAATGTCTAATTGTATTTTATGATGACATATTTCAAGTGGAACACATTTCTGTATAGAACTACACGCTCTATGGTTCCATGTGTACAATTATTGCAATTGGTAAAACATCGGGGTTTGAGTAAACGCATCCTACTAACACATTTTAAAGAATGTTGTGAGAGTACTATATAATAAAGTCAAACATAAATGAATTTTGAAGAGAATACGTCTTCGAAATATTAGTTTTACTGCTTATATAAAACACATAGAATACTAGTAACCATGTACGTTATGTTGGTTTTAGAAAATATACAGCTGCATAAGATATCTTATTCCCAAACTTGAATACATTTTTCATTGAATACTCATAGTTAGGTTGAGTAAAGTTTAAGTAAATTGATATCAAGTTGTAATCATCATACAATTTAGCTCTAATATTAGTTGAAAGTTTGAAGGTCGGATCAGGAATGTGGAGTCATTCTCTTGTACATATGTAGCTAGGAAGTTGTTGTCATATTTCATTTCTCGTTACAGTTCAGTTTATAAATTTGAAGACTGTTCGATATGATGGAGAAAGACCATAATATGATAGCCGCGATTCTCAATTATTTATCAATGGGGATTCTTTATCAATAGCAATCAATGGGGATTGCTATGGCAAAGTCAGAATGAGATGTTTGGAAGCACGTGTAACAGCAATCTTGTTTTCTTATTCCTACCAAAGCTGTGTTGGGTGTTCTTTCAAGAATATATATATATATATATATATATATATATATATATATATATATATATATATATATATATATATATATATATATATATATATATATATATATATATATATATATATATTCATGTATTCAATCACTGCTCTATCACAAATATTCATTTTTGATGTTAATTGTACATTTATTTACACATGTATTCACATGTAAAAGTATTTCTATTTACCAATGTGTTCTACTCTTTAATGTTGTTTTTTTTAAAACACCATTTAAGTTATATACCTAGAAACTAAAATTATATTATGGTACGCATAAAGAAATATGCCACTGAGTTTATGAAAAGAAAATATTACTACACAATTTTTATTGTATGATGGACATCAGTTTAAATTCAAATATTGACAGTCTGCACAAATTAAACGTCGGCTATATAATGATGCAAACATTAAACAGTTCTTCTATGGAAGAGGTTTTCGAAGTTATTTCTGAAGCTCATCAAACGACTGATGTCGAATTAAGTGACGAACTCAGAATTATATTTGAATATCTAATTTTTGGAGTCATGTGTTCGATTATTTCTATCCTGGGTATTGGAGGCAACATTATCAACATAGTTTGCTTTGTAAAGCAAGGCTTCAAAGATACAGTCAATATCAGTCTGTTAGGTAAGGAATTTTGTATCATTTTATTGACTGGGAAAATAACATATCGATGTATGAAATAATAAATTTTAATGTGTGACTACTTGCTAGCAAAATATATTAGCAGAATTATAAAACTTTCAGACGAGTAGCGCGGTAGTCTAGTGTATAGTGAGTTTGCTTGCTACCAGGTTCGAAACCATGTCCGTACATATATAAGAAAAATATCCGGGTTGTGATTTCTCACTTGACACGACCACTCCTCCAGTCGACTCAGCTGTAAATGAGTACCTGACGCATGAGTTAGGGAATGTAAAAACTGGCCACCCCACCTAATAGTTGATGCGGCTTAGTACATGCAGATTTATCTTCATCCCCGACGGCAGATGCCTTTGGACCTACTTTACGTTTTAAAACTTTGAGACATGTACTTTTTTATACAAACATATACATACTTGCAGAATAAAAAAATAAGAATAATAAATCATGTACTGATTCATTTTGTATTATATATTCTAAGGTTTGGCACACATCTGGCGCAATAAAATCGATAAATTGTGGAAACGCGGCAGGATACAATAAAATAACTGCAGACATAATAAAAACTCTAAATGCATTTGGTATGGATAATATTACAGAACTTTGCAATGACATTTATGAAATAGGCCACCTACCTAAAGACCTGATATCTTCATTATTAACACCACTACCTAAGAAGTCAAGAGCTATGGAATGTACAGAATATGAAAAAAAAAATTATAATGAGTCATTTAACTAAAATACTTCTCATGATAATACATTTACGAATTAAAAACAATATAGACACGGAGTTCTGTGAAAAATAATTGGGTTTTAGGAAGAACAAAGGAACAAGAGACACTATACTTAGTATGGGACAATTAGTATACTTCGTAATAAATAAATATATAGACATCCAAACAGTATATATACATATATTTGTCTCATAGACTACGGCAAGGCCTTTGAGAGAGTCCAACATGAACAATTAATCACATTTCTTTAAGAAATTGACATAGATAGAAACGACATCAGATTGATTAGAAATATATATTGGGAACATACTGCATCAATAAGGTGTAAACACAGCTACTCACCATACATAGAAATAAGAGGAAGGGCAGGAAAAGGATGCATTTTATCAAGAAGTTCATTTAAAATCTCATTATCATCATTAGGTGACATGCCATCTGGCGTAGGCGGTCATGGCTCTCCACGGCTCTCTATCCAGATTATTATGTATGGAAGTTGTTGTTGTTTCCTTGCCGTGTCAGGTTATCAAACTGTCTAATATTTTCTCACGTTGTCGCCCTCTGTCTCTGTTGCCTTTAATGGTGTTTCGAGTATAATGCCGCCGAAACAGACGCCGACATCAGACGCACAACTCTGGCCCTTGCGACAGGTTTCTTTGTTGTTCCCCCACCTACGCCGTGCCTGTAACTAGTTCAAGCACAACTTTGGCCTGTCGGAACAACATGGTAACTGTTATCGAATTATCATAAAAATGACAATTATGAAATGCTACATATATTCTATATTAATGTACGGCTCAGAAACATGAACAATAAACAAAAAATTAGAAGACAGAATTGGTGCCTTTGAGATGTGGATTTGTAGAATAATAGGGAGAACATGATGGTTAGAGAAGAAAACAAACACAGAGGTTCTAAAACACTTACTATGAAGAAAACAATGGGTCAGTTAAATACAGATCAGGAAAAAAAACATATATGGATACATTAAATGACATGACACCTTACTGAAGATCTTACGTGAGGTTCAAGTCGATGGGAACGAGCAAGAGGTAGGCAGAGATACAAAAGTGAGAGTAACAGTACCATATGGACATGTTACAGTCTAGCAGAGTGCACCTCCAGAACAAGAGACAGCGGATGTTGAAGGTCTGCTGCAACCAACCGTCGTTGCGAAGACGTTTTCATGATGATGGTGGTGGCACATTTGTTGAAACGCAATGTCTCTTTATTCGTAAGATCAATATTTAAGAATGCGCTTGATTTATTTAAACACTGATTATTTCATGGCTATACGTTATAGTAGAGAGTATTCAGATTATGTTACTTTAATCTTTAGTTTGTTTATTACATACGCTAGCAATTTCTAGCGTTATCCCATTGTGTTTTAGATGCAAGCATCAATTAGATTTCAGCAACCTATGCGTAGTCAATAAACTAAATATATGTGTCTACTTCTACTGTAGCATGGAACGAAATATTCAAACCGATATCTCGTTGAATTCACTAATTTTATTAGCAACAATTACGCTATTTACGCTCTTGCCATTGTTTTCTGAAAAGGTGTGATGCCGAACAGACAACGACTCACGTCGAAACAGTTGTGTACAAAGTATAGAGGCGCCCTTATTAAGACTATTCCAGCCACATATCCGGATAAACACATTTACATCAATTAAAGTACATATGAATGTTCAAATGTGCACTAATATATCTTATATGTGCAGATAAACATATTCATTTATAGGACATAACACCCCAAATGCATTTAATTGTAACTGAATTTTAAGTGCAATCTTCTTTACTATTTCCACTGTGGAAGCCGTATGTTAGAGTTATCAACGAATTTCTGTATGTAGTCATTTATCTTTATATCATTGAATACATTAAAAAAGTACACGTTTCTCAGCGTTCCTCTTCTCCAATGTTTATTATATGAAATCTGGTGCGTCTTTGCTGAATACTGCGACACAGTCTTCTACCTATAACATTGGAAATGAAAGCTCAGGTAAACAGAACTATTGTCTGTATAAAGAATAAGTAATGTTGTCGTTGTAACTTCAGTGGTTTGACAATTACACTTTCTTCATAAGACCCCATACACTATTTGATTCCTTCATAATTGTATTTCCACTTAAAAAATCGCATCTATATAGTAAATATATCTATATCACGGGATGTCAACATCGATGTCGTCAATTAACAATAGACTGTCAAAATCTAGAGCTATATTTGGTAAATTACGCAACAATGTATGGGGCAGAAGAGGTATATGAGCAACCATAAAACTTCCAGTATAACATGCCGATCTTATACCAACCCTACTATATGCTTGTGAAACGTGGACAGTGTTTGCTATACATGCAAGAAAATTAAATAATTTCCATGTTACCTGCCTACGTAAATTACTAAACATCCATTGGTGGGACAAAGTACCAGACTACGAGGTCTTGGAAAAACCAACCTCAACAACCATTTACATATTACTTATGAAATCGGAAGCACACTTGGCCCGTCATCTTGTACGTATGAAGGATTTGCGTCTGCCAAAACAAATATATTATGGAGCACTCAAGGAAGGAATTCACAAAGCTGGTGGACACAAAAAGCACTTTAAAGACACGCTCAATTCATCACTGAAACAACTTAAAATTGACGTATGCTCTTGGGAGAATCTCGTTCAGGATAGAACTGCATGGCGTTACAACCTTAGAACGTGAGTACTACCTGCGAAAGAGATCAGGCAAGATACTGCAAGACATAAGCGGGCATGTAGAAAAGAAAAACAAACATCTTAGCGTCCAATAGATACCCACTACAGTTGTAAATTCTGTAGAGGAACAGTTTGTGCTCGTATTGGACTTTTCTAGTCACTTAAAAACGAACTATTAACTTTATTATTTTTTAATAATTATTGTTATTATTATTATGGTTGAGTTTTTGGGCATCTTCGATTACGATGGACGAACATCATCAGTCCGTATTGTTTATTTGTTATTAACTGAGGCCATTCTTCTCTGTGCAAAACCATAGATGCTCATGTGTTCCCAGCAAATTTCGACGTGTTGACGTGGTGACGTGATCAATAATGTATATAATAATGTATATTATGATTTATTTTTCTTTACTCAGGTCTAACGGTTGCTGACCTCGTCTGCCTTATTACCCTTTTTGTTGGAGTATTATTTTTTATAGCAACTCATAAGAACGAGGAGTTATCATTCGACCCTACAGAAGTCATTTATCTTTCAACTGTCGTTGTACATACCGCTTTTACTCGTATATCCAGTTGGATCACAGCTCTTATTACACTGGAGAGATGTCTCTGCATTTGCCTGCCCTTGCAGGTTTGTGTAAATAAATTTAAATAACCACACATTTTCTTTAAATTTACATTTAATTTAAAACCAGGGCAATACACACACACACACACACATATATATATATATATATATATATATAAGATAGTTTGTAGATGTGCTTTTTATTTGATGACTTGAACATTTTTTATATGATGGGTGTGGGTTACCCGCCCTTTATTGCTAAATTCATAGTAAAATAAGTCCATATTCTGATTTATATCTCCATATTACTGCAGATATTACTGTGCGACAGGACACAATGAGTTCAGTACTGTTGGTTTCCAAGGTTGATGATGTATCATACGACAAATATGGCAAAAACATTGCACACCAAAATTTTTGGATGTGGTAATTTACCTGGCAGCATATTAGCTGTGTAGTATTCCATTTCTTTCTGAAAATCTGGGGACACAATTATCGCCATCGAGATTTAAACTCGATATCCTTGGTCACATGACCTAATATGATACATATACACTACGCCACTTATTTGTTTGTGTTCATCAGCACGATAACTCGCATCACTTGAACATCCCTGATTAAATACATTTAATAAAGATTCCAATATCTTACATCCTACTTCCCATAAAACTTAAATCATAGTGGTACCACTTTATAGAAAGCAAGATATAATCCCTCACTCACCCCATTCATCTATTTTCTAAAATGTTTGTATAAATATTAATTATTTTAACTCTGACCAGTCTTAAATATTATCAATACATATTGGACATGATCTGTATCATCTTATCAGTTTCTATTAGTATTTGATGAAGAAGGAAATATTACAAAGGTTTGCATGCTTGGCAACGTGTCCAAACTACACACATTATTTACGTTGCAACTGGTATTTCATGTGCCACTTTCGGAATTGGAAATTTTAAAAATATTGAGTGGTAACCCTGAAAATGGCTCGCTCGTCAGCTCATAAATGTAAAAACTTCCATAGTTTGTTAGTTCTTAAAAGGAAGGAGAAAATGAAACATTTCTTTTTAAAATCAAGTATAATGAATATGTCTTCTACGATCATTCTAGAAATGACATCAACGAATGTCGGTTATCGGTAGAAAATATTAATTATAGTTCCTGATTTCTTTAAAAAAATGTGAAAACTGTAATGCCTAACTCGACATAACGGAATTATTTCTCAATAATTTCGTCACTAAAGATAAAAACGATAAATGACATGCATCCAGTGTAGTGTACGGTAGTCTGGGTAAGATGGCGCACGTTTCAACTTTTAGTGTTTTCTGACTACTAGACTAAATTATTACTGACCAAACTGCTATTGCATCATATTGGCATCATATCTTCAAACTGTCATATTTACATCTAAGACTAGAGGGGATTGTGTATCTATGACTTGCAGGGATTGTGCATTTATGTCAAGAGGTGATTGTGCATTATGAATTTTGGGGATTTTGCCACATCTATATGTACATAATGGAATCACACTTGCAATGAATAGTCGCAGTTTGATGTGTTTGCTTGCGATCTTCGACACTCCTGATAATGGGAAGTTTGTTAAAGGCGAGAGCCATTCGAGTCTTGATTTCTGAGTTGGTATCATTGTCTGCTTTTATTTTGCTTCCCAAATATACGAAATTTGAAACGTTGTCTTGCATATTGTCCTTTAGTTTAATTGATTCTGTCATTCTGATACAGTTCATGATTTTCGTTTTGTATGTATTTATTTCAAGGCCTATATGTTGAGCAAAAAATGTTAGTATTCTGATTTTTTCTTGGAGATCTTGGTGTGTTGAAATCGGTAGGCAATATCATCTACGAAGGTGATATCTTCAAGGGTCATGTTGTTTACTAATTTGATTGCTATTTTTTTTTGATGTGTGCATTTCTAATCATCCAGTCAATCGGGATGCAAAACAGTATTGGGGACAAAACACATGCTTGTGTTACTCCAGTTTTCACTGGGAACCAACTGGAAAAACCACTTTCTGTCCTTACACAACAAGCTGTATCGGATTAAAAAGTTTTTTTCTTGAAAAAGATAAATGGATTGTTTAGACCAGGAGTCGGGAAAGTTGCTTGTTTGAGAGAGCCATGAACACCACGTATTTTGAAAAGTATTTCTGTGAAATCCATACATTATGTTTAAAACCAAACATTCAAGTAAATGTGTGCATTTTGTGTAATTTCAACATTAATAATACAATAATTATATCTCTGAATGCTTTTTAATATCATTGTTATGCTGCTGCTAATCAATAATGAGTATTTCTTACCATTAATGCGACTTATGATGCTGAGCTGCAGTGGACTTTGGCTCATTTGTAGAATGAAATATTGATATGCAATTAATATGTAGATCAAAGGAGTCTTAAGAAACATATTTGTTTTATGATCGATAATTTGTCTGCCAGTCAGATGCAGTCATAAATAGAGCCATATCTCGATCGCGAGCCAAGGCTTCCCGACCCCTGGTTTAGACTATTGAAAGTCTTCTCTAAATTTACAAAATTGATCTTGAGTTTTGAATGTGTTTCTGAGAATTCTACTATTATTGTCCTTCAAGTGTATATGTGGTCTATTGTTGAGCGGTGAGGTCTGAATTCCGCTTATTCATCTCTGAGAGCCACATCAATGAATTGTGTTAGTCTTTGTAGTAATATACTGAGAAAGACTTTACTAGGGATGGATAGTAGTGTGATACCTCGCTAATTATAGCAGTCAGACAGATTTCTATTCATTGGTAATTTAACAATTATTCAATTTGTCAATTTTTGTGGTGGTGAATCATTCATAGGTATATAGATATATGTAAATAATGTAAAAAAATAACATTAATATAATTATGAACTCAAACGGTTAGATAATGAATGGAGTATACTTATACACTGAAATATGTCTTAAGTAGATGACATATTACTTACACGTCTGTAGATATCGAATGTGAATATTGACACCCCCGCCTTTTTGATATCACAACTTGACTGACATACGGTACTAGGAACCATGGCGATAATGGATAGTTTAGCATACGTGCACAATTAGACAATCTTTCCCAAGCAACTGGTTTATATTTTGAAAATATTCGCAATATTTTATAGCTATTTTGAAAATGCAATGATTTTTTAAATTATGTTATTACAATAATGTTTAATTAAAATGCACATTTAAATTAAGATATGCACACAAAACATATTTGTCCATTTTTTTTTGTACATGTGTAATATGAGAAAAATGAATAAATAAAATGTGTAATAACTTGTCTAAAAATGGTTATAGAATTGTAGACCTAATGTCGATAAATATCCATCACTACCTTTGATCCATGCGAGTTCAATGTGATATGATAAAATCAACTTATTACTATATGTACTTGGTACTAACAGTAGTCCTATGAATTATTTAAAATCAAAATCATCATCCATAATGATTTTATATCAAGTATACATGTAAATGGCCATTCTTACGCTTTGATAGAGTTTGATCTGGATGTTTCTCGATTTTGATATTGATTTTTTTGGTCAACCGTCGCCCTTGAACACATCCCACATTTTTGACATGATGGATATGACGTTCCTCTAGAAGAGATCGCTCACATACAGTGGCACGTGTCATTTACCTTCGTATACATAACAGTTTTTTAATAGAGATACATCATGAAGCGAAGTTGCGCGCGATTAAAACTACTACAATTATCGCATTTTTGCGAGAGACACACAGGCATGTGTAACCAACAGCACGAAGTACATCACTACCAAGGGCTGAAATCACTCGAAATTTAGTGTTAGTTATCAAATAATATTAGCGTTCTTAACATTAGTGTTAGTTATCAAAGAACATTGGTGTAAGCTATCAAAGAACATTAGTGTTAGTTATCAAAGAACATTAGTGTTAGTTATCAAAGAACATTAGTGTTAGTTATCAAAGAACATTAGTGTTAGTTATCAAAGAACATTAGTGTTAGTTATCAAAGAACATTAGTGTTAGCTATCAAAGAACATTAGTGTTAGTCATCAAATAACATTAGTGTTATTTATCAAAGAACATCAGTGATAGTTATCAAAGAACATTTGATATCTTAACATTAGTGTTCTCACAAACTTAACGATGATTTCACAGAAATGCCATCAAATTTATCATGCAAAAAGGGGTGCAAAGGGAACGCATTGTTTTAGGCGGACCCAGGGTTAGCAGATAACCAAGATCCCAAATGTACCTCCACGCGGTGCACCCTGGAAACAGAAATACAGCAGCTCGAGCTGATTCTGGCCAAATAATTTGGGGATCGTGTCCGAGAATGTGGAGGTAGCAGATGGAAAGAGATTTGACTGCACAAGAGACAGACACTATCTCCGACACCACCAACATCACCACATACAGCGACACTGTCGACATACAGTGAAGCAAGTCAGTCCAGTCCGATCATTGGAGGGGCGGCCAATGTAAACTGCACGTAAAGTTAGATGCATGGCGAGAGACAAATAGATTTCATACCGAGTACAATGAAACAATGAAAGGGCAGAACAGCGCTAGAGGGCAGCGCGAACTGCAAATAGAAAGTGAAAAGTCCCTAGGAAAGGGGACCTACAAGCTCCGTCAGCTCGAGACGAGCTTCTAGTTACCTGTGTTCCTTACAGGCAGAGACCCAGACCCATCCATTGGCGTTTGGTAAAGCAAGAAGACCTAACCCAACTCTAATGTCGAGCCTTCCTAAACCGGAAATATGCTCGCGAAGAGAAAGGGTTCCGTACTCGATGCGCTCAGGCACAAAAGGGACAACGATTTAGCCCTGGCCCAACTCTACTGTCAGGTTTTCCTACACCGGAAATGCACATGAAGAGAGAAAGGGTTCAGTACCTGATGGGCTCAGGCGCTATTGGGACAAGGACGCTCAGCTCGAGAACGCCTTGCTCTCAAACGCGTGGTGTGAGACTCGAACTTGGACAAGGGGTACACGATGTCGGTGAATGACACCTCGGCTAAGAGGGCGAAAGAGCCAGGGTCCAACTCCTCTATTGAGTTCTTCCCCTCACGGATGAGAAACTGTTCAGTACCCAATGGGCACAGGCACAGCACGTCCAATTACACGTGGCAAGTTCATAGACATTGGAACACCTCGTTCGAGTCAGACGATAGCAAAAAATCGTCTGGGCGAAGAGTCTCCACTACGCGTGCCTGGAGACAGATATAGAGGCTGTCACAGGCTAAGGGTAGCCCACCCGAATTGTCAAGGCATGCCGAAATCGGATGTGCTAGGCCTACAAGGCGCATAACGGTGGCACAACGTAATCACGCTCCCGGCGGAAATCGCACGGATATCCGTGATGGTTACAATGGAGCGAACGAAAAACAAAAACAAAGATCATGCAAAAAGAGGCAGTTACGAAGAGCACATTAAGTTTTAGGCAACCCTTCTACTGAAAAAAATATTTACGGTCCTGGTTTCAAATATATAATTAGAAAGTAAATAGTATATATTCATTTGGTGAAGATTCTTGTCACACGTGAACTAAATAATATATACTAAATAGATGAAGACAATTGTCACATCCAAATTAAATACTATACTCTCAAAAGATGAAGATACTTGTCAGAAACTAAATTAAATATATATAATATATATAAATTATATAATTTATATATATATATATATAAATGAACATTAGTGTATATTTGATATAAAAAATACATATATTTGATGAATACACTTGTCCCATACAAAATATATACTATATATATATATATATATTCTACAGGTGAAGACACTTGTCACACAAAAACTGGTGAATATTATCATCATCAGCGTCTACGTTCTTCTCATAGCCAGTTCAGCCCCGATGTACGTTGTCAACAGACTCGGATTCAAATATTTTCCAGCAAGAAACAAGTCACTACTTGGTGTTGTGTTCACAGAAGATCGTGAGCACGTTGAGAAGGTGGCATTTGCTGTCAACAATATATTTGAACGTTATTGTATATTTATGGTCACCATTATTTGTACTGTTATACTTGTAATTAAACTCAATAAAACAATGCAATGGCGCAAGAAATCCATAGTAACTGCACAATCTGAAGATATATCTTGCCGTAATAAAAAGGTTGCCAGAATGGTTGTTATACTTTCTATACTTTTCATTGCCTGTTTTGCTCCTTTTAGCTTCATTTTCATTGCAATGTCATTCGTACCTGAGCTATCCATATATGGAAAATATAAAAACATATTTGCAATAATAGGAGGGTTTGGTATTCTCTTAGAATCCATTAATTCGTCAGGAAATATTTTTATATACTATCATATGAGCAGTAAATACCGAGAAATATTACATGTGATTTTCTTACGTTGTCACACATCAGATGATTACAAGTAAATTACTAGTTGTGGTTGTCAAATGAATATGTATATTATATAATAAAAGAGTTATTCTACATACAAAGTTTGAAGTTTATGCGATGAGCTAATTTAATTTAGTATCAACAACACATTGAATTGTTCGTAGCAACAGTAGTCTTAACACGTCGTGTGAACACAGCACCATTCAATATATTAGCATGTGCAAAAGAATAGCATTAACTTGTAAGAATATTAATCATATAATTACATTTGTTTCAGAGCAAAGTGTGTGAAATTTCTATAATTTGTACAAGTTTTAGAAAAATGAAGTTCGTGAAACTCATGTTCATAGCGTATGTAGATATTCCTGCGACGCTTGTAAATTCATACAAGATGTGCTTGGAATATGCATTATAGTAATCGTGGCGTAATAAATCATTGCTTGAGAGATTTTAGCGGTACACCTTTGTGTATACCAATTTCGGTTCAGTACTAGTCATTATTTTCAGTTCATCTTTTGCCAAGTTTGGCACATAGGGCGGATGTCATAGTTCTCCATGCCTGTCGGTCAGTTGCCAAGGATTGCAGGTCTTGTGCATTTATGCCTGTTGATTTTATTCATTTATAAATGAGCGTTGTTTTTGGTCTTCCTTGTTTTCATTTCCCTTCTGGTGTCCACATGAAGGCTTGTCGTGTAATTTTATCTTCCTTCATTCTAAGTTTGTGGCCCATGTATATTCAGCAGCGTTTTCTGATGATGTCCGTCAAATATTCTTATTTTGTCTTCTCTATTAGTATGTCATTTGATTTGAACTAGTACTAGAAGTCGTCAACAAAATTGTTTTCTGTTTTATATATTAATATTAAGATAATCACTGCAATGACAATTCACTGGTATTTGTTTTTGCAATAATAAACATTGCTGTTGCTAACACAAACATGATAGTTAACGCTGCGAGTCGTCCCCCAGAAATTAGCAGGAATCTGTTATGTTTCTACAAAGCAGAACAAACAATACATGTTTATACTATTTGTAATCTGCATTCATTCTGCGCGCTACACGCTGAGGATAGGGCACATTCCGTAATGCGCTGTACGAATGATTGTCGTTTTACTATCTACGCGTTAAGGAAACAGAATTCAAATAATGGATCTCTGAACATTGAACTAGTTTGGGTTTGTGGTATCGTGAAATGGAGAAATAAAAACAAATACCGTTTCAATTCTCTAAACTATCTTGAAAACTATCATGCTGATGTTTTGTAAAAATAAAGTACAACAACTACCGACATCACCATTCACGCTTTTCTCGTTCTTATGCAAAATTAAATGTCCCAAAAACATTCGCTGCATTATGTATAATTATGTAACGTGTACAATATGTTATATGTCCCTATGTAGACTAGGTATGAAGACACTTTGTTACGCTAAATATTGTTTCGTGAAATATGTTTTGACTTCTACTAGTGCAGTACCCAAATTTCACATAAAACATGTATAATGCTAAACATTTCAGAGGAATTATAAAATTAATTATTACAAACATAACTACCACAAAAATTGCATTTATTGAAGAAAAATAAATATTCACAGCTTTACGTTGATCATATTAAGAAATATAAACGCTTGTTTAGTAGTTAATCTTTGAGCCCATGCGTAAAACTGTGTATTATCAATATCCAAGGTTTGAAAATGTGCTACGATTTCTAGACTCTCTTTAGAAATAATGTCTCCTTATGGTGTCCGGATTTGTAACAGCGTAGTATAATGCGTGTCTGTGACGACTAGAGCACCGAATCCGAAAAATGCTGCAACTAACTGTGCATATGGGCAGTTCAGACAGCAATGGCAAACTACTGAACACATTTTTATTGCCTTGTAAATCACTACATCTAAAAATTCCTTGGTTCATGTCTACATCCTTAATAGGAAATGCTGCCAATTGTATTTCACCTTGGAATACTGTCCATTTGAAAACTCATCTGAAATAGAAATATAAAAAGTAGCGCCTGAGTAAAATACTTACTCTCTAGACAGTGCACATCCGTGCATGCTCAATAAGTAAGAAATCTATAGAGAACAATGAATCACTACATAGAATAATAAACAACATATTCAAATCTTGAAACATGATCATATCGCACGATATAAATGTACGAATAGTTTCTATTTATCTAATGAATTTGACATAAATATGATGTGAACTAATAGTACATATTAACACACACACAATAACGCATTATTATCAATGCGCTTTGCTATTGTGTAACGTTTAAAATCATGTATTCATACTTATAAGTATATACAGCTGGAGAGAAACAAGAGTAGCTTTGGGAGTTTTTGAAATATATATTGTATGCGTTGGATCTGTGACTAATTAATATCGATCGTAGGAAACAATGAAGTGTTGCAAAATCAACATAAATGGAATCAAAAATAAGAAACACAACCTGATAGATGAAATGAAAAGGAGAAAAAATGAAAATGCTAGGACTATCAGATACGAGAATTTAAATACAGAGGATGCAAGAAGCTTTATCAAATTTACACTTTCCTCTACACTTCTGGTGTTGACTCAGTTTTAAGAGCAACTCAAGGTGTGGGCTTTATAGTAGACCCATTTTCGCCAAAAAATTATTGTTCTAGTTACACATCAGAATAAACGATCAGTGTCCATCACGATTATAATAGACCACGTAAACACACAATTTATTCAGACATACGGCCCATGTAACAAACCAAACAACGAAGACGAAAGAGATGAATTGTTTGAGGATTTAAACACATTAATAAATAAGGGCAACAAAGAAGATTAACTATTATGTTTCAAGAGTTTAACGCATATCTTGGCACATATAGAGAATGAATTCTGGAATATAAAGGACCTTTCGGCGACACAAGGATAAAGATTAACGACAACGGTTACAAAAGAAAAGACGCATGAATCAAGTACGACCTCTTTATAACGAACATATTCTTTAAATATAGACAGTCACAAGTGTACACCTAGTTTAAATGGGATAGTCTGGAATGCAAGAGCCAGAGAGACTTTATACTCACAAAAAGAAAAAATTGACGAAACATAACATATGTAATACCTAACATGTGCAGATACTGACCGTAAGGCAGTAATAATAACTGTAGCAATTGAGCGAAACATATCAAGCACAGGAACAGCACAAACCTCCAGGGGCGACTAGATATAATGAAATCAGAAGATGTAAACATGTGCGAAATCTCTATCCTGTAAGTTAACGAAGTATTTGTAAATTTTCCTTAAACACACAGAATTTAATAGATGAATGCAATATTTAAAAATACCACCATAGCAACAGCAGGAAACATATGCGGATATAAAATCCATAAAGGTATGAAACCAGAAATAATAGATTGGTGGACAGAAGAGGTAAAGAAGGAAACGAATAATAAAAAAATATAAAAAAATTCAAGAATTGGCAATAAGAAAAACGCATGAAGATTACTTAACATACAAGGCAGCAAATAATAACACCATGGAAATCATCAAATCCGCAAAAATTAATTCATGGCAAGAATATGGAGAAATGCTTAACAAAGATAGATAAACCGCATCAAGATGTTCTACATGAAAGGACAAATGACTTCTATAAACCAACATAAATAATATGTTCTAAATGGTAATAAAAATGACCTTTAAAACAACAGAAATAATCAACGATGAACATGGCGACATACTAAATAAGTCCCAAGAAATCATGGAAAGATGGACAAATTACTTCAATCAACTGTTAAACGTAAATATAAATAACCAAATGGTCAGAGGGTGTCCGACAAAGTGGATGGTGCCGCAGTAACCTAATGAACAAATAGTCAAGCAAAATAAATTAAACAGGTTACTAAAACGCTTACCTTGCCTATTAATAAAAATATATTAAAAATAGTATATATAAAAAAAAACATACAATTAAACTAAACAGGACAATTCTCCACGTATCAGCTCAAATTGAATCTTTTTCAAGAGACAAACAACAGAAAACAACAAATTAAAAAACAAAATAGATGACTAGATTTCATCATGCCCCCGTCTCCATAGCGTAGGGATGGCAATACATCTAGCAAAAGAGAAAATGCGTGCATTCATTATAAACAAACGAAATAGTGCAAGAACAACAAAAGAAAAAGATAATAAAAATACCCCTTTTGTCACCCCATCAGACAGGCAGGTTTTAAGAACATAGTCACAACAGGCAAGACCGAAGGGAACAAAGACAGATGGGGACGTGAGAAAATATTCATGTGACAACACGGCAAGGCCTGGAAACAACGATCCCGATAACAATACTGTGAACAGAGAACCATGGTCACCCAAGCCAACCAGAATGACATACGACAATGATAGACGAGCAACGATGAGGTTGTGTTGTGGTGGAGTGAGTGGGTTTGGGGAAGGAAGAACACAAGAAGAATAACCATTTGAAAACGCATGGAATGAATGTGAAACCAAATATAGACACAAACATATATATAAAACCAAACCTAAACATACATAGAAATGTATACACACACCAAGAGTTAAGAAATAATTACATAACACAATGGACACAGATGTGTGACACAAGTGAAGTTAACCACACAAAAGTGCACAGGCATGTAAATGTATCCACACATAGGAAAGGGCTCACACCAGAATAGGCATACATATTGACACAGAATGGAGATACGTGCATTAACATAAACAAGCGATCACACATATATATATATATATATATATATATATATATATATATATATATATATATATATATATACGAGGCGTGTTCAAATGAAAACGGGACTTGTTACACCACGCGTGATAGAGCGCACTGATATTGATGACATTTTGCACTAGTAATGAGTATCCAATAATTTACATACGGTCACGTGTTCATCTTCCCAGCATGCATATGTGCTGCAGAAGACTGTTAACAATATGGCGGGTGTGATTCCGAACCCGTCCAAAGTGAATCAGCGTGCTGTGATCCAGTTTCTTTCATTTGAAGGATGTCAAGCAGTAGACATTCATCGGAGAATGAAGGCAGCATATGGTGACAAATGTTTGTCGAGGACCAGAGTGATGGAGTGGGTGCGTATGTTTAAAGACGGACGTGAGTTAACGGCAGATCTTGCACGGCCAGGTCAGGCGCATATTGTTGCAACAGAAGAAGCCATAGCCGTGCTTGATAAAGCAGTACTGACTGACCGTCGTCGGAGCATTCGTTCGCTTGCAGAAGAATTCCATATGTCAATTGGGACAGCCCACATGGTTGTTCGGAAGAAATTGAACTATCGGAAGGTGTGTTCACAGTGGGTCCCACGGATGTTGACTGACCACCATAAGGAAGAACGGATGGGGTGGAGTTTGAACCACCTGATGCGTTACAGGGCAGAGGGTGATGCATTTCTGTTGAGCATTGTGGCAGGTGATGAATCGTGGTGCCACCACTATGAACCGAGCAGCAAAATTGACAGCATGCAATGGAAACATCCAGGTTCACCAAAACCCAAAAAATTCAAGACACAGGTTTCTGCTGGGAAGGTTATGGTGACTGCATTTTTTGACCATGAAGGGCTTTTGTTGACTGATTTTAAGGAACCTGGTGTCAACATCAATGCCGCCCATTATAAAGACACTTTAGACAAGCTGCATTAGGCCATCAAGGCTAAGCGACCAGGCAGACTTTCTCAAGGTGTGATTCTTCTCCACGACAACGCTCGTCCGCACGTCGCAAAAATTGTGCAGGAAACATTGGCAAAGAAGAATTGGGAAGTTCTTCATCACCCAGCCTATAGTCCCGATTTATCCCCGTGTGATTTCCATTTGTTCGGACCGTTGAAGAAAGCACTAAAGGGACAGCGATTCAACAGCGACGCAGACGTGAAGACAGCGGTGACCACATGGTTCAGAGAACAGCCACGCAACTTTTTCTCGGACGGCATTCGACGTCTACCTAAACAGTGGGATGCTTGCCTAAATGCATACGGAGATTTTTTCTGATGAACCCAGGTGCATTCTTATTCACAAGTGGTTGCTTTGTTCAATTCCGTTGAAAATATTAAATTGCGTATGATACTTTTTAAATAAATCCACAAGTCCCGTTTTCATTTGAACACGCCTCGTATATATATATATATATATATATATACACATAAATATGAACATGCATCCACATAAACACTTTCTCACATAAATAAAAACAATAACATGAACATTCGTACACATAGAAACATATACATATATTAATGTAAATATAAACGATCGTTCACACAAAGATAATGCTATAACAACTGCATATGCATACATACAAATGTGTGGCCCAAAGTAATTGTGTGGATACATAGAACCATGTAAAACAAAATGCATATACAAATAACTATACATGTGAGGGAACCCATCGAAGAGACAACTGAAATAACAATGAGGAAATCAAAATCTAAATATGTAAATGATTTAACAATAACAAAATGGTAGAGTACAAAATAATCACATATTGACATACACAAACGAAAGAAGACATAAAGGAATTATATAGAAGTACGGCAAACACAAAAATAATTACTCACGAAAGTGTACAAAGACAAATAATTACAAGAATCAGTGCAATACGGGAGTAGAGGGTATAAGGAAAAGGTGGGTCCTCAAAAAAGACGGTGATTAATGTTCATTCCGTGTGGTTGCAAGACTCCCATATGACAAATGAGACGATATTCCAAGGACTGACGTTGCCTGTCACCTGTATAACAACGTAACAAATCGGTTACATAGACATCAGAGCTACCATGATGTGACGGACTGTTAAAATGACTAGCCACTGGGGAGTTACGATGATTCGTGATATCTCTCAAATGTTCAGCAAATCTATCTGCTAAACGTCTACCAGTCTCACCAATATACTTCATATCACAACGCTTACATATGCTAGAGTATATTAAATTACGGGACAAACATGAAAAAGAATCCTGAATATCAAAGTGCGATTTAGGAAACTGTAACATGGGAGTGAGAATAACAAAAGGGCATGTCAAACAATTTCGATGACAAGGGACAGTTCCTAGTTGACCTGCAGAAGTGCTCAGACGAGAATGAACTAAGAGATCCCGAAGGTTTCTGTCCCTCCGAAAATCGACTAGTGGAAGAGAGGGAAATGCAGGACTGGAGATGGGATCTAATTGGAGGATAGAGAAATGTAATAGGATACGCAGTGCCGGCATATTATGAGGATGAAAAGTGATAGCCAGTATGGGTCGATTAGTGGTATGTTTAATAGATGGTACTAGGGCCACAAGCGGGAAATAGTAAGAACACGAAATTATATATAATTTATAAAAGTAAATTACGTTTAACGGTGTTAAAGGTAAAGGAAGGAGAAGAGATGCCAATAACAAATACGACGAAAGAAGATCTAGACCCATACATACTGAAGTCCGAAAGTGAAGGCGAAATTAAGCATGCACCAAACAGTTAAGCACCAAGTAGACAGCATATCTATAGAACTCATAAAAGTGTTAACAATAATAGGTATAATGTGGCTACACAGACTGTTCAATGTGATATGAAAGACACAAAAGACACCGCAATAGTAGAATACAGCGGTGATTGTTCTCATCTTGAAGAAAAAATGCAATAAGAGGAAGATCACTAAGTATAGAGGAATATCAGTCTTAAACCACATAGGTAAACTCTTTAGTAAAATAAAAGAGAAGGATATGCGAGCATATATCGCACCACATCTCAGCAACACGAACATGGACATTTGAAAAAATAAACGCTGTACAGTTCGCCCTCAAACAAATTGCAGAAAGAGCGACAGACCATAACCAAGTTTTATTTTTGACTTTCGTTTATCAATAGAAAGCTTTCGATATAGTGGACAGAGCACAATTATTGATAACATTACAGACATACAGACTTCCACAACATCTGATAAGCCTATATCAGATCAGAAAATGTTCAATAGAGAATAGAAAATTTTCAATAGAACATAGAAAATGAATATAAGCAATATGACGCGGTATTTTTTCACAGTGTCAGTTGTGTTACTGTTTTCAACGTTTGTGTTAACATCATAGGCAATGGATAGCATCAATGTGTGGTTTAAAAAAAATATTCTAGTTGATTCTATCACATGAATATATCTGCTTGATGTGATTCTAAAGAGTGATTATAAATAATGATGTTGAAGTTTATGTAATGAACTAATTTACTTCAGTATCAACAACACACTGAATCTCTTACTATTCACTACATAGCTACAACAACAGGCCTAACGTGTCGTGTGAACACAGCACCAGTGGACTGCCTGAGTCGTATTCTGGCTCCACGCTCGATTGACAGTCTCATAGGCAGTCATAAAGTAGGTCATGTCATGATGAGACTATCTCAAAAAGCATAACTGTCTTGTCAACCAAAACACATACAGTCTGATATTCTGCGAGTTTACGCGTATGAAATACGATAGTTTATCGGCCCACCGGGTAATGTAGGCGAACGTTGGTAACGCGGTGTGGACCGAATCGGGCATGGTGGAGCACATAGAAAACCATGGTCATCCACTGCATCGTACTTCACGTTCAGTCGTTTCGATTCGTCTTGCCACTGATTTCAAATGAGGTCCGACACATGAGTGAGGTCGACGCTTTGCACAACTCTTCCTCACTTTAATCAATATCCCCAGATAAGGTAGAATAACTGGTTATTTGCTGAAAGAGAACTTGAAGAAAAATTTCAAGAACATCACTGTGACATGTACACATCAATAATAGACTTGACAAAAGCATTTACACAGTAAGTAGAGCGTGTCTGTGAAAAATTCTGGCAAAATATGGTTGCCAACAGACTTTTATCTCAATGTTGGTAGAAATTACATGATGGAATGCAAGCTAGAATTCAGAATGATGGAGACTTATCTGAAACGTTGTCTGTCTCAAATGTAGTAAAACAAGGATGTGTATTAACACCTAACCTATTTAATATCATGTTCGTTTCTATGTTAGATTATGCTTTCGTAGACCTAGTCCTGGCAGTAAATATCATTTATGAAATAGATGGACAATGGTTCAATCTTCGGCGACTGCGAGAAAATACCAAAGTTAAATCACACACAATCAGGGATCTCATATTTTCTGATGAATATTCCCTAAATGTCAACTCTGTGGCTGATCTACTATGTATTATAGACACATTCTCCAAGGCATGTACCAACTTTGGGCTTACAATTAACACACAGAGAAAAGAAGCCATGCTCCAACCAGCACCTGGCAAAAGCTATTTCGAGCTTTGCATAAAAGTAAATGGCGTAGCACTGAAAGTTATATAATCACATACCTAGGTAGTACGTGTTAACAAATTTCCAACGTTGATGATGAAGTATATACAAAGATCGACAAAGCAAGAAGTACTTTCAGCAGATTGTACGCAAATGTTTGGCGTAGAAATGACATTAACCTACATATTAAGCTGAAAGTTTACAGAGCAGTGGTACCTCCAGTGCTATTATACGTTAGTGAAACATGGACTGTGTATGGACGTCATGCGACAAAACGCAATCACTTTCACACAACTTGTCTCAGAAATGTTATGAACATCAGATGGCAAGAGAAGATTTCAGATAACACTTTCCTTCATAGAGTTGATATCCCCAGCACTGACACTATCATGATGCAGACAGAGAAACGTTGAGCATGTCATTTGGTGCGCATGCCAGACCATCGTCTGCCACCATACATTTCTATGGTGTTCTGGAGAAGGGTAAACGATCTCAGTGTGACCAACAGAGGCGCTACAAGGACTAGTTAAAGATGTTACTGAAAGACTATGAAATATATTCACGTGAGATACATGGGAAGTGCTTGCGCAATATATATATATATATATATATATATATACATATATATATATATATATATATATATATATATATATATAATTAGCAGAGCAAGAAATAGAAGGTTGTGGATTGACTAACCGACCCCACACGATGTGGCCCATAAGAAGAAGACGATATACAAAAAAATAGAGAATTGTGCAAAAGAACAAAACAACTGACATAGTAAATACGATTTCTTGGAGGCATGTGAAGTCTTCATTAACAACCACGGCAATTGATAAATCGTAGTGTTACACCCACTCTGTGTTACCAATGTGACACATGAACCTTGACAAGACAACACACAAAGAGAACTATCACATCGTGTGAAATGTGATAGTTGGTGTAAGCTATACATTTCACCAGAACCGATCTAGGAAAAAAAATGAAGCTATAAAAACCATCAAATCGGGTTACAGTGCGCGAGGAAGACAAAGAACAAGATGGATGGAGACAATCAAAGAAACATTAAAAAGACACGGGAATTGCCAATACATTGCCAATACGGCCTAAACGATCAAAGACAGACACCTCCATCTTTCTCTAACACGATGTCTATCTGTACACATGCAAATGACAATATACATATATATTACTAACCACGTCATCCATCATGATACTGTCAACAGTTGTTATGCATTTCAATTTGAGCTTGCCTATAACGATAAATTAACTATACAAATCCAGAAAGAATCATATTACCCATTCAAACATTCGCTAAACATTTAAGTTTACCTGTCATATCTTTTACATTCTTCTCGTAGAGATGTAATTCTTAGGGTTTTTTTCCATGGTCTTATCAATAAATGCAATTCTTATCCTTATAATAAATACTCTTCTTACAATTGATCATGTCATCAAATTATTGCTATAGTCTATTAAGCATTAGGCCTTATCCAAAAAATGTAGGAGTACTTTGATATATGTTTATTGAATTTTACTTACTTCATTCCAATCACAATACAATGATCATGACTGAAGTACAACACAGCCACACACTGTATATGATGTACATTCCATGTCCAACAACCAGTATCTGCGACCAATATATCATCTGATTGTAGCCGTACATATTATTTCTGTCTCAAATACTAGTGCACCTGTTTACTGTTAAAAGATAATATTTGGATATGTATGTATATATATATATATATATATAATATATATTCATTCATTATCGTTTTGCGCTGAAGTTAGCGCATAGGGCAGAGGACAGATCTCTCCAATTCTATATGTTCAAAGCTATTCTGTGCAGTTCTTGAATAGAATATATATATATATATATATATATACGCATACAAATACTCATCTTCTTCTTTCGATCACTTGATACATGTCTATATCGGTGGATAGATATACAAATATATGTATATGTATGTAGTCAATTGGTCATGTATTTGTGTACCCATTATGTCTATATCGGTGGATAGATATACAAATATATGTATATGTATGTAGTCAATTGATCATGTATTTGTGTACCCATTATGTCTATATCGGTGGATAGATATACAAATATATGTATATGTATGTAGTCAATTGGTCATGTATTTGTGTACCCATTATGTCTATATCGGTGGATAGATATACAAATATATGTATATATATATATAGTCAATATATGTATTATAGAATATATTAAAATGTTATAGAAGAGTTTTGAGAATACCATGGACAGCGAAGAAAACAAACCAGGAGGTGTTATGAACAAGTAACGTCCAGGAAGACTGGCTTCTGAACACTATATTAAAGAAAAAGCTAGCTTTTTTCGGTCATATTAAGAGACACGACGGCATGGAGAAAGTGTTAATGGAGGGGATGATAGATGGCAACAGACGCAAAGGCCAACCAAGACGCCGTTGGACAAATGACATTCAAGAATGCCTGCGCATGTCATTGGAAGATACAGGGCAACTTGCTAAAGACCGCGGAGAATTCAAGAGATCCATAGGAAAGACTACGTTCTGGAAAGAATATGTCACTTGATGATGATGTAGTCAATTGGTCATGTATTGTGTACGCATTATGGTGATCATCTTTCAGCTGCGGGTCTGAGTCATAATTTGTTATGTATGTCAGAGCTTGTTTAGAAATTTAAACGTAATATTTTTGTGTGATTTAGCGAGCCACAACCTTGCGATTATATTATTTATGTTCGATATCTATGTATAATCATCAACACATTATATTATGTATTTTAATATACATTGATTGTGTTCACTTATATATGAATCCACCATTTATGTCATTATGTTATTTTATAGTATGAATATGTTGCGACGTGTGACGGGACACTACAATAAAAAACTTAGCATATCCTAAATATTCTTCAATGTTACAATTGTTACATTAAAAACTTTGTTACAATAGATGGGGCACTGAAGTGTTTCATTCAAAAATGGTGATGAATTTTGAAAAAGAGTTCAGATTTTATAACAGTGCGATGCTTTACTATACCAAAATTAGCTTTAATTGTGAATACAATTGTTAGATGGTAACATAGCGTAGTAAATACTGGAAAAAAACTATAATTTCATAAATTTAGGTCACAGGAAGGAAACGTACAAATACCTTCAGGGCATATGTTTATCTTCCTGAGTGCTGCATTTATAGCATCGAGTAATAACTTTTGTTTCTGGTAGGGCATACATTTTTTAACATTTAAATTGTAGCAAAAAATCAACACTAAATCTGCTTTGAATGCTTTTATGTGTGATACCTTATTTCAGTTTAGTTATCTCCATAGAAACATATGTAAATTTCTGTTATACCTACACCATTTATGTTGGTTGTAATTCACTCTTATTAGATATCTAAGTCATATTTGTTTCATATCTCTCATTGAATCAGCAATTGTAAAGTTTTAATTTTATATTATGTTTGAACATATATATATATATACGTATTATACGTATAGACTTGGAGATAGCCAGATCATCGATAATTTATACATTTGTAAGCAACTAAAGTTCTAACTTGATTTTCCCGGTGATGTTCATTGGCCACTTCATATATAGCTTTTGTATCGATATCCAATGAAAATAACGAGAAAAGTGAAACGATTTAATTTAGAATGCTGTCTTACAAGTATCCAAAATATCTACTATCGTTGATATTCACGGTGGTAGATGACTTGTCAACACACATCTCAAAGACATACTTAGAGTTTTACAGTCAATTATAAGAGGTCATTTAGACATGATCTGTTTATCATACAATTGGCATAATTTTACTGTAATATTGCATAATTTTGTATTCACAAACACATGACACACGGTGCTTAAGGTTGTATTTGATGTAATGTCTGAAGTGACACCTTTCATTTTCTCTATACACAATAATTAATAGGCCGTCAACGATCAAATGATACCAATTCATTTATAAAAACTGTACATAATGAACAAATATAAAGTATATATTTATTGGGTATAACCAAATATATTATCATATGCAAAAATGGCATTAATACTTTAGAAGATTAATCAGATAAGTACATTTGTACGTGAAACCCATATTCGAAGTGTATCAGACATTCCTGCGACGTTTGTAAATGTCATATGTGCTTGGAATATGCATGATAAATATCGTGGCGTAATGAATTATTGATTGAGTGATTACAGAGGTACACCATTGTGTATACAAGTGCTGGTTCAGTACTAGTAGACGCTTACAACATTTCAGTTTTGTTAATCAAACTATTAAGCTAGTGACTGCGCATGGCAATTCACTGGTATTTGTTTGTACAATAACAAACATGACTCCTATAACACAAAAATTATGGTTAGCGCTATGAATCTCCCAAAAAATGAGTAGGAATTTTGTTTGTTTCTACAAAGCAGAAAAATGCTACCTGATGCTAATATTTGTAGTTTACATTCGCATTGCACGTTACACACTGGGGGCGGGAACCAGAGCGCCGTTCGAATAATTGCTGTTTTACAATCAGTGTTTTACGCAACGACAATGAAAGTAATTGCTCTCTGAACATTGAACTAAGTTGTGGTTGTAGTAGCTTGAAATTAAGACACAATACATGACGTGTCACATCTGTAAGCTATCGTGAAAACAATAATGAAGAAAAACAGCCACAAGCCAAAGACATTCCATTTCACGCTTTCCTTATTGTTATGCAAAATTACTTGGTCGAATAAAACTTGTTGCATTATTTCTAATAATGCCTCTGATATAACGTTTTATGTCCCTTTGTAGCTTATTTACGAATAAACTACGTTCCGCTAAATATTGTTCCGTTATATATTTGTTGGCTTCTACTACTACAGTACTTATATATCACATAAAGCATATATTCCACTACACATTTCAGCTTAAATATATGGTTACCTATTAAAAACAAAAATGCCACTAAAAGTGCATTTATTTAAAACAAAAAGTATACACAGCTTTACGTCGATCCCATTGATGTAGATGGACGCGTGTTTAATTGTTTCAGTTCATGCGGTCAATAGTGTATAATCAATATCCATCGATGGAATGTACGCTTCCTTTTCACTTCCTCTGTTCAGAAATAATGTATCATTATCGTGTCCGGATTTGTTGCAGCGTAGTATAGTGACTATCCATGGCGACCAGAGTACAGGATTCGAATAATGTTGAAACTAAATGTGCATATGGACAATTCAGAAAACAATGGAAAACTTCTGAAATCATTTTCATTGCATTGAACATCACTAAAACCAAAAAATGTTGGGTTGATGTCTATCTCCGTTACAGGATATGCTACCAATTTTGTTTCAAATTGGAATACTGCACATTTGAAAACACATCTGAAAGAGAAATATGAAAAGTAATGACTGAGTAATATTCTTACTCTTCAGACATTGTACATTTATGAAACATTCGAGCCTGCTAAGTAAGAATTACATCTATAGAGAACAATGAATCAATACATAGAATAAAACGACAACATATTTAGTTCTTGAAAATGGCCATATCACGTGGTTTACCTTCAAGAATAGTTTCTATTTATCTAATGGCTTTAACATAAAACAATTACAAAAGTGCCAACTACTCGTACATCAAACAGTCAGTCAGTTTCTCTTTTACCAAGTTTGACACATAGGGTGTCATAGGTCCCCATGTATGTCGGTCAGTTGTCAAGGATTGTAGGTCTTGTGCACATATGACTGTTGATTTTAATTCATTAATAAATGTTCATTTGAGCGTTGTTGTTTTTTTTCGCAAATGGTATCCACATAAAGACTTGTCGTGGAATTCTGTCTTTCTTCATTCTGAGTATGTGGCCGATGTATGTCCAGCGGCGTATTCTTATGATGTTCGTCACATATTCTTGTTTTGTCTCCTCTCTTAGTATGTCGTTTTATTTGAAATCTCTTCAATTAGTATTTGTGATTTTTCTTAGACATCTATTCTTGAAGAAACTAACTTCTTATCCATTATTGCCTTAGATTTCCAACTTTTACATCCATATGTCAATAATTAAATCTAGAGATCATTGAAAGTTTGCTAAAGGTATTGAAGGAGAGAGCGATTCGAGCCTTGATTTTTGAGTTGGTATCACCGTCTGTTGTGGAATAAAATGGAAAAAAATGGAAAGGAAAACAAAATAATTATATATACCCTTCCCAAAAAAGACGACCGTCATATTTGCTCAAATTACCAACCTATAGCCCTTATCAAGCACGTAAAAAGTAATTCTAAACATAATAATGCAAAGAATCAAACAAAAACTAGAGATGGAGATGAACGAAACACAGACCGATTTCAGATCGAGCAGATGGACAAGATATCACATAATTATCATGAGGCTTATTATAAAAAAGTGTAAGGAATTCTAATCTGACTTGCACATGTGCTTCATAGATTACTCAAAACGATTCGACTGCGTCAAACACCAAAAACCATTTGAGATAATGAATATCTGATCTATCTAATAGAAAAATGTGACCAAGATGAAAAAGCTGAAGTGAAGTTAGAGGGCAATCTTTCAGAGTTGTTTGTGGTACAGAGTGAAGTAAGGCAGGATTGCACATTTTCCACATACCTGTTCAACATCTACGCATTAAATATACACATCAATGTGAGAGAAGACATACACAACACATTCTATCACACTTTACGTATCAGTGGATTTGAAATTTCTAAGCAACGCTACGCAGACGACACTTTGCTTCTTTCAAATGATATAAAGGGACTGGAACAACTAATCAGAAACACAAAGAGATAGAGCGAATCACTAAACGTATATTTAAACGCGCAAAATAACCAACATGTCAACAGATATAATAACACAACAACCAATAATCAGAATAGACAATACCGAGATAGAAATGTGTGGATAAATGTGAATACTTAGGAGAAACATTAACGGTGCCGGAGACTGCATAACAGAGATGAGGAAGTTATTGTCATTGGCATATTGTAAAATAACACGGTTGAAAAACATATGGAAAAACAATAAATTATAAGAGTAACTTCTAATGCTGCGAACTTTTATTTTTTTGGTTGCAACATACAGCTGTGAAACATGGACCCTAAGTAAAACAGCGGCAAAGAAGATCAGCGCCTTTGAGATGAAATGCTACAGATGGATACTTAGAATATCATGGAAGGTAAACAAGAGAAACTCGGATATTTTAAACACATTGAAGATTCTAGAGTGTTGGTTACTAAACACAATTACAAAAAAAGAAAACTACACATATTTGGTCATATAAAGAGACGAAACTGCTTAGAGAGACATATTATGGAGGGAGGAGGTGAGAATGCGGACCATGAAGACGATGAACTGACGACATTGAAGATAACATAAACATATCCTTGGATAATGCAAACCGTATCGCCCAAGACAGAGACACGTCAGTGAGTTCATTGGTAATACCTATTGTGTATCATTGTGTATACATAATACCTATGCTGATGTATGGAAGTGAATCTTGGACGCTGAGCAGAACTGTGACAAATTATTTTAAGAAAGAAGAGAAATTGTTTCATAGAAGAATGATGAGAACATCCTGGACAGATTAAAAAATAAAGCGTAATGAAAATATCTTGAAAGAAGTTCATTTAAAAAGAGAGTTTCTTTCCTGATTCTGCACGGCAGGCAACATGTTTTGGCACATCATGATAACATGAAAGACAGAAAACATTGTAATAACATGCAATTCGAGAAGTAAGGGGAAGACAAAAGGAGATGATCATTAACAACGTATCATTGTTGCATGGTAGAACAACGGTATTGGAAATTATTGGCTTTTCACGAAATAGAAGACTGTGAAAAGTAATGATAGCCAACACGATACGGTGTTGACCATCAGAAGAAGAATGCAATTTTGTGCATGCGGTTGCTCCTGTGGATCTCACCAATGGCTCACTAGACAAACCAACCATGCAACAGAAAACCTTAGTAGATGACATGACTCTATATTGAGCTTATATTTGTATAGAAGCTTCATGGCACGTCATCTATACAATCCCGTGGTTGTAACCTTCAATAACAGTTACCATGTTGTTCCGACAGGCCGACGTTATGCTTGAACTAGTTACGTGCACGGCGTGGGTGGACAGAAAAACAAAGAGACCTGTCGCAAGGGCCAGAGTTGTGCCCTGATGTCGATTTCTGTTTCGGCGACATTAGACTCACAACGCCATTGTGTCGAATGTCTGCTGGAACAGAGGGCAGAGCACTTATGGGAATTCCCCCGTGCTCCGAGGTCAGTTTCTAAATCAAGAATCAAGAAGAATGCGATATACAGAATAAACAGAAAATTGGACAAAACAACTGACATAGTAAAAACATTGTTTGTGAAGACATGTGAAGTCTTCATTAACAACCACGTAGTTTGAGCAATCATATTTTTACACCAAATCTGTGTTACCAATATAACACATAACACTTGACAAGACATTATCGAAAGAGATCTACTACAGTGTGTAAAATATACTATTTGGTGTAATCTATACATTTCACTAGAATCGATATAGGGGGAAAATGTTGATATCAATAGTATCAGATTGTGTTAAAATCCACGAGGAAGAAAAAGAACATGATGGATGGAAACAATCATACCTGGATATTACGCTGGATAGCAAATGTATTTATCTGTAGAAAAGTTGCTCTGATGTGTGGATCATGGATGTCTCAGATCAGAAAAATAACACCCTTCCTGCCACAAAAATCTCCTCTGTCCTCAGTGATGTTTAATGTGTATAGCTTGAGAATTGCTTAATTGTAAACCCAAACTTGTAGAGTTCTAACATATGATGATGATATATTACTGTGTAACATGGGCAGTAGAACATGGGCAGTAGAACATGGGCAGTAGAACATGGGTAGTAGAACATGGGCAGTAACAGAACACATATAGCTGACAGTGTACAGAGTAGACTATATCTATCTTTCGATACCTCGAAAAAGTATCGAATAGCAAAGGTCGTCTGGTACTCCTTAAGTAATAATCTGGTCAGTGACACACTACCAGCTGTCAGTTGCATGAGCTCATTCATTAAAAGAGAACTGGGCCTTACATATCTTGTGATAATCTTTGATATTATTCTTTTATTTAACAAACACGCCACAAATATAGATTATAAAGGCTAAAAGAGCGATTAGTGTTTTTAAGATTATGTCTACATTCGACATGCAGTAATAAGTACTTTTCTGCTTCTGCAAGTGATGTGCTATTTGCCATATATTGTAACGTCGGCCTTCTAACACTACCACAGACACAAGTCGATAGATTGGAAAAAGTCCAAATTGAGGCAATGACCGCGGTACAGCGGTGTACTAGAGATACATCCATCTGATATGAGATTTCTGATTGATCTCCCCAGCATTAGAGTGCGTTGTCAAGAAGCATAAGTTAGGTTGTACCTTAAAGTGACATAATACAACCACCACCCATTACACTAACCCATAGTAACGCAAAATCAGGTAAACAGGTTACTAAAATACTTACCTAGCCTATTAATAAAAACATATTTAAAAAAAAAAACATACAATAAAACTAAACAGGACAATTCTCAACGTATCGGCTCAAATTGAAATTCAATTCAATTCAATTCAATTCAAGTTGAGAATTGTCCTGTTTAGTTTTATTGTATGTTTTTTTTTTAAAATATGTTTTTATTAATAGGCTAGGTAAGTATTTTAGTAACCTGTTTACCTGATTTTGCGTTACTATTTGTTCATTAGGTTACTGCGGCACCATCCACTTTGTCGGACACCCTCTGGCCATTTGGTTATTTACACTAACCCATAGATAAGTCAATTGGAAAACAAATCAAACGTGACAAATTATATATGTCATTGGATAAAACAAACTACACATAGTATGTGCATTTTAAGAAACAGAAATGGTAGTGAATAGGTGGAGGTATACACTGAAAAGAAATCACTGACCAAAGTAATAATACAACTAGATAAATCGTGTCGAAAATGGACTGGTATAAGGACCCAGGTTACAGTGCATAAATTCGCCCAACTACACTCAAAACAACAAGACATAATTATATACACAGATGGCTCCGTTAACAGAAACACAACTACCAAAGAAAGACAGCTCCTACTCTCTCTTACAAGAAGTTTAAGAGTACATGTGCATATTCCAATATATAGATACATTAGTGATCCCGTCGTCGATCATGATACTGTCGACAGTTGTTATACATTCCAATTTAGACTTGCCTTCAACTATAAACTAATTAAACTAATCCAGAGATTATTCATATTACGCATTCAACCAACCGCAATGAATTCAACTGTTTAACTATCATGTTTTCTACATTCTTCTCGTAGAGACGTAGATCTTATATTTTGTTCACAATCTCATCAATAAACTCCAATTGTTATCCTTATAATAAATACTCTTCTGATAATTAATCGTACCATCACATTATTAATATATTCTATTAAGTATTAGGCCTTATCCGAGAGATGTACTTTGATATATGTGTTACTCCATTTTACTCACATCATTCCAATAAAAATACAATAGTCATGGCTGAAGCAATAATATCTGCACCACAGCCATACACTGTATATGATGTGCATTCCATGTTCAGCAACCAGTATCTGCGACCAATAAATCTTCTGATAGTAGCAGTACATTGTTGTTCTTTGTCTCAATTACTAGTGCCAATATTTACTGGCAAAAAAAGTTTGGTAATTCATATACACGGATAGATATACACAAATAAAGAAATATATATAAACACACACACATATATATGGAGTGACTTGGTTATTTGATTCGAACCCTTTATGGTAAGACACGTTTCTTTCAGGGGCAGATTTGAGTCCCATTTGATTACGTCAGAGCTTGTTTTGATATTACATATTAGTTTTGATTTAGCAAACAGCAACCATGTGATTATACTAATAAGGTTAGATATTTATATATAATAATCAACATACTATATCATGCATTTTAATATACATTGATTGTACTCATATATATGAAAACCCATCATGTAATTCATTATGGTATTTTATAGTATGAATCAGGTGTGACGTGTAATTGGACATTGCAACACAAAAAAACACACCTAGGTTTCCTAAATATGTTATTTTGTTATATTAAACATTGTGACTTGAAAATTGAACATTGAAGTGTTTATTAAATGTATCTCAATGGTGATGTATTTTGAGAAATAATTTAGATTTTTATCATTGTTACAGCTAACAGGACGATGGTTTATTATACCAAAATTATGCATACTCGGGATTACAATTGTTAGATGTAGCATAGTGTAGTAAATTCTGGAAAATAACTATAATCTCATAAATTTAGATCACAGATAGCAAACGCACAAATACCTTCAGG